>CM037853.1:202700982-203235894 GCA_021234595.1 Delia radicum
TGTATTTTGAAAATTCAACAATAAGAATTCGGCGAAAAAATGAAGAAAATATTGATAAAAAGGAAAAAAAAATATTTTTTTTTTTGCTAATATTCTACTTACGCTCAGTGGCTCATGGAAAATATTGACTAACGCACACTCACTCACGAAGAAATCTTTTCTACTCACTCTCACTTAGAAGCACGTGAGTAAAATTGGATTTTACTAACACTCACACGTGAATTACGCAAAATTCTGATCACGTGCCTATCACTAAATCAGTTCTTGTAACACACTTTTTCAAAACTTGTCTACTCTTGACTTACGCGATATTCCTCCAAATTCCTAATTCCAGTCCACGCTAATATATTTATGTATATACAAAATTTAGTGTCCATACTACAATACTCAAAGAAAAATTGATATGTACCTTACATTCATGCAACATGAAAACATTTTTCATTCAAAACCTACTACACTTTGAACATAGTGTCCAATATTTTTAACTGCAGTATGTATAAAAAACAAGTGATTGTGTCAAGATAAATACACTCGACGTATACTGTCATATACAAATTTTGTTACTTTTTGTTGTAGTTTCTAGTGGCTAGTTAAAATTGTAGTTATATGTATGTGGTACCCCGAAGTTGAGTCGCCAGTCTTAACAATAAAATATTAAATAAAAACGCCCAAATTGGTTGCAAACTTAACGCCCATATAGGCTGCTGTTTTGTTTTTCTTAACAGCTGAAAGAATTTTTTTTTCTTGCATTATTAAAAAATTATTATTATTATTTTTTGTATTTAAAAATCATGAAAACTAAAATTGTTTATTACCACATTAATAGATTGATATGAGAAACAACTGAGAAAAACAATCTAGCCAAAGGCACGCGTCTTGCAAACTGAATATTTGTTAAAACTTTCAGTGTTTTGGTTTCATTCGTTTTTTTTTTTAAGTTTTCAAATATGCCGACATGAAATCCGCCAAAGCATGTGTCAATTTTTTAATTACACTTTTCATCAATTTTCGTTTTAATTTTGTAATGATGTTTTTTTCTTCTAGTTTGGTTTACATTACAGCTGTTTGAAGTTGGTTTTGTTGTTGCCGTTAAAGTTGCAGTTGCTGAGGTTGATGTTGGGAAAATATGCACCTATGTAAACACTTGCACCATGACCCATTTTCTGGTTTACAAGTTTATTTATGCTTAACAAAAGTTTACAAGTGGTTTTTTCTCTATCACACACAAAATGTGGTAAGTTCCATGAATTAAATTATGTATTATTTATGTTGCCGCTAGTATTATGTATGTTTCATGTTTTGTATTTACACGTACTGTTTATGTGTGTTTTATATGAGTCTTATGTGTCGCATAAGTTTCGAATTTATTATGTACACTGAACAAAATTATTGTATAAACTACTATTAGCGATTTAAAAACATGCAGAAACATATGAAAACGTTTTGGCGCCCAACGCTTTTATACTACTTATGCAAAGAGGATGTGTTGCAAAATAACTTATAGAAGCTGGTAACCGATTCGATGCAGGTATCGGTAAAGGTTACGTTATTTTCTTTTATTACGTTAACGGTATTTTACTTATTTCGGTATTTTAGTTATTTCGGTAACGTTATTTGAGATATAACGGGTTTTTAGTTATTTCGGTAACGGTATTTTAAGGGTAACGTTATTTAAGTTATTCAGGTAACATCATTGCACACCGAAATTTTTAGCTCCATTATGGCCGAGTTCCAATGACTGGCTAGTTTATGATCAAACTTTGGGAAAACATATTTATTTAGAGCGATTTTTTTCAGATCTTGCCAGATTATTTCGGTAGCGGGATTTTAAGGATAACGCTATTTAAATTATTTTGGCAACGGTATTTTCGCGATAACATTATTTTAGTTATTTCGGTAATGATATTTTAAGGATATTGATATTTTAGTTTTATCTGCAACGGTATTTTACGGATAACGATATTTCATTTATTTCGTAACGGTATTTTAGGGATAACGACAGCCAGTTGAAATGGTTTTTAATCTAGAACGGTATTTTAGCGGTATTGTCTGCCATTCCTGAAAAAATGTGATGTTCAGAGCACATTTTAAAAATTTTAAGAGCATATTTTTCGTTTTAATGGCATTTTTATGGGCATAAAAACGATTTTTTAGACCATATTTATGGTTGACTTGGTCATTAGTTAAAATTAGAGTTGTCTATTGTAGGGTTGACTGGGAAGCATTCGCCACTTTTTTGTTTGAAGGACAGTCTTTATCAAACAATTGTATACAAGGTTAAAATTAACGTATATGCATATGTTAGTGTTTTTACAAAATTTTCTATTATTTTTTACAATTTTTTATTGAAAAAATAAATTTTGGTGGAGGAAATGTCCCATTTTCCCTCCCCTGGATCCGCTCCTGCGCATGAATCATTTATGCATGCATATGGTTACCATAGCAGGCAGTTTATACACTAAGGCAGACAAATATATTCTCGTAGAGTTTATTTTTTATGCTGTATGTAATATCTTGGTTTGAGTTAATTCAATTATCTTTTTCTATTGCAGACAACTGAAGATTTGGGTGATGCCAATGAAACACATGTATTGTCTATCATGAAATGGATAAAGCTTTTTGAAAGGCAACAAATAAAATCTAATATGACAATATGATATTAGATTTTTGGACTTCAGGTAGAACAATATTCTAACTAAATATATTAAATTATCTTTTGAAATGTGAAACAAAATATTAGTATTTTATGAAGATATATCAAATTGTATTTAATTATATATAACGTGATTAAATTAGATATACCCATTTTTCGGATCAAATTGTATCAGACGAGATCAGTTGTGTTATGAAATTATATATATGACTATATAAGTTTATAAATCGGAACTTTTATCATCTTGTATACAAAATCTTTAATTATAAAGAGTGATTAGCTTAAGAGTATTTTTGATTCAGCCAGTTAAACTTAAATTAAATCTAGACCCCCACTCAGGGAAAAAAAGTACCATCATATTTATAAAACAGTTTCATTGGACGAAAATCTATAAAACATTGTCAAATTTATGAAATTTTCGTAAATATGATAAAAGTTTTAATAAAAATGTATGATACATTCTTACATTTATCTTCTTCATCATTTCATAGAAATATTTCATTAATATTTTTTAATGAAAAATTTCATATTTTCATAAAACTTTTTCATAATATGTTGTAAACCTATCATAGAAAAATCAATTTTTTTTTATAAATTTTAATAAAACAGCTCATGAATTTAATGCAAAGTTTTATATGCTAAATCTCAGCGAAACCTAAACCAATGAATGAAAAGTTTTATAAGCATCATTAATAGAATTTCTTCAGTGTATTACAGCGTAACGGATATTTGAATGGGTCATCTGCGACCATCGTTATCGGTTATTGGGAAGTATCTTGAAGATATTTGAGGTGATATGGAAGGGATTCTGCGAAACCGTTAACCAGTCATGGAGGGACAGAATGGTTTGCAGGGTGTCTAGGGCGTTATGGCCCGCATTGGACGCAGGGGCAACCAAGGTTCTTTTGGGACTGGACAGGGATGGTCTCAGGACCCTTACGGGGTTCCTGACCGGTCATTGTTCTGTCAGGGCTTTCACAAGCAGATGGGACAGGGACATACCGGACTTTTGAAGGTTGTGCGAGGACGTTGAGGAACTGGAGACAGTTGAGCATATAATGTGCCACTGTCCGAGGTTACAGGGTCTCAGACAGAAACGGCTAGGAGATTTCATGACGAACTTGGGTGTGTCGCTGGATGCAATCCAGTAGATTTGCTGAGATTTGTCAGGGAAATAGGACAGCTGTTTCTAGTAAGGGGACGATAGGAGCTTGTTCTGGGGAGTATCTACCCGTTTTTTCTAGATCTTTCTTTCTATCTATCTGTCTATTCCTATTTTGTCTTATCTTTTCACTGAAGGGATTCACAATGGACCGTATGGGTCTCCGAGTGGAGATGTGCCCTTGGGCACATAACCCTTCTTAACCTAACCTATTCAAACTCCGATTTCGAAAAGAATTTGTTAGTATCAGTATTGCAAATTCTTTGAAACATTTAAATACGTGATTAATTTGATTTTTAATTAAATTTATAGTTATTTTTTATAGTTCTCATGAAACAAAGTGTAATTACTTATACAATATTGCAAAAAATACGTGGTTTTCTATTTAATATCAGTGTAAATAAACATTAATATTTATTGATATAAAAAACAAAAAAAAACAACAACAACGATTATTATTAACTATTTATTGCAAAATATTTAATTTACATAATAATTTGGTTTTATCAAAGAAACCATAAAACTAAATTACAAAATAAAAAAATACAATGCACTTTTAAAAATAAATTGTATGCAATTGTATTTGAGTAATGCAATATTTATAATTTTTAATTTAAATTTATTTATATCGCGTTATTATAAAAAAACCACAAGTTAACATTATTTTTACCATGTACTCATGTTAGAATTTTGTTGTAGGGAGTATTACAAAATAACATTACTTGGCATCGATATGTGAACTTCGATTTGGGACTCGACACAGCTTTAGTGTTGATCAGTGTAGGCGTAACTTAAGCGCCTTTATGGCGTCGTCTTAGAAATTGTTAACTGTTTGTAATCGTTAAAACAAACTGTTAAAAGATTTTTCGAATGTAGTTTACCAAGTCGTAGTACCTACTCGTAACCGAGATTGATGGACGTTTTTGTTTTTGTGGCGTCGCGTAAATTGTTTAATATCGTCGTTGGTAGGTAGAGGTACTTGTACAAGTTTCTGTTGTGATACATTCATTGCATGATAGAAGTATGAAATCCAGCGCTTAAAAGTACTTGTTATTTTATGTATATACTGTTGAAATGTTGCAGGTTGTATAACTAATTAAAAAATATGGAGAAAAAGAAACAACTTGTTCCTTTAACACACTCATGAAAAAAGCCCGTACAAGTAGTTGAAAATTCTGCTACCACAACAGAAAATAGTACACTTAATGAACTTCTGCTTTCAAAATATGTAGTTGTTTGGGTCGTAATACTGTTTCTTTATTTTTAATGTAAATGTCAGTCATTTGTAGAACAAATTAAATTTTTTACTAACCTAGTAGTTCATTTACAAAACTAACCACTTCAAATGACTGACTTATGATTTTACATTATTTTTTACTAACTATGTGGTTAATTTTTACTGCAATTGTGAACATTTTGAAGATAAAAAACAAATGACAATGTTATTTGAATTTACTGAAATGTAAGTCGTCGTTTTTTTAAGGGAAATTTCATTTGTTTTTAACCTTCATAGTATTCTAGTAGTCTTTACCTTCATAGTAGTCTAAGTGTACCTGAGTTTGCGCCAGCAGAATTTTGCATGAAGTTAAGAACCACACTTGACCTAAAGAACCACACTTGACCTAAAGAACTAGAAGAATTCATTTTGAGTTGATAGTTGTTGTTAAATGAACAAAGAATCTAGCTAAATAAACAGAAATTTTAAGCTGAATCAACACAAAATTTCTGCTAAAAAGGTCTTTCCGGATCTGACCAGAGGCAGATCCATATTTATTACCGGGAATATAAGTAGTTAATAAAGAGAACTTAGTAGGTACGGAGTAAAAATTTTTGATCCATTTTGCTATATCTGGCTTAGTTTTCAAGATATATCCTATTTATGAGAAAATAACGCAATTTCTACTAAAAAGGTCTATTCGGATCTGACCAGAATCAGATCCATATTTATTACCGTGAATATAAGTAGTTAATAAAGAGTACTTATTAGGTACGGATTAACGATTTTCGGTCCATTTTGCTATATCTCGCTTAGTTTCCGAGATATATCCTATTTTATGAGAAAATAACGCCATCTGCAAGTGAGACTAATAGCGGAGACACAAAAAATAATGGCAACATTTGTAAAGTTGAAAATCACGAATTACTAAATTTTAGGTCGAAAAATTAGTTCAAATACAGATAAAATTTGTTTTTGTAGAAACATGAGATAACTAATAACTTTAGCTAAATGACTGATTTAAACCATAACAACAAAACAAAGTAGCTCAGCTGAATTGAAACCGGTTTAACAGACTTTTGAGCTAACATTTTTTTGTGAGTGTACTAAAAAGTTACAATTAAAATAATGCGATTTTTTATTAGGAATATGTAATAAAACTGTTGGGCCTGCGCATAAACAAAATTGTTGGAAGTTTTGGTGATACTGTGTTAAGTCTACTCTGTACTTTCAAGTCTTAAACAAATTGATGTAAGTCTAATATTACGAGTATATTATTCCATATTGTATTATTATTACTGGAGCAGCAGTCTTAAGACAGGGATCACAATGAATAAGCGCTAAATAACCGAGAGACCTGGTAGTACAATAGTTCGCCTGTTATGTTATATATTATTACTTTTGATTTCTTTTTCAATTATTAAGTTTTACACCCAGAGAAAAAAGGAATAAGTTTCATAAATTTTCGTCCAATGTAACAATTTTATCAATATTTATGAAACATTTCATAAACAACAAGAACTATAATCATGGTCCCCATAAATTTTTTCACATAAACTTTTCCGAAATTCGACACAATTTTTTTTTTTATTTATTTAGACGAAAAATGTATATTTCTCTCAAATTTAAAAGCAATTTTACTGTAACAATGCCTATCGATCTTAAAGGATACACACGTTTTTAAATTTCACGCGTTTCGCTGGTTTTAATATAAAAACATTTTAGCGTTTTCGTTATATGGGCATCAAAACTCGCTAAACAACGACCACATTACGTAAAAATTAATTTAAAATATGTTGTGCAGTAGTTTTGGTCCGCTAATGCATTCTTAATGGTGAAAAATTGCATGTTCAGAAAATGCACTTTATGCGGGAGTTCTTTTTTTTTTTGTTATTGATACAATACTACCTATCACGTGGGGATATGTAAAAATTTAGCAAAATCAGCTCGCTGATTTTGAGCAAAAGGTTTTGCTGACATTAACAATTTTTTTGCAAGCATCCTCCTCACTGACCACCTTGCCGACTTTACCAATTTTTTTTTTTGAGTGTACTTAATAAGTATTTTTTGTGACATTCTAATGAATAATGAATGAAGCTAAAAAAATTTATTGCAAAAAAATTAAATATTTTTAAAACTTTTTTTGCTTAAATTGCAAGTTTTTAAGTCCACAATTTAGACAAAACAATCGTGTTTGTTTAAAATCAACAAAAACAAATAAAATCAAACATAATTGCTAAGTCCCCACTGTTATTTGAAATCTTACCACACGGTACAATAATCACACAAGTTAGAAAAATAAATGTGTGAAAATATGACACTTAAAGAAATAAAAAAAAAAATATGTTTACAGTCATGTTTTCGACATGTGTGTAAATTATGGCAGCTTTTTTTTTATTGATTATAATTTTTATATAGCGGCCATTCCACCGAAGATCGGCCGAAAAAGGTAATTTTTGACCTTGGATCTTCAGATTTCAATTAAATTTTGCATTCAGAAACTCTATGGAGCCACTTAAAGATTGGCGTTTTTAGTTTTTCAAATTTAGAAAAATCCACGATTTTATGCGCGATTTATTTTTTTTTGAAAAATGAGAAATATGCAAACGGTTATCGGATCTTCAGCAGTTAAATTTCATTGTTATGGTACACTAATCTACTTTTTTATTGCGGAATAAAATTTTTTGCATTGTCAAAAAGAAATGCATTTTTTATGCAATGTGTTTTAAATTTTACCACTCTCAATTTGTAAAAAAGATGCATATTTGCAAAATATAGTATTTTTACTAAAAATAAAACACTTCCGATTTTTTTTCGGTCCCGGGGGTTATTTCTTATTAATGAATTATTGAAAAAGGCTTGCAACATGTTTCCATAGAAAAAACAACAATTTGTATTTTTTGTTATTTTTCAAAATTAAAAAGAATAAATTTAAAAATGTAGAGCTCTCTCTTTTAAAAACTATGCATTAAATTTTTCAGATTTTTTCTGTTCTTAAAAGATAAACGAATCTACTAAAATATTATGTTTTAAAAATAAAATTTTTGTAACCATTTCAACCCCATTTGTCTTCTATAAAAAATCCGATATTCAGAAAAAATGTTAAAAATTGAATGTATAGTTTTTAAAACAGTGACGTTTAAAAGGCTCGTTAACACTATATTTTTAAACCTGAAAAATATTAATAAATAACAAAGAGTGGCGTTTTCTTTTTTTCTACGTAAAAGTGCTACTAGCTTTTTTTCGAAAAATCATTAAAAGTAGCTAAACGCTGGGACCAAAAAAAGTGAATGTGAGCCAAAAAAGTGAATATTTTGCAAATATACATTTTTTTCTATATTGAGAAACTTCATTTTTGAAAACTTCATTTTAAGAATGAATTGCATAAGAAATGCAATTATATTTTACGCTGAAAACATTTTTAATCCGCAGTATAAAAGTAGAGGAGTGTACCATTCCAATCAAAGTTAAATGGTGATGATCCGATGAATATTAAAGGAAATACGAATATACAAACTTATACACTTTTTGCATATTTCTCATTTTTCAAAAAAAGCTAAATTGCGCATAAAACCGGAGATTTTTCGAAATTTTAAAACACCCATATTTAAGTGTCTCCATAAAATTTCTGAATACAAAATTAAATTGAAATCAAAAGATCCCAGCTCAGTTTTTGGCCGATCTAACTTGGAATGGCCGATATTTGTTTTATTAATTTTTGAATATATTTGAAAAACAAAAGTTTTGTCAATATTTTTTTAATATTAATGTAAATCAACAGTTAAATGAAGAAGAGTTTAGAAGATTTATTAAACACCAAGATCATCTGGCTGTAGTTTTAAGTTTCCAGGTAAAAGAGGTTCATAAGAAAAAGTTTAACAATCTTATTAATTTGCAACAGAGAGAATTAGACATAAGACATAATAACAAATGGTTTGTTAAGAAATCTGATGTTAACATTCCTGTTGATGTCGAATGGGTTCTCTCTCTAGGACGAAAACATGCCCTTCCTATTAGAGGAACAGATTTTCCAGTTTTAAAAATGATAGCAGATAGTGAAGATTGTATTCAAACTTTAAAAGAAAAGGAGGATCAGGAAATAGCTAGGAATAGGTTTACGAATATTAAAGATAACCATTTGAATAGGGAAAGACTTACTAATAGAGATAAATTTATGTTAGAAAAAGTAAATACAACTAGAAAATTCTTAAGTAATAATAAGGACTTACTTATTTCAGACGCAGACAAGGGTAATACAACGGTAGCAATGAATAGATGCGACTATATTACAAGAATGAATAACATTGTAGGTGATATTGACACATATGAATTATCAAATAAGGATCCTACTAGCAGATTACAGACAACGAACAATAGTTAGGTTGAGGACCTCTTTAAGTTGAAGATTATCACGCCATTAGAAAGGAACAGATTTAGGACTAATATATCTACAGCACCTAGATTGTATGGGGTGCCTAAAATTTATAAAGAACAATTTCCCTTGAGACCAATTTGTTCTTTTGTAAATTCCCCATCTTATGAACTTTGTAGATATGTTACTAGTATTCTGAAGAAAGTAACTGAGAATTCTAAATACAATGTAAAGGATTCTTTAGAATTTAGAGAAAAGATAAAGAACTTAAAGATACAAGATGATGAAAAACTTATTTCACTTGACGTTGTATCTTTGTTTCCTAGTATTCCAGTAGATAAAGCATTAGATATTATTGAGGGAAAATGGAATATTATAAAAGAATACACAAAAATTGGGAAGGACCTTTTCTTACGCATCTTGAAATTTTGTATAGGAGATAACAGATATTTTAAATATGATAATAGAATATATTTACAACGAAAGGGTCTTCCAATGGGATCTCCAGCTTCTCCGATTGTGGCTGACATAGTAATGGAAGAATTATTAGATTCTTGTATTGAGAAATTAGATGTAAAACCAAAAATAATTACAAAATACGTTGATGATTTGTTCTGTATTATTCACTATAATTTAGTTAAAAATATTTTATCAACATTTAATTCTTTTCACGAAGATATAAAATTTACGATAGAAGAAGAATGTAACTCTAAAATTCCCTATTTAGATACATTGATAATGAGAAGGAATAACATCTTAAAAATATATTGGTATCAAAAACCAACAGCTTCTAGTAGGATTATAAACTACCATTCAAAACACCCCAAGAGAATAATAATACTGCGAAAAATGTAATTGACAGAGTATTAAGAATAAGCGATGTAGAATTTCATGAAACTAATATAAGAAAAATTAAGGATATTTTGAAGAATAATAATTACCCAATACATTTAAGCTGCAAATTAATAAGACAATTTAAAAACCAGAATAATGTTAATACGATATGGGTTGCGGAACCCAAAATTTATAAATCTTTAACTTATGTTCCTCTTATATCTGAAAGATTAGAAAAATCCAAAATTTTCGATGATAAGAAATACTTAGTAGCACATAGAACATATAACACATTAGGTTCACTATTTAGCAAGACAAAAGATAAAATAAGTAAATTTGATATGTCCAATTTAGTTTATAAGATACCATGTAGGGGTAATGACACAGAAAATTGCACTAAAGTATACGTAGGTACCACAAAGAATAAACTGAAAACTAGAATAGCAGGTCATAAATCCGATCAAAAATACAATAAAACCACTTCTACGCAAAAAACAGCATTATCATTACACTGCAGAAACTCCAATCATTATCCAGATTTTGATAACACATCAATTTTAAACACAGAAAGCAATTATAAACGAAGATATACATTAGAAATGTTACAGATCATAAAAGTACCATCAACATAAAGGATTAACTATAAAACAGACACATCCAATATTGCACAGAATTACAGACATTTAGTCAATAGGAAATAATAAAATTATTATAATTCTCATTTACATTTTAAGAAACTATTAATTTAAAATTGTTTGCTATGTTATGATATTTCAATTATTTATACTTTGTTTTCTGGGTTAATTTTTTAATTTGACATTAGAAAATATTTTATTTCCCGCCTTTTTTGTAATTATTATTTTTAAGTTTTTTAATTATAAAAAAATTTTCCCTGAAGAAGTCTTCCAAAGCGAAGACGAAATATTGGAAATAAATAATTATAATTATAAAATAAAGGATCTTTAGCTCAATAAAACAAAAGACAAAAATATTAATTTACATTTTTGTGTTATTCAATTTGTTAAATAAATATGCATTATTCCCAAACGGTTTCACTTTTCAACTAATTATGTATAATTATAATTGTTTTTTGATAAAATGCGTATTTTATTTGAAATTCAATTAATTTTGTATGTACGGATTGATCATTTAATGGTCAATTTATTAAAAAAAAAAACAAACAAATTAATTAATTTAAAATATTTACTTTATGTCATTTTACAAAGTGAACAAAGTGAGCTAGACTTCATCGACAGTTACTTTAAATTTGATTTGAATGGAAAGATTGTAGATTTGCTAATCCAAATCTTATTGATTGTGTTCAAATCAAATTATATGCAGATTATGTTCAAACCTAAAGGGTCCGCCATCTAACTTTTTTTTCAACTAGTGATTATTTCGTGAATGGTAACACTTTGCTCATGTCTGATTTGACATAATAATCCTTCCGCTGAACGAATATGGTCCGTATGTTCGTTATCTTGTGAAAAAAGTGAAAGAAACTGTCATCCTCATCGATAAACCAAAGCGTGAAAAGCCAAAAACAGTGCGTACATCCGAGAATATTGCTGCTGTGGTAGAAAGTGTGCGTGAAGCGCCATCAACATCAATTCACCGTCGTTCTCAACAATTGAACATTTCGGAGACATCATTGAGACGAATTTTGCATAAAGACCTTGGTATGACGCCATGCAAAGTCCAATTGGTTCAGGATTAAAAAAAAAAAGTTATTTGGCGGACCCTTTATAAAATATTCTTCATTAATATTTATTTAAGATTTTGGCAATTATTAATTAGCGGACCCTAATCCTTTAGAAAAGTATGTTTTATTTCTTGACTTCTAGACTTCTGTAAAATTTTGTATGCCTGTGTTGTCATAACTTTTAAATTTGTCTACAGATTTTTTTTTAAAAAGGTGCTTTCAAACCCTATACTCACTTTTTGTGGAGTACTTTGTTTTTGTCAATACCTAATTCTGGAACACATGTGAAACATTTTATAAGTTTCAATAATTTGGGCAATTACTTCAAGGCTGTCATAAGTCAAAAAATGCGATGATGCAGATTTATTAACAATATCAAGCTTTATATTGTGTAAAAATTTCATATTAATATCATGTATACTTTTCGAGATAGAGGATAATATATTTTATTTTTTCTTTAAAGTGGGTGCAAAGAGTATATACTTCATAGAGAAACTGTGCTACTCACGGGTCTCTCAATAATTAGCGAATTCGCACACACCTCTCACTAAGAGAAAAATACATTAAAACCCCCTATTTATAAAAAAACATGACCAAATAAATAGAGAAAGGGTCAAGCGAGGCAGATATGGGTTGAAAACTTTAAACTCGTTTTCAGCAAAATCGTGTTTTTTGAGTTATGTCAGTCTTGCAGTAAATGAGCGATATAATTATGTCGTTAACATAACATAACATAACATCTAATTTTATTTTATAATAATTTTGTAATAAAAAACACCATCAATTTCATAATTGTTTTCAACAATATTTGACAATCTATTGTAGTATTTCCCCCTTTTTTTGCGAAATTAGTTTCTAACATGACAATTTTAAATCAATATTTAATTAATTGTATGTACAATATTTTTTTTTAAGTTTTCAATTGTTTACACAATACCTTATCATCAATTGTATTTGTACACAGAGAGAATTTTCAGGCAATATAATTAGTGAACATTTTCAGTGTTAATTATTCGACCCAGTACTTTTAAACGGCTATATTTTGTTATTGATTAAATATACTTATGAGATTTAAGAAGCATAAAATTAGTCAACACCTTGACTATAATCGGGTATAAATTTTTTTTCTAAGATTTTTAAACAGAGTTGCCAAATAATTATTTGAAAACATCAATTTTTGACCATTTACGATAGGATCTGACCGTCCATGAAATTTTCAAATACACAAAGTTTAATATATTCCCAAATTCATTCCATTTTCAGTTAAAACATAAATATTGGCTGGTTTTTATTTAAATACAACCACACTTATAAAAATTATAATGCCAATGTTGCCATATGACAATTTTAAAAAATGGCCAAAACCACGATATTTTCGAAAAAAAAAAATTCAAAAGCGGATCTATGATGTGCCATTAACAAAACTTTATTTTACAAATTGAATTTTGTATTTTGCTTTAAGTTATGTCTAATCCAAGAATAATAACCATTTTTGTATAAACTAAAAACTTAATTTGAAACACCACATACCCAAAGTTCATTAAGATCGGAAAGAATCCATCTTTAAGATCGGAAAGAACCTCCCCTTGTGAGTTTTAAAAAATACAACTTTAGAAAATGTTATTTTTGAACTTTGTCAATATTTGTTTTATTATTGTAAAGGGTGTTTTTTATAGAGGCAATAACGCGGCAAATGTTGTCCTCCAAGTGGTCAATCGTTTCGGGCTTATCGGCGCAGACTAGCGACTTCACATATCCCCACAGAAAGTAGTCCAGCGGCGTTAAATCGAACGATCTTGGAAGCTAATTCACGGGTCCGAAACGTGAAACTATGCGCTTACCAAACGTTTCCTTCAATAAATCAATTGTGGCACGAGCTGTGTAACATGCTGCGCCGTCTTGTTAAAACCACAACTCCTGCACATTATGGTTGTTCAATTGATGAACGAAAAAGTCAGTAATCATGGCTCTATAGCGGTCATCATTGACTGTAACGTTCTGACCAGCATCGTTTTTAAAGACGTACGGACAAATGATTCCACCAGCCCATAAAGCACACCAAACAGTCAGTTTTTCTGGATGTAACGGTGTCTTAACATACACGTGAGGATTATCATCACTCCAAGTACGTCAGTTTTGTCTATTGACGTATCCAGTTAATCGAATTAATTGCACACAGAACCATAATTTTCATAATAAATTTGCACAATTTGGAAGCATTGTTCAGGCGTCAGTCTATTTATGTTGAAATGCCAAACCAAACTAAACATAAATCACTTAACAGCTGACAAAATCGCAACCAGTTAAAAAAGTGTTGCCAACATAAGTGTTGCCAACTTAAATATATATAAAACACACACTTTATTTTCAAAATTGTGCTAAAAAAGAATAACTTCTAAGCAATAAATTTTAAAAAAATATTGAAACAAATAAAAATAGTAAAAAAAAACTTTAGCTTTTAATCCTCAAACGGGCCTAAGCTTTGTTGATACCACGTGTTCAGCACGAAAAATAAGCAATAAGTTCGTCTACCAAATGTTTTTTCGTTGCCTACCTTAGGTGATATGAGCCCAAAAAACTAATCTATAAAAACGAATATATTTAGGAGCAAATTATCCCTGTTCCCAAGATATAAATACACCCCAAAAATTTTACTTTTTGTGCTTTTACTTAATAAGATTTTGATTTTTCGAAAAATCGCGAAATTGAGCAAAGAAGCACCTTAGCTTCAATATATATTGATCAAACTTAATGGTTTTACTACGAAATGTAGTCTTTCTGCCCAATTTAATAAAAATCCGTCCATACGTTTTCAAGTTATGTATGTCCTTGGACCAAAATAAAATATTTTTTTTAAAGCTTAAGCTCTTACTTTGTGTTTATTATAATAAATATAAATATAATAAATTATTAACGGTTTATAGTTAACATAAATATGTTTTCAATATTTTTGAAAATTCGCTTACAACACAATATTTATTTTTTCAAAATTTACGAAATGTTAACACTTTCTCGCTTCCAAACCGTGTACTGCACACAAAAAATTGCTGCACAAAATATTTTGTAAATTTGTTTTTCTATCGATATAGCTTAATTTCTTATTATAAATTACTCGTTTGGCGCATTTATGACCAATTTAAAATACCCCGCCTGGAGACGAACTTGCCGGTTAAAGGGTTAACGTTTTTTCTTTTGGTTAAAAACGCAGAAAAATAGCAACATTTTTACCCAAGTATGTGTTAAAGTACTATTTTTATTATATTATGTAAAAAAAACGATTTACCAAAATATGTTCTGTATACACTTTTTCGCCTTCACTCTTCAATTGTATGTTTATGTGCATTAATATTATTATGATAATACTCTCAGTGTAGTATGAACTGGAGTTTTAAAAAGTGTGATATGTCAACAAATTGTTAAACTTTAATAACAATAAAAAAAAACAAATAAAAAACAATAATTTTAGCACATTTTTCTTCCAAGGGAAGTTTGTTGGGTGGTTCCCCAATTCGATGAAATTCGGATATAAGACGGAGACGAAAGTAATAAAAAATTGCTAAGACACATACCTGTCCAAACGCATATTTAGGGTGTAAAATTTGGTTTCAAATTAGTTAGAAACTTTTTTTATTTAAAGCTATTTACTATTTTTTGTATACCAATGGAAAGGTCATCAACATTTATTTGATACCATATATGTATGTAGGTACATTGTTTATTTGAAGAAGCTTGATAAAAACGAAAATAACGGATAATGGGACTATTTTTACACCAAATTTTTACCCTTAAATGCGCAGCTAAAAATGTATTCATTCTTATTTTTATTGTCCCCTTTATCACACATCCAAATTATATGAAAATCGGAGGGAACCCATCAGCGGTCCTTCCTAGTTAGATTATTTTTTTTTTTTTCTTAAAAAAAAATATATTAAATGTAAAAACAAAATTTTAGCAGCCATCAAGTCTGCGAGGCTGAAGTCACGTCAGCGAATATTGCAACTAAAACAAAAAAAAATAAATAAATAGTTGGTAATGCGAAATTAAATTTACAATGAATCTTTTTCAACTAAAACACGTGATAAATATTAAGTTATTTTGTGCTGTTGAGTGAAATATAGGTGAAGTACATTTCCGTTTTTATTTTGTTTATTGCAATGAAAGATTATTCATTTTGCACTTTGCCTGTTTGCTAGGTTTTAATTATTTTTTATCGTCGATGTGTATACGCTCCACATACTGTGATGGTAAATATCAGTTTGTCATTCCGTTTGTAACGCATCGAAATATAGGTCTAAGACCCTATAAAGTATATACATATATTCTTGATCATTATTCAATTCTAAGACGATTTAGCGATGTCCATCTGTCTTTCTGTTGAAATGGTGATCGATGCGCGAAAATGCAATACTCGTTTTACAAAGATTGAAGTAGATTTTCCCGAAAAGTTTGTTATTGAAAATGAACAAAGTCGGTCTAGCGGTTCAAAAGTTATGAGTGAAAATGTGAAGGTACCTCTAAATTGTTCATACAAATTGGTGTACACATTGTATATTAGTAAAAATTTATAGTAGCGTCTGGTGTAGAAAATATAACGTCATATTTTTCCCCAGACGCTAAGAGGTGAATAATATTTAAAATCACCTTAAATTTTCCTTTCAACTAAAAATTTGTTTCTCTACAAACATTTTTTTTTTACCACAAAAATAGTTTTTCACCTCAAAATTGTTTTTCACTACACAAATTCTTTTTTACATACAAAAAAGTTTTTCACCTCTAACATATTTTTTTTAAATATTTTTTTGTTGTTTCATTTGTAAGCGTTCATTGTGGAGGGTATAAAGAAAAAATAAGTAAAACCAAGTTTAATACAAGTGCTTGTTTTTATTTGTTTTTGGTATTTAGAATATTTGATTTGACCGTTGGTTATTAAAATTTTTATGAAGGTTTTCCACGAAATAGTACAATTTTGTATCGTGCATTTATTATCAAAGTTTTGAACTTGAAAAATAAATTGTTTGTTATTAATGTTTTCTATATTAATGGAAAAAAATCATTTCTATTAATTAATTTTATTATGTGATTCATATTCCGAAAGAACTTTTTTATAGCAAGTTTGATAGCAATTATTTATTTAAATTTATTTTCATCGGGATAAACATTAGTTGCATTTATAGTAATTAAATGTGCTAAAGTCCCAAAACTTATTTAACAAATTGTGAAAAACAATCTGATGTAGGCGTTTTATGTTATTTATGTTATTTCCGTTTCTTAAAAAACAACTCAACTGTGGGTTTAAACCGCGGATTAATTTAAAAATACAGATGATTCTTGAATCGACTAAGAATAAGTTTAGGAACTATTTTGAAGATTCTTAATACGGTTAATTTTGATTCCCTTAAGTTACCCTTCACACCCATACGGATACAGCTCTTAAGCTATTTGCTAATAATCTACGTCTTAGTTGTTCGAGTTCTCGCTTCATTAGTATCCAAAAATTGTAGAAGGGACTATATGAAACTAAATTGCATCGAAACTTTCTATTAATCTTGTATGCTTTTAAACTGACAAGACGATTCTGTTATTTGGTTCCTCCAAATTTTCTCGATAATTGGATATGTGATAGAGGGCACAAAATATAAAAACTTTGGGTAATAGACATATTGGCTCAATTTTATTTTAAGTTCAAAAATTAGCTTCAAAGTTATTGTTTCAAAAAATCCATTATATATATCTTTAAAAAACCTTTCATTTAATACCTAATTTGTATATATTTTTAAAGAACACTTTGTATCCTTTAAACTTGATATTAGGTAGCAAGTCCAAATTTCATTCAAATCAAAGTGAACCACACTGCAGACCTTTGCTTTTAGTTACAAAAAACCAGTCTCATAAAATCGGAGTTGGTAGAGTCAGTTCTACAGTAGATGGGATAAAGAAACGATTCTACAAAATATTCCTGGTATTTCCTGCGTCAATAATCCAATTTACCTATAGAGGCCCAAAGACTTCTGTTTACCTTATATGGTTGATTTTAAGAATTTAATATAATAAGATCCATTATCCATCAAAAAGGGTATTTTAAAATGTGCTACTAATTCAGGATTCATTTGCTAGACTGGTTGAACCCAAGCAGCCGATTTAAAGGAATATTTACAAAATCCCAAATGTTATAAAATAGACTTAGGCACTCATGTTTATATATATGGAATTTTGATTCGTTTTGTGGACTAAAGGAGTTAAGTATCAATAGTAAATAGATTAGATGGAGAGAATTATTTGTTGCACAGCTTCAGAAAACCAATACACTTGAACGATTATGCCCAAAACAAAAATATGTTTTATTTTTCCGACCCTGGCTGCTCGAACACTTGATATTAAATCTAGGAAATTTAGGTACCCAAATGGGCTTACTGGTATATAGAACACTGTTGTGAGTAGGGATTTACTGGCCAGGTTTTTGGACCGTATAGTGTGTTCATCTTGAGAATGGCTTCAGGGGTGGGAGTGGGTGTTTATGGACCTTATATTATTTTCTGTGTTTCTGAGCCTATGTGAAATTGCCCCCGCTGCTGTTTAGAAGAAATGTAGACCATGATATTGTATGTTAGGGTCATTATTTGTGGGGATCGTAGGGGTGGGCATTAAAAAAGTTTAATTATCATCATGGAAATTCTTGTCTGGGACCGTTTTTGAGTGTTCTAAATAGCGTAGCACAGTGGCCATGATTGTAATGGAGTAGCGCCTGAATTGACTAGAGGAGCTATATTGCTGGCATTGGTGGGCTTAAATCCGTAATTTGGTGTGGCCTGGTCTATTATAAATGGTAGACTGAAGCTGCTGAAGGTGAGATACTTTCAACAGCCCATAGGACGATGTGAAAGAACTGAGGGTCTGCTTTGGGCGAAGGCTTACTAGTAGTGATATTGGACTTCTTGTGGCACTTTAGGTAGAGATACTATGTGTGCAGACTCCAACATATCGCTTCTGCTTTGTGGCTGGAGAAGGACGAAACTTCGGTACATGTGTCCTGCGGTGTGAGGAGACGCGTACTTTATAGCGAGATCATTGAATCTAAAGATATAACGCATACCCGACCATCTATAATAATAAGGTTCATAAGTGATGTTATAGGTAGTTTGGACCGACCTTTAATACGAAATATTATTTTCATGTTCTACATCATATTTACGAAACGAAAACGTTTATTTTGGTGAATAAAATTGAGAAGGAAGTTGTTTCCATCTTTGGTCGGATAAAGATGGTGTAAATGTAAGTCAACAGGAGAAAGTGATACACCTTTATACTGTTTTCTACACTTCAATGTGTAGTATTCAATCAGTTTAGCCAAATAACTGAAAAATTTAGCTCAACTGAATTGGAACCCGTTTAACAGACTTTTGAACTAACTCTTTTTTTATGAGTGTACATCATTCTAAGGTAAACTTTTAACTGCGGTAGGTAAACATTTTAAAATTCTAAAATCTCTTTTGGAAATAAATTAATAAATTGTGTTTATTTTAAACAAATTTTCCACACGATTGAAATGATTTTTTGAAAACAAAAATAAATATAAAAAAAATGATTTCCTTTTCGGCGTCCGTCCATACAAATTACTCTGAACGCCTTTCATAAACACAGATTAATGACTTTTTTTCATAATTTCTTTAAGAAAAATAAAACTCAAATTACCAACTCAAATTACTTCTAGAGATAAACGAACACATTACATAAACAAAGTACACCGAAAATATCCATTTAACTTTTTTGTGAAAAAAAACTAAAATACTAGAAAGTTTCTTACATTTTACGAAAATAAATTTAGTGCAGTCTTTCAAAATTTCACGAAACTAACGAAATAATTCGTATCCACTTCTGATATTCCTATCTTTATTTCATTGATTTTTATGATTTTAATATTTTTAAGCGCGAGTAGGAAAAATAAAAAAATATTTCGTAAAAGAGAAAATTCATTTTGTACACTGTACAAAATACTTTCGTAAATATTCGTATATTTTACACCATCCTTTCGTGGTGCGAAACAACGAAATATTTCTTACAATGTACGTCGATTATCGTATATATAACGCATGGATTTTTTTCGGTGTAGTGGTAGTTGTTATATAGTAAATATTCAATGAATGGCTATTGTTTCTTCTGATCCATTTTTTCTGACTTAATGACTACAAAGTTAATTACCCAAAAACCGACTTTAAAGTACTTGAAATAAACGATGTAAGAAACAAAATAAATAACGGCGTACAAATGGTCAAACACACGAAAACATTGTCATACAGGAAATTTGATCCTTTTTTCGGAGGTTTTTTTTTCATAAACAAAAAAAATATATATATTAATGTCGTGTTGGAATATGTTGGTAATAAACCTTTTAAAGACCTTTAAATCACTATAAAAAGGCATGTATTAAAAATTTGTAACCGTAGAAATGTAATTGAATATAAATTTATGATATTTAATAAATAACCGGTTTATAAGTACTTAAACAAAATGTTAGTGGTTTTTGAAATTTTGAAATTATTAAAACCACAAATAAATGGGGCTTGTAAAAATTTAAAAAGTTTCGGTGGGAAAGTTATTGTTAGTGATATAACTTGATTGTACAAATTCTTATCTTATTTTTATTTGTATATTATTTAAAACCACTATATCAATACAGTCGAGCCTCAGCGTAACGAACTACCAACTAAAATAGCGACTTTTTTGGCTTGAGTTTATTACATCAGTCAAAAACAAGAATTTTGCTAGACTGGCCAGTTAATTTGAAAACTGTAACCAATATTTTCTAAAAGCCGAAACTGATAGCCGATAATTTTTCTGTTAGACCAAGTATTGTTTTGCTTTCACATAACCGAGTGCCGGAAAGCTGCGTACCAACAATACACCTTTTTTGTTAGACCCTACTTTGGAGGCCGAAAACTTTTCAAGCAGCCAAGCAGGCAAATTGTTAATTTGGTATTTTTCTTTATGAATTGTGCAGCAAAATACTAAAAAACATAATTAAAAAATCTTTTGCCCTCTCTCACCTATCACATGATATGTATTTCAGGAACCGGTCCTGGTATCACATATCACGGGACAGGCCCCAATTCCCGACTGAGTCCTTTCTACCCGCAGGGTATATGCAAAATCATTTTGATGATTCTTATTACAGTCTTATAAGCTAAATTTGATGTTGTTTCACATGCAAATTTTATTACTAAGACTGTATCACATATTTGTCGTGAAATGGTTCAACTGTTCTAACTTTTTAAGTTTTTATCCGATTTTTACAAATCTTACCTATCATGTAAGATTGATATAATCATACATTCTATTTGGAGTTAGTGTGCAAAAATGAGAAAACGGAATTTTTTCGCGCATATTTTAAAAACTGTATCTTTGATGTTTCTTAAACTATTTCAATTAGAATACTATGTAGGTAAAGACCAATGCAAATGTAGTTAAAAACAAATGAAATTTCACTTGGAAAAAGGACAACTTACATTTCAGTAAATTCAACTAACATTGTCATTTGTTTTTTACTGTTCAAAAAATGAACCTTATATGCATTGAAAGATAAACAAACATTTATTTCTTTTATTTTTTGAAATAAAATAAACTACTGTGTAAAATGAATGTACAATCATAATACAGTAGTTTGATGTGGTTTGTTTTTTTAAATTAACTACATATATATTAAAAAATTAAATTTCTTTTACAAATGACTGTTTTTTCACTTAAAAATAAAGATACTATATTACAACTCAAACCACTACAAATATTTACAGCAGAAGTTCCTTGCGTGTTGTAGTTATAGAAACATATTGTCTTGTACAACATATCCAAAATTCAGAGTAGTTTCTCCATGGGTTCAAAATTTAAATAGATTTTAGTATTATATTCATAACAAATTCAAAATGGCAAAATGCACAGTCTATATCAGGGTATACTTTTTAAATTGTCTTTGGTAGGAACGTTGAATACAAATTTGCTCACTTTCAATGAAATCGAAACACATCCTTTCCAAAAAGCCACTAAAATCGAATGGAAATTTTTTAAATGTTCCTGTGTTTCATTCAAAAGGTCACGGACTTATTGATCCGTACTCGTGTTTCAAAACAACTGAATTTTATTATATATTTTACATATTTTTCTATACTCTACTCCACTACGTGTTCAGGGTATATTTTATTCCTACGTAAGTACTCCATTATCTATAATACAATTATATTTGCCATCTACAATGATTATCAAAAATTATAAATTTCATAATATTGATAACTTAATTTGTTCAAAACAAATAAAACAAAAAAAAAAACACAACAGCGAAGGAGAACTTAAATAATAAAATCTAAAATTTTGATATGTATATACCTTAGCTAAAAAAGTAACCCCAGAACTAACCCAATTACAACATTTTTTTTTATCAATTTTTTGTAAAGTGTTAAAGATAAGATATGATTTTGAGAAAAAAGTAACGAGCTGTCTTCAATTCTATACACAGAAAAAAAAACATTA
The DNA here is from genome assembly GCA_021234595.1 of Delia radicum. Classification (NCBI taxonomy): domain Eukaryota; kingdom Metazoa; phylum Arthropoda; class Insecta; order Diptera; family Anthomyiidae; genus Delia; species Delia radicum. The sequence goes on from CM037853.1 coordinate 202,723,437, forward strand.
CAAAATCAAGTGAAAACAACATTAAATTAAATAGAAATAGCTTTGAAATCAAACAAAGTTTATTTTCTATTTTGTTTAAATATGTTACTACATCTACGTATTAGCGAATGTTGAAGTATTAGTTTAAATACGAACAAATTTATTTTAATTATAATCATATTTATTTAACTAAAGCTTGCTTCAGACGCTATTCACCCTTGTCCACCCATATCTACTATTTCGCAGTATTTTGTCTGTTTAAAAAAAAAATTTACAATAATTTGACAATTCGTATCACCAATAATGGGAAATAGTAGATATGGATGGATAGCGTGTGAATTGCCCCTAATATTCATACTTAATATAAAAATATTTGTAAAAAAATAAGATATTAATTTAAATATGATATAATAGTTGTAAAAACTTGATAAGCCACATTTTGTTTTTAGTTGGGTTTTGCCTTTTAAATGTTGAAAGAATGTAAAAATATATGACTTTTTCAGGACATTTATACTCTAGGCACTTGTATTAATTGATTAAGCATGACTTCTATCAAATATTAATCCATGGATATCTAGAAAACAGCGAAAATTCATAAAACAACAAATGTTGCTTATCATGTTTTTACAATAAGCCCTTCAATTGATTTAACTATGATTTTTTCTTCTCTGTGTACTGTACTCTATCTAACGCATATAAAAACTACAGAAAAAGTAATAAAATATATTTTTTGTTATAAAACAAAAAACAAACAAAGAAAAAATTTAAAGAAAACAAATCACTGACACTTGCTGATAAGACGTTTCTTTTTTACTATACAATAATATAGTATTATTTATTTAGAGTTTTTTTTGTAGTTTACGCACTATTATCAAGTGTCTGTCAAAGTTAAATAAAAAATAAGACATTACTTTTATTTCTTGATTTTTCCCAGAAACCATAGTTGGCATTCAATAACATTTCTTAATAGCAGAGTTGGCTACCATAGCTACATACATCAAGATTGCTATAAAAATTAAAAAAAAAAGCGATTCCATTTAAACACATCCCATGTGTCTTATTGTACAATCGGCTTTATTTCGCTGTTTTACTGGCTCGATTTTAAAATTTCTTGAACTACCTGTGAAATAAAGCTAAAATGCCGAAACACCGATTTATATCGGTATTTTTATTTTAATGGGTAATATTTTGTAATAAACGCTGTGTTGACACAGCCCGACAAAATTTTAGTAAACAGAGCCAGACCATTCTTTTCCGAAGGTTTTTGATGCGCTGAATTCGAATCGGACTCAGAAATGTCCCAGCTCGTCAGATTTTTGAGATATTTTAACATAAAAGTGCAAAAATATTTTTTTTTAATATTTGAGGTAGTACAAAATATTCAAATAATATTTTTTCATATAGCTCGTAACGGAATCTAAAAGTACTGTTCTTAAAAAATCTCTATTGGTTTTCAAGAAATCGTCTGTATAAGTTGGGTCTGGTTCTTTTTACTGACGGTTACTCAAATTTCAGATATTTTAATATAAAAGCGCAAAAATCTATTTTTTTTTTATATTTGAGGTCGTATAAAATATTCAAATAATATTTTTTTCAAATAGCTCGTAGCGGAATCTGAAAGTACTGTTCTTCAAATTCTAAATCCATGTTTAAACTTAAAATATCTCTTTTGATTTTCAAAAAATCGTCTGGTTTTTGTTACTGACGATAACTCAAATTTTGTGGGCCTGTTTGATAGAGGACACGTGTTGCTATTGCAGACGCGGATCTAGGAAAAAGATTTGGGGACACAGAAAAAATTATGGGCCAAAAATATCTAATTAATCGATTGTTTGAATATCAATGGCAATTTAAACAATTTTTTTAATTGATTCAATTAAAAAATTTATTGAATTTTCTAATATATCCATACAGTGTTGACAACATGTATACAAAATTTTTAAAAATTAGGCAAACTATTTTTTTTTAATTTTATTTAGATTATATAATCAAACTAAGGTTTAATTATATCAATATATTATTTAAATTGTAAATAAAAAGAAAAAAAATCCCAAATGATTAACTTTTAATAAGTTGAATAGTTTACCGATTTCAAATACACGCAAAATCGTAGTTATTTCACTAGAGTTTGCAACACTCTTTTGTTGAGATATTCGTGTACGCACGAAAACTTAATTTAGTTTCGTGTTTTATCTGTGGTAATAAAAGTGCACATGTGAATTTAAATAAACCTTATCGAAAAAGGACAATTAAACTATTATTTTTGTAAATAATTAAATTTTCAATAAATATAAGTGTCATTAAACTATCATTTTAAAGTAGTGTGTGATTTTTTTAAGAAAGCAATTCAATTTTTGTCTTTACTTTTATTTGTTTTCTTATAATACATTTTTATATTAAAAAGCTTTAATTTTATTATAAATAAAGTGTCAATTTAATTTACAAACCTACATTTTTTTTATTTAATGGGGGGCATATAACAAAAATAAAAAAATACGAGTTTTCAATTAAAGCTACCATTGTTTTCTTCTCAAGTTTCAATTAAAGTTTTAATCAATTTAACTAAACTTTTTAATTGAGGTCGTAAAGAAAAACAATAACTCTTTTAATTGATATTATTATTATTATTTTAATTGAAAGAGTTTTAATAAACTGTTTGCAAATTTTTTTAGTTAATACTATCATTTCAGTGGTAGGTGCAAAATCAATTAAAATATTAATTGATTCAATAAAATTTTTAATTGAAACCCGTTTTTAGTTTTTTCTGTGGAGGGAAGTTAGAACATTCTTTGCTCACTTTTCTATTCTCAATTTATATTTTTGTATTAAAAAATTGTATTTTGAGTGAGGAAATGTCCCATTTTCCCTGCACTATTAGAATTAAAGTTATACAATTTTAATATCAGTATCGATTGATGTTGGCGTGGCAGTCAACTATCATTATAAAGTAAAGGTAGTTTTTGCCAACCATGCCAGAATCTAATGACATGATTATACGCTTTGAGACTTATTTAAAATTTTTTGAACTTACCTTGCTCCTACTATTAATTGATTTCTAGCTACATCGAATAATAATTCAGAATATGTATTTGTTTCAGCTTCAGCAAATTTTTTAGCCGTTGTCATTAAATCTGTAAAGATAATAAAAAAATAATCATATTTTTTTAAAATGTGGGAATATTTTCGAATGGATTTTAATCGCTAATTTTATGTTGCCAATAATAGCAATGTTGTAGCAATATGGGTGACCAGATGTAGATATTCATTAAGGTACAACTACATAAAACAATAATTTAAAATAGATTACTGATTTCATCTTGATGTTTGATTAATGATTTAAAGCTTCTGATTCAGTTCCTATAATATTAATTTTAAAATAACCTACTTAACAGATCAGTTTGGTATTACCCAATGTTATCAGGATTCTAGATCGAGATATGGCAATAGTTTTTTTAGTTTATATACTTTTGATTTCAATTTTCTTATATTGCAAGTAACAGATAATGAATTCTCCCTGTTATGCGTGGTTTAATCCAAAGGGCAATCGATTACGAACGAATAAGTTCACTTATCTTCCCATTGCAGTGTCGATAGTAATACATAAATTATATTCTGACGCACACACTCCAAAAGCTCCAACATTTATTTTGGGGCTCCAAAATGACTATTTATTATTTTATACATTTCTTTGTAATGAGTACTTATTACCTTTTGCATTACTTTAAATAATAAAATAATGGGTTACCGATAGTAAATTTATAATGCATTACTCTCAGACAAAATATAATTGGTGAACTATAACAGGTTATTCCTCGTATTACTTTCAGAAGAACATAATGATATAACAGTTTTCTGAAACTCTATTTTTAGACTCATTATAATTCGCATTTTTTTAAGCTATATGGTAGGGTGATAGTTTTGCTATATCTTGAACGAATTAATATAGAAGAAACCCTAATTTATGTTTTAAACTATCAAATGTTATATGCCTTGGTGGCTTAGGGTATAGAGCCGTCGCCTGTTAATCTGACAACCCGCGATCGATTCACGGCTCGACCATGTTTTGAAAAAAATTTATAAACAGTTTTTTTTATTCCTATTTATTTTTTAAATATATTTTTAGACCCATTATTTTTCCCTTCTGGTAATGGCTTATTATTCATACCCTCGTATGCATATAGGTAACCCAGGATAATTCGTATTTACGTAATGCTGCACTGATAGAATTTTCCTTCATAGTATTAATGAAACGATTTCATTAAAATCGATTCATTGGTTTAGTGAAAAATTTCATTAACTGAATGAAAATTCATTAATATTGGTATTTTTTTTCATTAACATTTTTTATGATTTTTTCCTAATTTCATAAAAAAAATTCATTAAATCAATGAAAACTTTTCAAATTTTTTTCAATAAAAATTTTGACTTGTAATAAGAAAAAAATTTTTTTTTGTACTAACATTTTGAAATAAAAAAAACTGAAAAATTTCTTTTACACAGAATTAACCAAAACTTTGATATAAATAATTTTTTTTTATTAAACTTGACTAGAGCTAACAGTTTTTGACGAATTTGAATAGTTGGTCACTAAATTCCAGGGAACAGATTATCCATGAAAAACGATAGTTTTGCTCAAAACGAGACCTAAATTGTTATCGTTTTGACGATGTTACACAAAAACGTTATGCTAAACGATAATAATTTTATGTTTTTTAACAACATTGTTAACAATATTTAACATTTTTATCTAATATGGTCGTAACTAACTACAAAAAGTGGACTATCATCTTCGATCGTTCTACAGAATTCCAATCCAGATCGATAAAAAAATTACATATTTTGTACCGACATATAAGAAAATATCATCTTTAAACACAAATTATAAAAAATGTAAAGAAAGGTTGAACAATTTTGTAAAAATAAAAGAATAAAAACAGAAATAAATTAAAATTGGTTTTTTTAGTTCAGCTTTTAATATTTTAATGCCTGTTAATTATATTTAAACGATTTTTTCAATCATTAAAGTTCTTAATATACATAATTTAAAAAAAGTACAATAATTAAAATATTTCTTTTTTATGGATAAAAAAATTTTATTTTCAAAATTTGTAATTTATATGCTAAAATAATCATAAAAAGTGCTAATTATAAAATATCAACGAAAATATTTCATACAAACTATGAATTTTATTCATTAAACACATAAAACTTTCATAACGATTAGGCTAGGATTAATGAAAAAAATTTCATATACTTTATTAAATTTTCATTGGTTCAATGAAACCATTCATTAAAACTTATTTAATGAAACACCTTTCATTGACTCAATGAAACGTTTCTTTGGGGACTTTTTTATGAAAAAATTCATCGGATTAATGAAGGAATTCATTAATACTACGCACAAATTTCTATCAGTGTGCTAGTAGTGCATAACTCATTACTTTTGGGACATTTCATATAAAAAATATAAGAATTATAATATAAAGGGTAATACGTCCAAACCTTCGATATTACTAGATTCATTATTTGGTAAGGTGTGTTTTTTGCTGGGATAGTAGGGAGGGTCAATGAATGCAATGAAGTAATTTTTGCGCCTTATTCGAAAGTCTAGTGGACATTACACAAAATTCTCATGCCCAGAACATGAAAAAAATTAGATTGCTCAATAGCTTCTTGGCCCTATGGTCAACATGCAGCATTTGGGCAATTTCACTCTGAAAATGTTGAAAAAAGAACTAACTTGTGCCGTTTTTGAAAATTAATACACTTTAATGCTTCTTTCGAAAGTCCCGCAGACATTTCACTAAACTCTCATGCCCAGAATATCAAAAAAATATGATTCTTGAATATCGATATCACCCAAATGTACAGACAACATTATTGACGTCATAGCCCTATGGGTCAACATGCAACATCTGCATAATCTCACTCTGAAATTGTTAAGAGGAGATCTAACACAATGTAAATAGTGACATCATAGAGTTTGCTCGAAACAGATCTAGCAAAATCATTAATGACATTAAATCAATGATTTTTAATAAAAGCGCCCCGATCCACACCTGATTTAATGTCTAAACCTCTTAAATGGTCAAAATCCAAAATTTCGAAAGGAACGTTAACTGATCTTTCGAAGAACGTGTTCTACGAAAGTCAGATAATAGATAATTGATATAAATTTAATGTGCTTTTCTACATATAGAAGTTGATCTGTAATTTTAAGGGTTAGCTACCTAATTTTTCAGATGTTATCACCATATTTGTGTGAAGGCAATGGCAATTCTGTTATAGTGTGCAAAACTTATGTTGCTTCAATCAATGTTGACTTGCATCAATATGTCGAAATGTAATACATATTTAGAAGCATCGATATGAAGATGCAGAAGTAAAACAGGAATCATAATGTACCTTTCTGACTCTGTATAGGTGGTGGTTTATGTTATTGTAACTGCCCGAGTAAAAAATTTGTATAAAATTATATATGATATTTTCCGCAAATATAAGAGGATATAATTTGATCCGAAAAATGGTTATATTAAATTCTATCACTTCGGATCTAATTATATTTAAATAGATACAATTTATTAAAAAAATTATCCAATTCTATCCAAGTTTTGTCCCGATATAATTACATAAAATTATATTATATTTGATACAATTAGATATAATTGTATCTATTAGATACACAATATCTGTATCTATTAAATACATAATAATTTAAATATATTTAAATTAAAAGATATTTAGTTACATATATTTGACTGTGAACTAGAATAAGTTGCTTAAGAACTGGTTCTAAAACCAGTTATATAACTGGTTCTGGGACAGTGAAACCTTACAATTTGACTCCCAGGAACCCCAGGTTTCATGTAACCGGTGGTAAAAGAAGCTGTTCTAAATCAGGTTCATATGTAATTTGTTCTAAAAATGTTTTCTGGAGGGTTTGTTTTTTGTAATGGAAATCGATTTCGTAAAATTGTAAACTATTTTCGTAAAATAGTTTGCGATTTTTAATTTATATATAATTACATAGAAACTGACTTAGGAAATTCTTTCAGTTTTGGATTATATATAAGTATGACAGAAGACGTTTTTGATGTTTGTATTATATATAATTATGTATTTTGTTATATCTAATTTTATAAAAATTTAATCAAATTTATCAACCATGTATTATCATATATAAAATTCAGAATAGTATTTTTCTTATACATGATTGTATGTGTTTATACATGAATTTTTTTGGTAAAACATTTTGAAAATATTATTGTATATAAATACATATTGATATATATGCTATTTTATATGAACAAATTTTTTTATATTAAATCGTTACATATACTTCTTTTTACTCGGTTGATGCATCTCTAGTACCCTCTAGCTAACATGCTACTTGATTGGCAGAAACTCATAAGCGGTTAGTTCAACCCTTCTAGATATCGAAAAGTATAATATTATTGGGCCTAAAAATAAAATATTACTGGACGTTAAAAGAATTAAAAGCATGATAAATTACTTCTTATTGTCCAGTAAAAAATTCCAATGTTAAGAGGGTCAAGAGCTAGCTGATAGCTAGAAATTTAGAAGTTTTAAAATGTACAAGCCTGAAGCACCGAAGAAATTTGAATGGATAATGGGCATATCAATTGGTGTTACGTTACGTATGCACACACAATATTTTTTCCGTAAAGACTACTGAATATACACATTAAATTAACTGAAAATCAGTTAAAAACAGGACTACTTACTTTTCGTTTAAAACATTGGTATTTTTTTAGTTTTTTCAACTGCTGAAAAATTAATTGACCAAATCGGTAAAAACAATAGATTATTTTCGTTTATTTGAATACTCAATATAATATAACAACTTTTTCTTTTAAATAGAAAATTTTAACTGAATATTTTAACTAATACCGAAAGTCCGTTTTTTTTTGTTTATTTTGTTTATTGAATAACAGACAGAAAGTTAAAAAATATATTTCTTTGGTAATTTAACTGTATATTAAATTGAAACAACTTTACCGATTAAACTTTTAAATAATTGTTGATTTTTTATGAAAAAGTTCTTGCGAGTGTAGTAAAAAAATTGCGGTGACTCCAGTGGAAATAGGTGTGAGACAAGGTTGTGTGCTCTCACCTCTTCTTTTTAACATCGTTTTAGATGTTGTCATGGAACAATCGATGAAAGATGATTTTGGCATTGCTTTCGGACTGCAGGGCAAATTGGACAATCTTGATTACGCCGACGACATATGTCTCCTCTCACACAGCTACAAAAGTATGCAAACAAAGCTTAATATCCTTGTTGAGAATGCATCCAAAGCTGGTCTAAAAGTTAACATATCGAAGACAAAAACATTATCATTAAAAATTTTTGAAAACTCACTCGTAAACGTCGACAGCTTCTGTTATCTCGGCAGCATAATAACAACTTCAGGCGGTAGTAAGGAGGATCAAATCACATAACTCTTCGCACAAAAATCAAACTTTTCAATTCTAATGTGAAAGCAGTATTATTATATGGTTTCAAAACTTGGAACATCAGTAGAGAGGACACAAATGCGCTCCAAGTATTTGTTTACCGTTGTTTGCGACGTAGAGGAAGACCTGCTAGCACGTGCCGTCAAATAGAATCCGAAGTCAGTACAGCCAGAATGACATGGAGGGAAGCAAAACGACACGCTGAAGACAGAATTCAATGGAAATCATTTGTACTGGACCTTTGTTCCAACTAGGAATTACAGGATTATATATATATATATATATTAGAGTTAATTTTGAAAAATAGATTTTTGGATATTATCACTTTTTAGAAGGTTTTTGTATCAATAAAAATAATGGCGTATTTTTTTTTTAATTCCAACTCCTTCCCGTGCCTATAGGCGACTCAAATCCAATAAATTATTATATAAACCAATAAATTATTTTGTATTCACTAAAAAATTTAATTTTTAAACTTTAATAACTTTTGAACGGGTAACTACAAAATTAAAGTTTTTGGACCATTTTTCTCAGATGTAAGTATTTTTTCATTGTAAAAAAAAAAAATTAACAAAAAAAAATATTTTGATTTTTTTTTTTTAATTATTTTTTTGGACCACTCTAATTATGCATTCTGTTGCATTCCAAAAACTAAAAAAAAGCTTATGGGCCTAAGTTTTCCCGTAGAATCGAATACTGAAGTAAGATTTGACATATATGTAGCCGTTTTTGTTGTATGGGAAAAGGGACCCAAAATCCGCGATTTGAGTCGCCTATAGGCACGGGAAGGAGTTGGAATTAAAAAAAAGAAAATACGCCATTATTTTTATTAATACAAAAACCTTCTAAAAAGTGATAATATCCAGAAATCAAAATCAAAAAAAAATTGAAAACGAACTCTAATATATATATATTGTTTATTATTGCCACAATCTCAAACTTATGCGGTAGATGGAAGGAGTTATTGTTATTTGAGCAGGTCTTCAATCAACAATTATAATAACACACTCAAAAAAAAGTCTGTAAAGTCAGCAACATTTTTGTTGGGAGGATTCTTGCTGAAAAATTGCTAATATCAGCAAAAATTTCGCTGAATTTAGCAAGACTTTACAAAATATTGCAGACTTTAAAGACTTTTTTTTTTGAGTGCATAACTTATCGTTGGATTAAAAACTGACGCACCATGTTTAGGCCAACGATATAAAATTTACACTATAGACAATGTGTAATATTTTATTGTTCACATAAAAACAAATCCTTTGATCTGGTCACCTTATATTTTAATACAGTGTTGCCAATTTTGTGTAGAATTTAACACCACAACTATACGTTTTATTAAATATTATATAAAATTGTTTAAAAATTAGTTTAAACAATGGTTTCAATTATAAACAAAGGCTTGTCTTTCTTGAAATTTAAGTTAAAAAACAAAAACTTTAGTTAATGCAAATACAAACAATTTGCTAAATCAACATAAACGTTTTATGTAAAATGATAATAACATTCATTCGTAAAGAGATATTTTTTTTTTCAAAATAATAATGAAATTTAAGAAACGAAAACACTAAAATCAGCAAAACTTCAAAATAAAAAACACATATCATAAAAATTATGAAGTACAAAATAAATATTTATTTAATATCATATAAATAATAAAAAAAAAACGAAAAAAAATTAAAGAGTAATAAACAAAATTACATCATAATAAGACAAAAGGGAGAGAAAAAGAAAAAAAAATATATTAAAGATTAAATAATATTTAAGTGTTATGAATAAAGAAAATTATAGACAAATTAAAGAGTGTTAACAAGTTAATCAAATAAAGTTTTCAGTTGAAAATGTATTATTAAAAATTTAAGGCAATGGCAATAATTTACAAATGCCCTACTTTATTTCGGAAATCTAATTTATTTAAGATTAGGATGTTTGACTTCACCAAAAGTCATTTTTCCTGTTGCTGGAATATCTATTTAGATTGGACTTTAAATGCCACAGGTACACTCAGGGAATCGTTATTTCAATCCAAATCAACATCGAAACAATTAAGTTGGCTACACTTTGGGCGCCATTTAAATTTTATTATCTTATAAAGCTTTATCTAATCGACAATTAGGAGATGTTAACCTCGCTTGTCGTTTCTTCACCACCACATTTTCAAGTTCTTAAGCACAAACTAAGTCTGGCAATTAAAAAAAAATCTAGTGTAAATGATGATTACAAATTCAAAGTCTAGTGGATTTTGATGTAGTGAACAAATTATCTTCCGCATTAGTTTTTTTTCATTATTAACAGCATCTTGAGTAAATATGACTACAATCCAAAGTTTAGCATCTATCGTTATCATATTCACAATAGAAACCTCAAGATTACATTATAATACACTGAGAGAATTATTTGCATGATATCAATGATTTTTTGCATTAGATCTATGAATTATCTATCACGGGAATTCGTCCATTGAAACTTTTTTATTAAATTAATTTAGTTTTTCTTAAAACTAAATGAAAAATTTCAATTTATTTATTAAAAATTTCATACTATTAATGAAGAAGTTTCATTAACAATAGTTTCAATAAAACTATGAAGCTTTTTCATACAGCTTACATTCACATTGTGATGAAAACTTCATTAGTTTAGTATAAAAAAAATTCATTCAAACTCGTCCAAGAAATTCTGTCTGTGTACAAGTAAAAATATTAAAAACTAAACTGTTGAACACCATATTAATCTTATGGCAACTCATGCAATAGTTTGTGGTACAATTTAAAGCAAAATTAAAATCATATTCCGTACTTTATACGCTATTTCATAAAGTTCAAGTATGGGTATATTCGATTTTAGTACCAAATGTTTACTCAGTTGGTTCTTATTTAGATAGTAAACATTCGTGTTAATGTTGATTTCGTCAATTATGTTTTATTATGTAATAATTTTATAATGGACCTATTATATCAATCAAATCTTTTCATCTATACTATCTAAGCTATCTATACTATATATATATCAGGCGTGGTTTCTATGGGGGGGGGGGGGGGGTCTGTTTCCGTTGTCACGAGTGTTTGGTTAAGCTACTTAATGGATCTTTACAAATTATATACCGACATTGGACTTAGGTTATATTTTATTTTGATACTAATTAAGTGGTTCTGGCCGAAAAGGTGTAAAAAAATTAGTATTTTCACTTTTGCTAGAACGCTTTTAAACCGATTGTTTTAAAACTGTTATTTAATTAAAGCTATATTAATTGTACATAAGACCCCGTTTAAATTTTTTTGATATCTTAGCGGGAAAGACGGTGGTGTTGAATTAAAAATCGCTATCTGCCCTTCATACAAAGTATCCAGGCGTATTCTTAATGTTATTTCATCTTTTGGACACTGTAGGTGGAGCTGTTGTTTACATATTTATGACTGTATTTCTGAGACATTTTGGACCATATTCAGAACAGTGTTGCCACCAACATAATCGCAAATTACACATGAATCGTGCCAAAATTACACATGAAATTACAAATTACACATGCTTTCTTTTTGAAACAAAATTGTTTGAATTTTCAAAAAATGCCTTTTTTTGTTTAATTTTTAAAAAAACTTAACGATTTTTTTATTTCATATACTAATTTATAAAGTAATTTGTTTTTTTTTTTTTTTAAAGAGAAGCAACACTCAGGAAATTCTTCCTATTATTTTATGTGTTGCTTTTTTGGAAAGGGGATAGTGGAGAGATGAAAGGTGGTGAAAGATGAAGGGCTTCAAACATGGCAACACTGTAATTGCGCGCGAGATGATAAGTCTTAGAACAGTTGTTGCTCGCCACCTGATGTAGAGTTGGCGAATTTATTGAAGCTTTTTGTTTCATAGCCCTGATTCATTATTTTACTTCGGTGGGGTTAAGTGCTATGGGAACACCGAAGGTGGGTGTAGCGATACATATAAGTGATAGAAAACTCATATATATTATTTTTCTAAATTGATGTTGTCGTCACCGGGAATCGAACCCGGGACCATCCGTGTAACAGTCCAACGCGCTAACCATTACACCACAACGCCCACATGGTCCGCCATTTCTATGAATTCCTTCTTTCGTAAATAAAATCGATGAAATGATATCAGAGACAGTTTATTTCTTAAATCTGTTTTACAATTGTATAAATTGCTAAATATTCGTTCTGCTGCAGCGTTTGAAAAGGGTAAAATATACCTTTCCAACGAGCTATCAGTAGTTTTTTTTAAAACAACTTTCAATGAGGTCCCTTATGAAGAATTCTTCAATTTTGTCACATGACAGTGGTGCACACCACCACTAAACCAGTCACTATAAAAAAAAAAAATATGTAGGTACATTATTTTTTGTTGGGCAATCGATTGAGACTATTTATTTTAAAATCGGAGAGGGGTCGTCCAAAAATTTGCCAATTTTGATCGTTTTCATATGGAATTGCTCTATAACAAAAAAAGAATAAAATTTTCTTTTAAATATTGTATAGCAGACAACTGAAGACTTGGGTGATACCAATGAAACAATTGTAGTGTATATCATGAAAATGATCAAACTTCTTGAAAAGCAACAAATATATCTAATATGACAATATCATATTAGATTTTTGGACTTGAGGTAGAACAATATTCTAACTAAATATATGAAAATATAGAAAGTCCAAAAAACCAAGTTTTGTATTTTTAATACAAAAATTAGAACATTTTTGAACAATTATCATATTACGGCTCTTCTAAACAAACACTGTTTGTTGGAATATATGTTGTGTTTACAAATTGTAATACAACAAACACACATACATGTACTGACATGCTAAGTATATCGATATGTAAAATTGTTGTTTTTCAAATAGTTTTGATTTTATAATTAGGATTACCAGATCAGGTAGTTCATACACTAAGGCAGATAAAAAGATTCTCATAGAGTTTATTTTGTCTGCTGTATGTAATGTCTCGATTTGAGTTAAGCCAATTATCTTTTTCTATTGCAGACAACTGAAGATTTAGGTGATGCCAATGAAACAATTGTATTGTCTAACATGAAAATGATCAAACTTTTTGAAAAGCAACAACTTAATTCGAATATGACAATATCATATTCGATTTTTGGACTCCAGGTAGAACAATATTCTAACTAATTAAATGAAAATATAGAAAGTCCGAACAAACAATTTTTGTATTTTTAATACAGAAATTAGAACATTTTTAAATATTTTTCGATAATTTAAACTACCCGTAATGAAGTAACGGGGTTTTAAGTTTAGATAAAATAAGTTTAGATAAAATACTCACATATTGTATAATTGTATATAACTTACCTTGATATGATATATAACGGGAATCATTTTCAATTAATTCGTAATTTGCCTCATTATGAACTTGTTGTTGATGATGATGCTTTTGCTGCTGAAAACCCACTGTGGACTTTAGTAAATTCAACAAAGTGAATAGTAATGCTAAAGTTTGTAATAACATTTTGTTATTATCACTATTTTTATGTAGCAGGTGTATTTTTATACTGAAAGTAAAGAAGAAGTAAATAAAAAATGTAAGTAATTAAATAATTAAGATGAAAAGATCTATAAATCTTTAATAACTAAACAAATATAGAATGTGTGTCTAAATTGCAGATTACAAAGACTCATTGACCATATAAAAAAATTGTAATTAATATTTTTTCGAAATTCCAGCATAAAATTATAATTGCCGTATATGTATTTGCATTCGAACACTGAACTAACAGGAAGGACCACTAAACCTTCGGTTACCTTCGATTGCCATAAAATGCGGATATATGATAGAGGGTTTAAAATAAATAAGAATGGCTACCTTTTTAGTTCCGAAATTTTACGTTTAAGGGATAAACTTTTAATTTTCCGTTATTTGCGTTATTTTCAAGCTTTCCATTGTCATAAATACAAAATAGTAACAAGTTTTAAATCAAAAACGTTTCGAACAATTTTGAAACTCATTTTTACCACCTAAATATTCGACCCAATATATTTCCCTTGTAAGACGATTACCTAAAAATTACAATGTGGTGCTTAGAATAGGTACCGAATTTTTGGGTAACTATGACCAAATATCTATTGAGGAAATCGAAATTCTATTGTCGTGTTGTTGTTTTAATCAAATAATTGTTATCATAACCGTAGAATTCATTCCATTGGCAACAAAGACGGTATGAATACAGTTTTAAGGCTAAAATTTGTGTTTTAACTGAAGTGTATTTGAAATGCTTTTCAATATTTTTAGGAATACGAGGGTAAACATTACATATATGAATATAAGTAAAATACGCATAAAATTAAATTGCGTAAATCGTGCTTATTTAACCCACTGTGACTAAGTCATTATTTTTCATTTAAAAATAGTGCAGAAGGTAATGATATATCACAATTGGTAATACAAACAGTAATGAGATGACATTACCAGAATTTTGCTTGTATGTCGAGATAACTTAAATGGTAGCGCTTGGCTGAAAACCCTGGATACCCATCTTCGCCAAATCCGCTTTTTAGAAACTCGCTTTACAGAAAATAGACTCGTGACTGCGACAACTGTATTTCGGTTGCCTTAACAAAAATTCGGCCGTTATCACAAAAAAAAGTTGTTTTCATCACGAATCTGTTTTCTAAGTGAAGACAATTTCGAAACATGTATCTAAATATTTTTTATTCCAAAAAATAAATTGGCTTGTGAACTTGAATTTGTTTGTAATATATATTTTTATTTACACAAGTGCTTTAGCTGTTATTTTTTTTTTGTAGAATATTTATTTATACACCATTTTATTACCATTTAAAATCTTTAGTTTGACACTCAAACCGCAGTTGATTTTTAGGAGTAGGTAACATTGATCGAAGTGACAATTATATGCACTGAAACTTGAATAAGTGTCATTCAAGTACGCTGAAAAAATAAGTTAGTAGAAAAGTTAGTAAAACGTCTTGTACATCAAGTATAACTAAAATTTTATGTTTCCAGCAAAAATTTTAGTTATACTTATGCATCACTTAATGGTTTTGAAATAATATGTTACTAATATTTTACAAATGTTTTACTATTTTATTTTGCTAAAAAGATTGTGCTAAAAAACACATTAATAGTGTGGACGACAAGCAGATATACGCAGAATGAAATAGATGTCGCGGCAAGTCAAGATATAGTATGGAAAACAAAATTGTAGATCTAATTATATAAAATTAGATATAATTTGATACAATTTTATCCGAGATTTGTCCATATCCGGGACGTTAAATTATCTAATTATCTAATTAGATATAAATATATCTGATTTTATAAAATTTTAGCCGATAGTAGGTATGCTTTAAGTAACTTGAAGTTATGCTTAAAAGTATTTAAGTTTAAAATTTAAATTTCTATAAATCAACAATTTTAAAGACCCAATTGAAACAACGAAATAATTAAAAATTATTAAGAACAAATTTAGTATTTCAAAAACATATAATTAAGTGGTATTTCCTTCTAAAAATTACACAATTTTTCAATTTAAAATCATATAAAATAAATCACTTGCAAATAATTTCGTGATAAAATTAATATGGTTATAAGTGAAGCCATATGTAAGAAACATGAGTATAACTTAATTTGATATGGAACTTTACCAAAATTGTATGGAATTATATATAATGATATATGAAATTATAAGGCAAATATTATCAGTATGGCGTCTCATATAGTCTAATAAGACTTAGCATGGGACCATATATAATCATATCGATCACTACATATATTTGGATTATAATTATATGGCTTATGTAGTTATATATGGAGTAAGATTTGGAGACATATAATAATATTAAGTACCATATCAAAAAATCTCTCAACAAAAATGATCAGATGTATTTGTATATAATGATATTAGCCATAATGTGACTTCATTCAAAGTCAGATACGACTCAATCATATTATATATGACTATATATAACTACTTTTATACGGGATATTTTGTTATTTTTTCGTTTCGTTTCTAGAATTATCTACGGCATTTGTCTTCCTTTTAAAGATGCCATCATTTAATAATTTTTTTAGTGTTAGCAAAACTTTTGATGAATCTACTAATTATGTTGCTACACATAGGCTCGCTGATTTTCAGCAAAAGATCTTGCTGACATTAGCAATTTTTTTGCAAGAACCCTCCTAAACGGTAGTTATTATCTAAACGGTAGTTATTAATTGTTAAATAGAATTGAGAAAGTTTCTTTGGAGATAGCAAATGATTTATTTTTTTCTAAGAATTAACAAAATTTATTATTCAACCCTGCCAGCAACCAAGCTCCAAAATGGATCAAAAATGGGCTCAAAATATATTGTTAAAATTTAAAACTTTTGCATAATAGTTGTTCATCCAAAAGAGCCTTACCTTTTGATTCAGAAATTACTCAGAAAAGATAAATAAAAAAATTATAAAAAATCAATCTTTTTTTGGAGCCTTTTTTTTGAATTGTTCACAAAATATTTAAATTAAACTTTATTTTGAGTCAATTCTGAACCATTTTTTGGATTTTTCTTCAAATTTTTGTGACTTTTATGTTTCTTTTTGGAAGGCTCATATTTTCATTTAGAAACTCAGTTATTTTTTAAAATAAAATTTTCATTTTCGACTCATAGAATAGGAACCATCAAAAAAGTATCCAAATTTTGCTGGCTGGGAATTTATTAAAAACATGTTTTTTTAAAAATTATAAATTTTTTTTTAATGTAAAAATTCTTTTGCATTGTGAAGAAAATTTGTATTAATTTATGGAAAGTCTCATTGGCTGAATTTGATGAAATTTTTATATGTGTTTACTAGACTGTGATAAATAAAGCGACTATTTTTTTAGGTCCCATTATGATGTTGGTCACAAAAAAATAATTGTGCAAACATTTTATCTCTCTGTTTTTATTTTTGAGTTAGCGCTCCCAAAAATAAGAATTTTCGTTGAAAAAAATTTGTTTCGGTAGTTTTTTTTTTATAAACAATTAAATACAGGAGATAAAAAAAAAAACTTGGTATGGTTTTGTACAAAGATCATCTTTTACCAAATTCAAAAAATTAAATCCGTTTCCGTAGACCTAATAAAAGTTAAGAATTTTATTCCCTACAAAATAATTCTAGCAAAAAAAAAATCTTTTTCATCGAAAACTCCTATTTTTGCGAGCTCTAATTGAAAAATGACCGAAAACATAATCTTCATATGGGACCTAAAAAAAATATTCGCTTTATTTGGCACAGTCTAGTGTTTACAATATTTTTAAAGAGTTTTGTCATTGGCTTTAGATTTATATTAAATATATATATTTCTGAATAAATACTGCAATGTATTGTTTATGCCAAAAGTTAAGACAGACATTTTTGTTTAACCCTCAAACCGGCCTAAGCTTTTTTGCAATGAAATTTATACCACTTGTTCGGCCCGAAAAATAAACAATAACGAACATCATTTTCTCTCAAATAATACAAATTTATACATCTTTTATTGTCCAATTGTCTTGACAATAAACAAATATTAAAAAATCATGAATCAAAATGGGACAAATGGGTTTCGAAAATTAAGTTGAAAGTGAGAATATTAATTGCTACCAATATGTTCTTCTACCAAAATTTTTTTCGTTGCCTAATTTAGACGATATGGGCCAAAATAGGTTTAGAGCGAATATCGCAAACTAGTCCATTAAAATGAATGAGTTTAGGCATAAATTCTTTGTCTTACCAAGATATAACTATCCAACAAAAACATGATAATGACAGGTCATTATTGTATAGATTACCAAGTACTGATATGACATAACCTATAGCATTAATTAAGTGCGTATATGTTATTGCAAAATAATGAGTTACTGATACTTGGTTACATAAGTACCTATCGATTTCACATTTTTAATTATAATATTGTATTAATTTGTTTAAAATATTTTTACAAGTAAATTTTTCAAGCTAAAGTTATTTTAACATTTCTTTCAAGATTTCCTAAAAATAAATAACTTTAAGATAACCACCTGTTTCGTAACTCCTTGGTCAACACTTATTCTATCATTGTGAGTAACCGCTTATTCCTAATATAAAAGTAATTACTTATTCTTTCACTATTAGTAATCCAACAGGTAACTCATTATTCTCACTTTTTTTTGTAAGCGAGAGAGCAATGATCACCCATAAATTTTGGGTCAACGCTAACAAAAGTAAGTCAATCGTGT
This sequence comes from Delia radicum, assembly GCA_021234595.1. Taxonomy (NCBI): domain Eukaryota; kingdom Metazoa; phylum Arthropoda; class Insecta; order Diptera; family Anthomyiidae; genus Delia; species Delia radicum. Next base: position 202,742,093 of record CM037853.1, read on the forward strand.
AGATAGTGTGGTAACTAGTGAATCTCTTTGTGCACTACTTACATGCTTAATTACTTGGTAATGTCTGTTTTTGCTGGGTACTGTCCAAAAATTATCCTTTTTGTGGCTTTACTTAAGAGGATATGGCAATTTTAGGTGTGTTTTCGCGAAATTTTGCGAAAACACACCTAAATTTCAACATATATTGATTAAACTTAAAGACTTTGCTAATACTACTAAATATAATCGTTCTGCCAAATTTCATACAAATCCGTAAATACGTTTACAAGTTAAGACCTTGGACCAAAAGTGGAGCTTTTATTTAAGCTTTAGCTTTATTATTATTATTTAAGTTTAAGCTTTAATCCTACTTTGTGTTAAGTAACAACGGTTTATAGTACACATAAACATGTTTTCAAGATTTTTAAAAATTGTGTTCAATTCAAAATATTTATTTGTTGAAATTTTACGAAATTCTAACTTTAACGCTTTCTCGATATCTCGCTTTCAAACCGTGCCCTGAACACAACAAATTATTTCACAAAATATTTTGTAAATTTGATTTTCTATCGAAATTTTTTATTATAAAACACTCATTTGAAGGAGTATCTATGGCCAAATTAAAATAACCCGCCTGGGGGCGTTCTTGCAGGTTAGAGGGTTAAAGATTTAAAATCATAAAGCGGCAACATTATAATTAATTTTATGTAATGTTGTTTTAAGACGTTTACTGTCGAAATTTGTTTACCTTCAAAATAAATATAATCCGCTTAAAATTGTATGATAAAGTAAATCCAAAATTTTAGGAAATTGTATACATTTTACAATTAACATTTTCACAGCAAAACAATAAAATTGAAATTGTACCACATTTTTTTATTTTTAAATAAACCACTTTTTCAAAAATATTTTTTTAAAAATAATTTTCTTCTTCAAATTTGTTTTTTTATTTTAAATTTGTTTAATTAAAATTTTATTTCCCAATTTATTTGCTTTCAATAGAAATACATGAATTTTTTTTCTGATAAGAATTTTCTTTTAAATTGGTTTCAAATACACATTTTTTACACAAACAATGCTTTTAACAAATCAAGTTACGAGTACCGATCATTAGTTTTAAATTTTATTGAAAATTTGTACAAACGCATGCGTTTAGTTTTTATATAACGATACATCAACGACGAAGCATAAACACGAACTGAAATTAAAAACTATCAAATCAAAACTCAAAACCCTCTTGGAAAATATAAACACAAACTAAAAACACCAACAAAGTAACAACATAACAACATGATTGAGAAGATCGTAGTCGACAAACTACATAAAGTGTTCGTAAACACTGTTTATTCGTACTCAGAGATACTTTTATATGTATTCGATAGAACGAGTTGTGAGTTTTGTTGTGGAGTAACAAACAAAACGCCACAAAAAACATAAAACAGCAACCACAAATAATTTAGAGTATGAACACGAGTTTATTTTGATAAACTATTGTTTATTTCATTGTCACATTAAAATTCGAATTACTGTTAAATTTAAATTTCATAGAGATTTTGAAATCTACTCCAAACTAGTTCTAATTATGGATGACGAAGTATTTAAGTACAGGATATTGGGCAGGACGCCTTTGTAAAGGAAATAACGCCAATAGTGGCCATGTGTGGATTTCTATGATTCCTGCAACATAGCTTTCCTTTCCGAATGGTCATATAAGATTCCATATTCATGAATTCTAAAAGAGATAAGATCATGGATAGTAACAGATTCGATGAGGGTATCGGTAAGGGTAATACTATTTTCATTTATTTAGGTAACGGTATTTTTGCGGTTATGATATTTCAGTTATTTTTACATATTTCGGTATTGGATTTTTAGCGGTAACGCTAATTTCGTTTATTTCGGTAACGTTATTTTAGCGATAACGGGTTTTCAGTTATTTCAGTAACTGTATTTTAAGGGCAACGTTATTGTTATTAAGGTAAAGTCAATGCACATCGATAATTTGCCCGAATTCTAATGACTAGCTACTTTATGATCAGCCTTATGGTCAAATTTACACCTATAACTTTTCTGATTTGTTAGATTATTTTGGCAACGGTATTCTAAGGATAACGCTATTTCAATTATTTTGGTAACGGTATTTTAGCGATAATAATATTTTAGTTATTTCGGTAACGGTATTTTAGGGATATTGGAATTTTAGTTATATCGGTACCGGTATGTTACAGATAACGGTATTTCAATTATTTCGGTAAAGGTATTTTAGGGATAACGAAAGGAGTTTTGAATTGAGAACAGTATTTTAGCGGTATTGTCTGCCATCCCTGGATAAGATTCCACATATTTTAACTTTTTAAATGATAATGTAGAGTATTTAAAAAGATAAAGAAAATTATATTTGACAGATTTTCTATCCCATCTGCAATCCAATATGTGTGTCCTTGTCTTTCGCTATAGTCTGTCTACCTGAACTGAAATGTGCTGAATATCATAAAACATATTTTTGTGATTCTTTTAAAAATAATTTACAATACGTTACAAAATATAAAAATCTTCACACTCCCATATTGACGACATGAATTAAAAAAATAGAAATAATTATATATAACACAAACAATTTTATCTTCAAACTACTTACAGCAATGGTTGTCTAATTGATGCTATCTTTCAAAGGAATGCAAATGCCGCAGATAATTATAGAAACGAAATGAAAAAATAACAAACTATGACATATACAACCCTTTTTTTGCAATAAGAAATAGGAAACATAAAAATCTGCCTATGATGTGTGCCCTTGTCCTTCGGTTTAGTTGGTCTACCTGTCTGTATATTTGTTTACAATTTTACCACACATAGTTATTAATCTCTTTAAACATTAAGTTTAGAAATACACATTTAATCTTTATTAAATTTAAATATTTTATTTTGTCTTTTAGTTAATTAAAAGACAATTATTTTCACAAGCCGGTGACAACGCAAAATTTAAGTTGTTTTGATCCTCAATTTTGTTTTATGTATGAAAAACAGATACAAAAGTCTTCCATAGTTGATTTTTTTATATGTCTTATTAGAGTTGTACTTTTTAGTAACATTTTCCTCTTCAGTACTACATGTTAATTCATTCTGCGTATATCTTTCAATCTGGTTGTCGTACACACTATTAATGTACTTATCAGCACATTTTTTAGCAAAATAAATTAGTAAAACATTAGTAAAATATTAGTAAAACATTAGTTCAAAACAGTTAAGTGCTGAATAAGTTTAACTAAAAGTTTAGCAAAAAAATTTGCTGTAAAATAGTTTACCTGATTTACAAGACGTTTTAATAACTTTTTTACTAACTTATTTTTTTGAGTGCACCTCTTGATATGCAGCGACATCTACTTGATTCTGCATATATCTCTCAATCTGGTTGTTGTCCACACTATTAATATACTAATCAGAAAATTTTTTTTTAGCAAAACAAATTAGTAAAATTTAGTAAAACATTAGTTCAAACCAATTAAGTGCTGAATAAGTATAACTAAATATATAGCTGAAAACACAATTTCAGCAAAAAAATTGCTGAGAATACGTTTTACCAAATTTTCTACTAACTTACTGTTTTGAGTGTAGTAGAAAATTCGTCTACTCTAAAACTATCGGTTTTAGCTTCTGGGAATGAGTTTAGGAACTTTTTTTTCCAAACGACGACATTGTAGTTGTTAGTGTTTAAGAACTGTGAAAAATATACCAATTTTAAAATATTTAGAAAATTATGAAAATGAACTTAAAATATTTCATCGCATACACTCTTTAGGTAAAAACAACTACTACTGTATAAAGTCTATACACATGTATTTTAGTATCGTAGTGAGTGACGTAGTAAATGATACGATACGTAACAAACGAGTAGTGTAGTATTTAAATACTTACATACATAGAGACAGTCAGTAGATACGTATTTGGTAAGGTCGTTTCAACTTAATATTTACTCGTTCGTACGAGCACATTCAATGATGATCCTCATCAGTTTGTATTATGATTATGGTAAGCATAGTAGAGTAACGTGAGTATTTGTGTTTAAGTTCGACCGGCCGGCTGATGAGTTTGTTTTTTTTTTCTACTTTTGTTTGCCAGCATTTGAGAGAATTTTTAGACACAACATATGATATATGACAAACAAATAAATAACAAACATATAAACAAACTGACAGTTAGATATCCAACCATACCCGCTCTATGGTTACCAGACATGCAAGATGTATGCATATGTTTTTTTGGTTTATTCGGACTGATCGCGTACAACAGATATAGTTTTTGTTCAGTTTTAAATAACCAAACCTTTAACAATGACAGAAAAAAACCCCATCTTCTTGCGTATCTTCTAAATACATTCGATCATTATCCAGCCATCTACTGGGAAAGATAAATACGTACTCGAAACACATGTGTATGGTGGTGTACGTGTATTATTGTTTGTGGAGTGGTTGGAATAAGGCATGGAAAAACAAATAATACAGGCAAAAAATGTCATACTCGTCTTAATATCATACCAAAATAGATTTAAAAAAAAAAAATAACCTTTTTGGTTTGTCTTGCCTTTACTGAATGTTGCACGTAACACATGGTCATTTGAGTTGAGATTATTCTATATATGCGTTTTACTCGTACTTTCATATCTGGTTTATGTTTATGTGGGCTGAAGAAATTTGATATTGAATATCTAAGAGAAATTTTTAAAACGATTTTTATTTTCCATTATTTTTTATTTGGGGGAGTATAAAACTAAAGTCATAATACAGGAGTTCAAATATATTTGATTACAAATAGAAAGTCAGGGTGGATAGAAAATTAATCGTAAAAAATATTCAATTATCTATACTCGTTTGATTAGGAATGGTTAAAAAACTCAATATAAACAGATTTTTTGTATGACAGATTTTTGAGTATGACGTCCGATTCTCAGGGAGATACAATTGCTTATGCAACTCTTTTGGGGACACAGTAACACACTGCGTGAATTACTTGCTAGCAGTGCGGGTCTATCAATCTTTGTCTCAAGCAGAGCTTCGAAGGATTTATTCGATTTGAGCTTAATTCACAAAAAATTTAATTCAGAATTAAAAAATGTTTATACAAGGTGGCGCAAAAGTAATCCTCCTATCAGAAAATGCTATACATTTTGCGATTGGCCCCTAATGTCAGTTCTGTTTTGACATTTGTGTAGTAAACACATGCGAAATACACGTTAATAAACAATGTTACGCTACACTGCTCCAGAACGCGAATATTGGTGACTATTTATTTGACCAATAATCGGTCGGTGACTTTGGCACAACGTGAATTTCGTCGCAGATTTCCTGGCCGTCCAACGCCTACTGGTGAAACACTGCGACGTTTAGCCGCTCGCCTCGAAGAGACTGGCACAACACGAGATGCTGCCAGGCGTGGCAGACCCGGAGTAGCCGTTCTGCAGAGAATATTGCTGCTGTAGCCGAGGATGTCATGGAAGCGCCGTCGACATCGACCAGACGACGTGCCACGCAAATGGGTATCAGTCGACGGTCTTTACAGCGAATTTTGGTACAAGATTTGAAGATGTTTTTGTACAAAGTCCAGACGGTGCATCAGCTGCACGCGTGTAACATACGCTCAAGCCATCCTTAATCACCACCAAGAGGAATATGATTTTTCATCAAAAATAATCATGAGTGATGGGGCCCATTTCCATCTTAGCGGGTACGCAAATAAGCAAAATTTACGCTTCTGGGGCACTGAAAATCCGCGTGTAACCCACGAAGAGCCATTACACCCGCTCAAAGTCACTGTATGGTGTGCTGTTTTCGCTGGAGGAGTCATCGGACCTTTTTTCTTCGAAGACGTCGCGGGCCAAACGGTTACTGTGAATGGTGAGCGCTACAGAGCAATGATCAACGAGTTCTTTTTGCCGCAACTTGATGAATTGGGATTGGAAAACATGTGGTTCCAACAGGACGGTGCAACGGCACACACTGCACGTGCCACAACCGATATGCTGAAGGATGCATTTCCCGGGCGCCTAATCTCCCGTTTTGGCGATTTGCACTGGCCAGCAAGATCGCCTGATTTGACCGCTCCAGACTTCTTTTTGTGGGGCTTTTTGAAGTCGCGGGTTTATGTCAACAAGCCTCAGACTCTTGCAGCTCTTAAAGACAATATCCGTCAAGAATGTGAGGACCTATCGCCGGAAGTTTTGGCCAAAGTGATGGAAAATGCCATAAAAAGGGCTCAAATGACAATCAACTGTGGCGGCGGCCATTTACATGACATCATATTCTCGACTTGATGTAAAAAAAATTAAAATACCAAATAAAAATAATCCACAAGAAGAATCAAAGTTTTTCATTTTCTTTTTAAATTACAGCCAAAAAACATCGGAAGGTTATTTTTGCGCCACCTTGTATTTTATTCCCTAAGAATTCATTCACTAGCTTCATTCAAAAGCTTTAATAGATATTGAATGAATTACTAACTAGAATTAATTCAATTATATGTTCATTCAACATTTTACTTAATTGAATGAAGAAATTTTAGTACCATTCATTTAATACTAACAAGCTTGAGATTAACACACAAATAAAAACGTAACACACAAGCAATAATAAAGCATAAAACGGGGCTTTTCTTTGTTGTAGACTAATTATACATAATTTGCTTTTGTTTTATGTAAATATTTCAGTTAAATTATGACAACTTTCGTTAATCATTTGACTAAATGAATGAACGCAAATCTTTCTTCATTCACCCTTTTAGTAAATGAATTAGGAAAATTTTGAATCATTCAAGAAAGAATTCATTCAAAATAGAATTCATTCATATTACTTAAAGCTTTTAAGAATTAAGCTAAGATATCATTCCTTAGGAATGCTTTTTCGGAATGAAATTTGAGTAAAATTTCATTAATTTAACGAAATTCAATTAAAGAATTAAGTCTTTTCAACTTTTAGCCTTAATCAAACCTCGCAATATTAATTTGGTAGCGTCTTTTATAAATAGATTTTCTAATGCATTTCTTTCATTGGTGAAATTTGATAATTATAGCGAAAACCTTGAGATGCATAGAATTTGACTCTATCGCGATAATGACATATCACTGATAGCGAATTGACTGACAAGAGAGGTATCCCGACCCTGACCAGCAGGTCTAAATGAACTTCGGATATGTTGTAGAGAATAAAATTCAAGGGACCAGTGTTTTTTTAGCTGCCTAATCTCATGTTTAGGCGTTACTAGTGGGGTCAAAAAAGACCCCGTTTCAGGTTTTTTTTCGATTTTGAAGACACATTCATTTGTATTACAAAGATTTTCAAATATTTTTGTTATTAAAAAAAAATATGTTTTCGTTTTATTAAGGGGGGGGGGCATGACATTGGCCGGTTTTTGAAATCGACATTTTTTATAATTTTGTATTTTAGTAAATATTCTTAAGATTCTAAGAAAAAAAATTTCATGGAAAAATTCCTACGGGTTCAAAAGTTACAGCCGTATTAGTGAGAGCGCATTTTTAATTTTCGCGCTACCTACGTACGGCAGCTGGTATATACTTGTTTTACTTGCTACCTGACTTTTGGTGGTTGTTATTTCGTACCTATTTGAAATGCGCCAGAGTGAAGGCATATGAAGCCCGAATTGCTAAACGATTGCAAAAAACTGTAAGAAACAGCACAACACAAGATAACGAAGGCATACAGTACGAAGCAGGCATGGCAGATTGAAGGTAACCTTTTTTTCTTTGTTCACAAACTTTGAACGCGTTTATCTCGAAATCATGTTTTTAGTACTGGTTGTGGCACTAGCGGGTTCATTTTTTGACGAAATTTTTTTTTTTTTTTTATTTTTTTAAACTTGATTTGTTATCGTTGACACGAGCTTTTTTTGTTAAATTTTTTTTCGATTTTTTATGAATTTTTAAAGTCAATATTTTTTTTCGAAAAAACACACTTTTAAATTTGGAACATCACCAAAAATTGAAAAAAAATTTAAAAAAAGCTCGTGTCATACGATAATCAATTTTGTTAAGATTTAAAAAAGTAATTCTTTTCCAGATCGGACAATTTTTGCGACTCCCAGCGCTGCAACCACGAAGCCCCGTTTTTTTCTCTGCCGCCAGTTTGGAGCTCTATAAAACCATGTTGGAGTGAAAAATATATTTTTTTTGAGTTTTTTTCTTGTAATTTGTTCATTTGTTGGAAAAATGTTTGTTTTTGACTGAGTTATGAATTTTTAAAAAAAGGTCTGTTTTCTCTGCCGCGAATGTAATGTCTCCCCTTAAGATGAGCCTTTGTGCTTATATTTCAAATAATTAAAAAATGTGGCAACTCTGGGTCCACTATATAGGCAATATGGGTATCAACAGTTTTGTTTTCTTGAGTACTGTAACCTTACGTACAAATAAATATAGTTTTCATAAATTAAAGACAAGTTTTCATACAAAACCTAATGGTTTTTAACCATACTTATTAATCCTTAAACGTTAGATAGGGCAGCTAAAAAAATGTGTGTCCGTTTTTTTTCAACAGATCCAAAATTCATTAAAATCTGCAAGTTCGGTTCGGGATAACTAAATTGTGAGACTTGAATTTTGTTCTTCAGATAAATGAGATTTCGTTTTTTAAAAATATTTTCCCAGTAATAAGCCAAAAATTACGAAACTTTTGAGTCCCATTTAGAAAAAAAATTTAAATTTTTTTTTTGGTCAAAATACACTACAACCGGTAACTTCAATCGCTGGTAGGGAACTGAAGATCCACTTCAAAATTTGTTTTACTTATTTTTCCCATATTTAGCTCTTTATTACGCATCGATTGAGTGGTATTCCAAACTTTTTTTTATTCGGGACACCCTAATAGGGAGCCTATATAAGATTTTGACAGTCGGGTTTCCATGAGACTTTCGAACGAATTTAGCATTTAAAAGCCAATGTATATGCAATGAATGAAGCCGCTCGGATTATAGTGGAACGGAGTATGTATAGATCGTCCACTTGCATGTTCGTGGACAATCTGGTTCTTCAAAAGCCTTGAAATTGTATACAAGTAGTGAGAAGGAAAGTATCGAGTTCCTTGTCCACAACCGTCGGACCGTTGTCAGTATGACATGGATCTTGGTAGATATTGGAGTCATTGCACACAGAGAAATAAAGTGCCAACCGCATTGAAAAGTGTATTTTAATGGTATCAACTTATAAATTCAGTTAGGACAACGATATTTACATAAGATTTCTGACTATTTGGGGTGTTGCAACTAAAATTCAGTTAAATTAACTGAACTTTGTTGTGAAAACTAACGTTCAGTTGTACCAATCGACTGAAATTCGTAATAACCGAATTTGAGTCGTAGTCACCGAATTTCAGTTGGCAAATTGCAATTTCTCTGGGTTTGGGTTGGCTGATGAATGTGCTAGGAATGGGATTTATGTGGGTTGCGAACTCGATACAAACGATAATGTCTCCTCTTATCCAACTCTGATATCTTTAATAAATTTATAACACTTTGTACGGAAAAAGAGGTCGGATAAGTAAACTAGACGATTAGGATTCAGTTGAGCTCTTTCATTTTTATAATATTTTTTAAACTTGGATTTCATTTAATCCAATATGTCTAAATACGAAATTGATAGACTTTCAGAAATACATCAAATTATTATATACTACTTACTTAACCAAAATGTGTGATGGTATATCCTCATTATGATATCCTTCAGTTATACCTCACAAGATCCAGTGGGGATCCCATCAGATTTGACGCAAGCTGATTCGGATGTTGTTGTATACGAGTAATACATTATTTTCATTTTTGTTCATTTCATTCCGTACCAAAGGAATTATAAATTCTCGGTGTAATTGAAAAGTATATATGTATTGTGGAGCGTCTACGTTTTGTCTCAAAACTTTGGACTAAAATTTCTGAAATATTTCGAGGTTTGAGTTTGTAGCTGTGCCCCCAGCTGTATTCCGTAGATCTATATAGTTTTAAAGTACACTGGTATAAAGTGAGTTTGTTTTCGAGGGATGGTTTGGAGTTACTATTAAGCAATGACCTTGCCTAAATTACAAGATCTAATCTCTTTGTAAATATGTGCTTTCTTCATATAAGTTGTCGTCTAAGTGTATATTTTGGATATTTTGCTTGCCTACTTTAGGGATATTATTAATTAGGATATTGTTTAGCTTTTCGGGTTGACGGGAGCTTTTTCAAAAAGTTAACTTAACATTGACGGAGTAACTCTCGTTTGATATGAAGCACCATTTTTGCAGTCATTTGGTAATATTATCAAGTTCCGTTTCAAGTTTGCTTTTGGCTCTGTCAATATTGCAATATAAATATGGGTGATAAACTGCAATACCTCTCCGAGCAGGTTGTGTTTAATTCACAATCAAGAGTTTTTTTATTCTTTGGCTTTCGATCACACTTCTTACCTTATTAATAGTAAATTTTTTTATTTGTACATCGAGTTTTTAAGGTTGAGTAAGAATCTAATGTTAAGAAATTCGTGTGGACCAAATGTGGCTGACGGACGGCTCTAAGTTAACAAATGGCAGAGGACATCTCCATTAGACAGAGTACATCTCCATCTGTTAATATGCGACTGATAAAGAGAATCTCCTGATAGGTTCTTTCCTGATAGTTAGGCGGAACTTAGAGCACTGATGTGTCGTCTCGAATGATGTTGGAATATATTGAATTCCTTCGCTGTCTTGTTCAAGGAAATTATTTAGCTTTTAGTTTGGTTTCTGGGAATGGGAAAAGCGAACGCTTGGTTAATGTGAGTTCTTAGTTGTTTTGGAGCCTTTTTGTGGTGAAACACCTATTTCGGACAGCATCCGGTTAATACATGTACCAACCTTTTCTGTGAGAACTCGAGACGAATACTGTACCCTATAGGAAGGAGTAATAGACCTTAACGAGATACGTCTCTTGATATTACAACAGTTGGGAATCATTTGTTCAGTCCTAGGTAATGGGATATCTGTAAGTTAGAAAATTAAAAACGTTTACGATATTAAGACGAATTTCAAATCTTTCGAAGGTTAGCAGAAAACGAACAAGCATTACAATAGTGAGACAAATTAGAATAATCACAGCAAAAATACTAGTAATCTAGAACACGAACTAACTATGATATCGACATTAAAGCAAATAATGAAACGAATACGAGTGTCCTCCGATATTAGTCTAAATCGAGATGACTGAATATCAAGACGAGTATGAGAGATGTAAACAGATCACACAGTTGCCCTTAATTTTATACCGAGGAGAATGCTAGTAATATTTGGTGTTTTCAAGAAACTCATTAGGGAGTGACCGGAACTAACAAAGGTAGATAGACATATTTTGCTGATAAATTTTGACTCTGCCTTTAAATTAATATTCTATTTGTAGTTTATATCACTTTTTTTCGAAACAAATAGTTTTCAAATAATGGCTAAAAATCAAGGTGAAAAGGCACGTGTTTTACATGACAACTACCAACAAACACACACTGATCTCTCTATTGTGTGGGATACGGGCATTTTAACAGCCCAGCTGGTAATCTTACCAAAACTTACTCTAAGTGTAACACAAAAGAGGCAATTTATACATAATCAAACAAAATATGATAAAGTAGAGAAAGATTCTCAGTATTATTAATTATCAGCTTAAGGAAAAAATAAACAAAAAACAATTGACAAGACAGAACATATATTGACAATTTAGTGACACAACCAAAGACTATTAAAACAACAGAAGACGAGTCTTAAAAGAACAATGTAAACGCACAAAAGAACACCTTTTGAGTCCCAACTACCCAGAGCTTCGAAGATTGAATTCTATTTTGATTGAATTCGCAAAAAATCTAATTCGATTTTTTTTAAATATAATGAATTCTCTTTTAATAAATCGCAGGGAATTCAATCAATGAAATTCATTCGATTATTGAGTTCAATCAATTTATCTCATTCGATTTCATCAATCATTGAATTCAATCCTTGCGAATTCAATGATTACACTCAGGGAACTTCTGCTTTAAAAATATGTAGTTGTTTGGATTGTAATACAGTTTCTTTATTTTTAATGAAAATGTCAGTCATTTGTAGAACAAACTTAATTTTTTACTAACCTTGTAGTTCATTTAAAAAAAAATGACTGTTTTATGATTTTGCATTCAGTTTTTACAGTCGTTTTTTTGTTATTGAAAAAATAAATGTTTGTTTTTTTTTACTAAAATGAACCACATTTTTACTACAATTGTTAGTATTTTTTTTGAACAGTAAAAACAAATAACAAATGTTAGTAGAATTAATGAAATGTTAGTCGCCCTTTCTTCAAGTGAAATTTCTTATGGTTTTGACTACATTTGCTATCGTCTTTACCTACATATCCTTAGTGTAAGAATTCAACACTGTTAAATCTGTCATTGGGAATTCAATCGATTTACAGTTTTTGGGATTTATTCAGTCATTCGAGTTTTTTTCTTCCGATTGACAAATTTGAGAATGACATTCGATTTTCCTCGTTGGAAAACTAACTGAGATGATAATTTATTTTACTTTTTATCAGTAATTATCATAGAATAGTATGAGATTTAAAGTTTAGCAGGCTCCCGTTTTCGAGTAGTCGAGTTCTGGCTACTCCAGTATCTCGAGTAGTTGACGAGTAGCTCAAGTAGTGAAAGTTCACAGGCAAAAAATGTAAATATTAAAGTATAACAAGTGTATACTTTTTGGAAGGTAAATTTCCAAAAAATAATAATTCTTAGCAAATCTCAACTCACTCGGATGAACATTGTGCCCGGGGCCAACTACTCAAACTACAAAACTCGACCAGTTCACAACAAAATTAAAAAAAAAAAATTTTTCACAAGTTTTATATAATTTTTATTAAAAATAAAAATTATGTTTTTTTTCGACCTTTAATTGTGCAATGAAAATGAAAATTCTTCAAGTTCGAGGCCATACTCTATATTTCTTTATTAGGATATTGTCCTAACAAATAATCTATAGAGTTTTTGCAAGGAAAAAATAATTGACCACTTTCAGGAATGTGTTTCTAGGTTCACATCATCAGAACACGTTTTGAGAGAAGTGGCAATCCCATGCAAAACATCAAACATTCATATAAACTAGTTTTCTCACTAAATGAGAACTAATATATGAGCTCAAAGTTAAAGATTATCACCATTGATCAAAAATAAATTGAAAACTTGTTTGTTATGTGCAAGGTCTACCTTTTTTTAGATATTCAATACATTTTTTGTTTTTTTTTCTCTTTTTTATTTTCACATTTGTTTTGTTTAAAAACAAAGACAAAATGTAAAGGTGGAGTAAACAAGACCGTACTTTGTCTTTTATACTAGTTTGATATAATTTTTATTTTTTTATTGAAATATAGCACTTTTTTGAATTGACTATGTATATAGATAGTTCATTTAAAATTTTAAAGTCTTTCGATAAAAATTTCATAGCCGGCTAACAAATATTCGAAAAAATATTATCACACATTTGTGTGAAAGCGGTTAAGTTTCCTCAAGTTTTTTCGGGTAGTTGTTCGCTAAGTCCACAATTTTTATCAGATTCCTTTGGATTTTTTAATATGGAATCTGTTAATGCAGGCGATTCCAAAAAATAAAAGTTTGTACCATGATTTTCTTACAAAATTTGTAGAAAATGACATTAAATGTTTAAAATCTGCATATTTTCAAACATTTGTATGGAAGTGATCGAGTGTGTTTGTCAAGGCTAGAATTTTCATCAAATGTCTTTGAATTTTTGAATATGGAATCTGTTAAAGCAGGAATCTGTTAATAAAGTATTTCTTAAAAAAATTCTGTAAAATTACATTAAATTTGTAAATTATGCATATGTTCACACATTTGTATGGAAGTTGTAGCGTTTTTTTTTTCAGTAATTGTTCGCCACAATTTTAATTAGATTCCGTTGAATTTTTGAATATGGAATGTGTTAATGTAGGTGACTCCAAAAAATAAAAGTTTGCAACAACATTTTCTTAAAAAATTTGTGTAAAATGACATCAAATGTTTAAAAACTGCATATTTTCACACATTTGTATGAAAGTGTTCGAGTGGCCTATCTATCCTATAATCTTCGTCGGATTGCCATGAAATTTTAAACATAGATTCTGCCAAAGTACGCTACTCCAAAATTTATATGTTTGTACCATGTTTTTTTTATAAAATGGCATAAAACTTTTAAAAATAGCATATTTTTACAATTTTGTATGAAAATGGTTGAGTTTTTTCGAGTAGTTGTTTGCCGACTGCTCAATTTTGATCGGAACACTTTAAAATGAGCTATCTATCTTAATTTAATAAAAAAAACATCAAACTTTTTCGTGATTTGATCGAGTTATATTTGACTACCAACTACAGGTCCAGGACTCAATGTTCATCCAATTACAGTGAGATTTCCTAAGAAAGTATACACTTGTTATATGTATCTTTAATATTTACATTTTTACATGAGTTCAAACGAGGTACACGACGAGTAGTTCGAACACGCGAACTACTCGAGTTTCATGGTGTACTCGAGCTACTCTAGCTACTCGAGCTTTATCGGGGGCACTGATTATTAGTCTTTACGGTACTGAAACGATTCTGGGCTGTTTGTTTTTTTGCTTATGACAACTGTTAGTTCTCATAGCCTTGTTGTTTATTTTCAAACTTTTAAAATCGGTTGAAGAAAATCGAATATTACTCAATAATATGAAAAAAAATCGAATGATGATTGAAGTCCAAAATTTTAAATCGATTGAGTGAAAATCGATTGAATTAACAATGATTGAATTCCCTACAATTGAGTTCTTAACGATTAAATTCATTGATTGAACAAATCGAACGATGAAAAATGATTAAAATCGAATAAGACAAATTAAAAATTCATTCGATTTGTAATATTGTGTCTTGAGAATTCAATCATTCCATAGTCAATCAGAATTGAAAAATTGAATGAAGGATTGAATTCTTTAAAGCTCTGCTACTACCATGGCCACTACTCAGGTAGATTTTTGTATTTCTTTTTATTGAAAACATTGACATCCATAAAACAGTGGCTTTAAATTTTTATGTTTTCCTATTTCAATATTTTATGTTTTGAGACCCAAACTACCAAATAACAATTTCCTTTTTGTATTCGGATTTTGTAAAAATTTATGACTTTTGATTTTAAAATTCATGTAGCTGGATAAAAAGGTTTGTAAATCTTATTAAATCCTTAAGGTTTTGTGGTCATTTAACTACTTGATTTTGTTTTATGAATTTTATTTATATGTATTTTATGTAAATTTTACAGTTAATACTTTTAGTAAATCTACTTTAAAAACTATTTAAGTATTCTTTGAAAATATTCTAAGCCAAATTTATGAGTTTTTGTGTTTTTTTTTGTGTGCTGTTCTTAAGGTGTAAAATGGGTAGAAAAATTATGACAGGTCTTAAAAATATATATATATAAATTTAGTTTAATCAAGATTTATTACTAATCAATCACTATTTGATACACTGCGTTGCAGAACTATAATTACAAATGATTTGTGCTATTTTTTCTGATAATGAAAATGAAATTTATTCAAGTCCTAACAAATAATCTATAGAGTTTTTGTTTTCAAATTTATTAATTGAGCACTTTCAGGAATGTGTTGATAGATCTATTTCGGGAATTTTCTAGGTTCCCATCATTAGAACACGTTTTTAAAGAAGTGACAATCCCATGCAAACATCAAACATTCATATAACCTAGTTATTCCACTAAATGAGAACTAATATATGAGCTCGAAGTTAAAGATTATCACCATTGATCAAAAATTATTTGAAAACTTGAACTTGAATAATTTTCATTTTCATTGCACAATTAAAGGTCGAAAAAACATAATTTTTATTTTTAATAAAAATCATATCAAATTTTTTCTAATATTACAAACATTTTTACAAAAACTTATAACTGTTTTTAAGAGTTTGAAAATTTATCTCTTATTGTGTAAGATTTAAGAGATTGTATTGATTTAAGAGAAAAATTGTGTAATAATATTTTGTTAGTGTTTCATAACTATAATTACATATAACGGTAAACAAAGAAGAATAGCACATAAAGAAAAATTAAAGAATTATTTTTATTTATTATGCTATTTTAATAAATTTGCAATAAAATGCCCCATATTTCATATCTAAGTGATTTTGAAAAAAGGGAAAATTTCGGTCTATTTAAAAAGTGTCTTTAGTTTTTGGGAAATAGCTAGAAAAATAAACCGTTTATATGTGGTTGCCACAAATTTTTCAAATAATCTGAGTGCTTATAGTAAAAATAAAACAGGCGGGCCCGAAAAAAAGCTTTCTGATTGGACCCGGCGTGAAATAATCAACTGTGCCAGCAACACAATGAAGAGTCTCAATCAGATAATCGATGAATATAAGGTAAATGTGTCCAAATCAGCCATAAGCAGCTCTTAAAGGATTCCCAGAGAATTATTTGCGAAAAGCTGATGTCTGGTTATTACCCCGCCACAAAACTGCTCGACTTGAATTCGCTACAAGGAATTTTCAAACCTACTAACTGTAATCAATAATCGCTTTTGTTGGTAGAACTGTTTAAAACATAAATTTCTTTTAAAGGTGAAGTTATCTGATGAGAAAAAGTTTAATCTATTGGAGACCTACTTAAGGAACCACGATATTTCTCAAAAAGAAATTTTGGAGGCGGATCCTTAATGTTTTGAGGCGCTTTTTGTTTCGACGGAATAGTTGATTTGGCATTTTCAAGCACCAGAATAAATTCTTCTTAGTACATTACAGTATTAGAAGAGAAATTTATGCCATTTATTAAAAATAGCAACGAAAAAGAATTAATTTTCGAACAAGACAATGCCTCAGTACATGTAAGTAGTCAGACAGTGGAATGGCTATCATCAAAAAATATAAAGGGTCCGCCATCTAACGTTTTTTTTTTCAACTAGTGCTTATTTCGTGAATGGTAACACTTAGCTCATGTCTGATTTGACAGATAATTAGTTTTATCCTTCCGCTGAACGAATATGGTCCGTATGTTCGTTATCTTGTGAAAAAAGTGAAAGAAACTGTCATCCTCATCGATAAACCAAAGCGTGAAAAGCAAAAAACAGTGCTTACACCCGAGAATATTGCTGCTGTGGC
This sequence comes from Delia radicum, assembly GCA_021234595.1. NCBI lineage: Eukaryota > Metazoa > Arthropoda > Insecta > Diptera > Anthomyiidae > Delia > Delia radicum. Next base: position 202,759,230 of record CM037853.1, read on the forward strand.
AGAAAGTGTGCGTGAAGCGCCATCAGCATCAATTCACCGTCGTTCTCAACAATTGAACATTTCGGAGATATCATTGAGACGAATTTTGCATAAAGACCTTGGTATGACGCCATACAAAGTCCAAAAAAAGTTATTTGGAGGACCCTTTAGGAGTATTGGAATGGCTAGCATGTTCTCCGGGTCAAAACTAAATTGAAAATATTTGGGAAGTATTAACCCGTCGAGTTTACGCAAAAACCCGTCAATATGAAAACGGGTTTCATCTAAATGAAGAGTTATTTATGCGTGGATATGCACACGGAAGAACTTCGAAAAAATCTGGTATTTTTGATCGAATTTTGGAGTCGATTCAAAAAAGATGAGGCCTCAGGCATTATTAAAATTGCCGCTTTAAAATATTTTTCTTAAATTTTTACTACAACCAAAAACTAGAAGTTTTTAAAAAATTTTAGTTTTTTATTTAAAATTTTTATGGAATTTGACAAGTAAATGCAAGTAGTTTTTAAAAACTACTAGTTTTGGTTGTAGTATAAATGCAGTATTAAGTGTATTTATAGTTATGAAACACTAATTGATTTTGTTATTCCTTTTTTAGTATTAAAACAACAAATAAATAATTTGTTTTTTGTTAAATATTATTAATTTTCCATTCACGCAGAGCAATTGCGGACACGAAATTATCATATTATGATCCTAAATATCATACATATGATTCTGGCTGATCATATTATGATTACGGAAGACGATTTCATCGTTATTTATAATCATAATGTGATTGCTACGATTATATTATGATTGTTAAATAGTAAAATAAAAAATAAATTAATTGTTTTTTTGTTCAATATTATTAATTTTTCATTCACGCAGAGCAATACTATGGTTGAACATGATTGCGGACACAAAATTTTCGTACTATGATCGTAATTATCATACATATGATTCTGACTGATCATATTATGATTTAGTATCGTAATATGATTGCTACGAGAATATTATGATTGTTAGACATTGTAATCGTAGCATGATGCTCTGAAACTACCATAATATGATGCTCTTTTCTCTGAGTGTTGGAAATTTAGTAAAATTTTATGTGTAATTATAGTTTTGCAACGCAGTGTATGGAAATATATAAAATTTAAAGACTAACATAAATCATAGATATAAAATTGTATACTTATTTATCTTATTATCATATTTTGTACATAATTTTATACTTCGATAGTATTAACAATTATTTTTACACTAAAAATATTTTTCCACAAAGATACATTTTTATTTCTAGCAAACAAAAAAGTGATTATGATGGCAAACAAATGACTAGACTTCCGTTTTTAAAATTTCACTGTTACATTCATAATTTAAACAAATTTTTCTGTTTAAAGGAAATAGATAATTCAATATTTATTTATTTAACTGTAATCCGATTTGCATTTGAAAAAAATTTTATCAAACTTGGAAGTATAGTTAAATCTTGCAAAATCTGTGATATGCAAAAAAAAAGAAGAAAATACTAAAACTACCTTTAGCTTAGACCAAGAGATTAAAATCGTGATTTTATTACTATAAAATCAGTCTCGGATCCAACCCAATCCATTTAAAAATATAATAACAATAACTTTCAAAAAACACCGTTCGTAATTTTGAATGATGATTTAATTAAATAGGTTTGTGCATTAAACATTTTTTTGGTTGCCCTATACTCTCTGTCAAAATTAAAATAGCTAATTTGGCAAGAAAAAATGCCATGATATTTACAAATATTTCTGATAAATAAAATATTTTTAAGAAAAAACTAAAATTAACTTGAAAGTTTTAAATTATAGTGCTTTAAAAGAAAGTCTTCCGAAATTTAATTTTTAACAAACATTTAAAAAAATATAATTTTTTTTAAATTTTCCGGAAACTTCTGTATTTTTTGACGAAGAGACTAAAAAAGTTACAAAAATTGCATATTATGGCAAGGATACGAAAAAAATTAATTTTTTCAAAAAGTGGCATTTAATGGCAAACAAAAAAAAAACTTGTCCCGCATATAGCCTAAAGGATTATTGAGATTTTGTTTCGGGTTTTTTGAGAGGAGTCGCAGAAATGTTTTTTTTTATGAATCATAATATTTTTTATATTGCTTTAATTTTTTCGAAATTGTTCTGTGATTTTTCGGAATTGGATAAAGCACTACTCAAGGGTTCTATCTAGCCTACTAAGAAATTATTTGGCGTAAAAATTATTAGTTTAAATTTAGCATCAGAAATAGGCAATGTACGGGCGTAGAACATAATTTATAAAAAATGTCTTTATGAAAGAAGAAGAAATATTAAAAAACCGGGGATGACAGGCAATACCGCTAAAATACCGTCATCGATTCAATTCCCTACCTGGGCTTTAGTTTTAAAAACGTATTTTAAATTTTTTTTTTTTTTTTTACAGAAAAAATTATTCTCAAACAAATTTCAATTAAAATTTTGTTTTATATCAAACTCACTTTCCATTAAAAGTTTAATAGCATATGTTAAATGTTTAGTTGAAAATAAACAAATTGATAAAACTGCCAAAATTTAAAAAAAAAATCACAAAAATTTAAAACAAATTTGCCAATATTAAAAAAAAAAGTTACGTTGAAAAAATCGCTAACATTTAAAAAAAGCAGTAAAATTTTAAAATAAAAAATCTCTAAAATTAAAAACCCCTTAAGTTGAAATAAATCGTCATTAATTTTAAATAATCGCCAAAGTTAAAAAACGCAAAAAAATGGAAAAATTGCCAAAATTCAAATAAACTGCAAAAAAAAAAATCGACAAAATTCAAAAACAGCTGAAATTAAAAAAGGGCAAAAAATGTTTTTTTTATAATAAAGGCGATTTTTTTTAAATTTTAGTTTTTTTTTTAGCTCTTTTTGAAATTTTGGCATGTTTTTTTTTTTTTAATTATTGCTATTTTTATTTAATTTCCACAATTTATTACAATCTTGACGATTTTTTAAAATGTTGTCTACTTTTTTTAAGTTTTGTTGTTTTTTCTTGTTTCTTGTTTCTAATATTGGCATTTATTTAATTTTGGCGATTTTTGTAAATTTTATCGATATTGTCTTAATTTTTGGCGATTTTCTCAATTTTATTTAAATAGTTAATAGTAACTACTAAAACTTTGTTTCACGGACCCCTTGAAGGACGGATGGACTTCTACAGGTTCACGGACCCCCAACAAAAAAGTAAAGAAACAAAGAACATTTTGTATTTTTTTTTAAATAAAAAAAACATTAAAAAAACCAAATAAAATAAAACACAAATAATATTGATCTGCGAGGTAATTGAGGTTCGTATTAACTGGAGTAAAATTTTTTTCTTGTCCAAAAACTATTTAAATTTTGTATAACCTTTTTTTTTAATATTGCGAAATTCGTTAATTTTATTTTTTAAATAAATATAAGTAGTTTCCCTGCAGGAAGCTTGGGGTCAAGTGTCTCCAAGTCTCCACGTTTGTCTACTATTTTGTTGACATTGTCAACTAAGCGTCTACACTTGTTACTTTATTAACTCACTAGTAAATTTTTGGTTAAAATGTCTACATATGGTCCCATTAGAACTAATTAGTCACTAGTGAATATATGGTTCTTATGTCTACATGTGGTCCCATAAGAACTAACGAGTCACTAGTGAATCTTTGGTCCAATGTCTGCATATGGTCCCATAAGAACTACCTAGTCACTAGTAAATCTATGTTTCTAATGTCTACATATGGTGCCATAAGAACTACCTAGTCACTAGTGAATATTTGGTTCCAATGTCTACATATGGTCCCATAAGAACTACCTATTCACTACCTAGTCAATAGTTCTAATGTCACTAGTGACATTACATGACACGTACATGTTAAATATCTAGCAAATTACATTGCCTGGGGAATATTTGCTTAGTAGTACTGGTGACACAGTCAATAGTGAATCAATACTTTTTCACTATTGACATTTCCTGCAGGGTTTCGATACACTTAAGAACGAATTTCTGTGTGCTCGGTTTAAATTTTTTTAAAATTCAAAGAAATTTCAATGAAATTTGCAAAATTTTGAGAATTTCATATTGAAAATGGAAAATTATTTAAAAATTTGTTTGTGGTACTGTCAAAAACAGTACAGCTTAACCTAGGCTTCATATTAAGTAAGTTTGTATTAACAAATGTTACTTTGAAAAAGTTAGCAAAATGTCAGGACTTTCAAATTGGTTCGTAACAATCGAGATTTTATATTAACCGATTTCGTCTTCAACGAGTTTTACTGTAAGAGAATCCTCAGAAAAGCGTGAGAAATTTTGTATATTTTTTAAACAACTAAAAAAATTTCAAAAAATTTTAATATTTGATCCATAGAACTTTTGAATAGTTTTTGATTTTTAATTTTTTTTTAAACATTCATTTTGTCGTAACTTTTACTACGGACCGCCGTTGGTTTAATATAATAAACAATATTTAATTAAATTTTTAATGGATATGATTAATATCTTAATTGAATCTACATCAATTAAATGGTTACAAATTATTTTAATTGATACTACAAATTCCTTAATAGGATCGATTTCAATTAACAAATATTTTAATTGAAACTTGATTTTAGTTTTTTCCATGTAAGAATTAACAATTAACAACAAAGTTTTAAATTTAAGTTCTGTCTGCTTTTTCTTGTAATTGTTATCTCACGTTTATTTTTATATATTTTATTTATTTTTAATTTGAAATTCCTAATGAACTTTTGACATTCAGTTTTATTGAAAAATATATAAATTCATAAACTAACTGCATGATTTGAAAGTTTTTTTTCTTCTAAATTATAGCTTTTGTTTTAAAAGTATAATCTTAAATAATTATGCGGTCATTCAAAAAGCATTTATAAATTTATGCATTTGTTATTCTTTTGTTTTAGAAAAAAATAATTAAAATACAATTACGTAATATTATTTTAAAAATCTGAAACAAAATATGTTTAGTGTGTTCAAGTTAATTTATGAATTTCTAGGAAATAAAATATGAAATATTTTATGAGTTTTTTTAAATTGATTTTTTTTTTTTTTATTTTTATTTTTTTTATTTTCAAACAATTAAAATGCTGATAACAATGATTTAGTTATACAAAAAATCTAATAACTTATACCAGACATTCGAAATTGTTGGAAATTATGGAAAAAAAGTAATTTAATATTGAACCTTAACAATCAAATAATTTATTAAGATATTTTGGAACAGATTATGAGTTTAAAAATAATCGTATAAATTTTAATATTTACTAAATTTAGTGGATTTTTATTTAAAACATACTGTAAGAAGTAATTGACTATTTCTCATAGGAGCCCTATGTTATATAATGGACATTAGGGTGTCCCTTAAAAATATATATTACATCTAGTTATATTGCAAATGGTTTCAAATGGCAGAAATCGGTTTTTTTTTTGGTGACTGCTAATCCGTGCGAAAGTTGGGTAAATTATATTGTGTCTCAAAAATATTTGAGCATGTCCGTCTATAAATGATTATTTTTTCTTACAAAGTCGTGGATAATAAACACTTACTGTATTTAGTGAGTATTGTTAAAGCAACATAACAACATAACCACCTTAAGAATACAAAACTCCTATGTCGATAAAGTACAGAGCTTTAAGTATCTGGGGGTTACAATCAATGACCAGTGGGACGGTTCAAAAGAAATAAAATGCCGTATTGAAATGGCAAGAGAAGCATTTTTTAAATATAAGAAAGTTCTCATCAGCCATGACATTAACCTTGAAATAAAACTTAGATTCGTCAAAACATATGTATGGTCAGTACTCCTATATGCAACGGAGGTGTGGACTATTAAAGCAGTTGACGTAAAAAGACTGGAAGCCTTTGAAATGTGGATCTACCGACGAAAACTGAAAATACCATGGACCCACTTTATAGCTAACAACGAAGTACTAAGGCAAGTACACCGCGATAGAGAGCTCTTAGCCACCATAAAGATAAGAAAAACGGTATACTTGGGTCACATTATGAGAAACCCAAAATATAAGCTTCTACAAACCATTACGAAAGCTAATATTGAAGGTAGACCTACTAGAGGAAGAAAAGAAACTACGTGGTTTAATAACATACAAGAATGGACTGGTATCCGAGATGTGGAGAATCTCCTGAGCGAGGCGAGAAATAGGGACGCTTTTGCAGAAATTATGAAAAATTTATGAAATTATTTATGATGCAATGTCATATAAGCTTTTTTTTATTAATTAATAATCATATAATTACAAATTATATCCTATTACCCTAACCGAGCACTAGCTACTATGGCCTTCGGCGCGTTGTAGCGAAAACAGACCAGTGTCTCTGATGGGAAACAAACCCACGACCCCCGCACTGATAAGCCAGCACGCTACCAACAAGCCTACCAGGGCGCACGTAATATAATCTACTTCAATTGTATTGGTCGCTAAAATTCGGAAAACGAATTGGCAAATAAAGAAGAAGTTAAGGTCTGGAACAGGGAGTCAGGAAATTCTTCCTTTTTATTGATGTGTTGCTTTCTTTGTAAAGGTGCTAGAGGAGAGATTAAGGGTGGGGAAAGATGAAGAACTTCAGACACGGCAACACTGTAATTGCGCGAGATGATAAATCTTAGAACAGTTGTTGCTCGCCACCTGATGGAGAGTTGGCGAACTTATTGAAGCTTTTTATTTTATTTAAGTGATATGGGAACACAGAAGGTGGGCGCTGCGATATGTATGAGGGATAGAAAACTCTTACATATTATTTTAGTAAATTGATGTTGTCGCCGGCGGGAATCGAACCCGGCACCATCTGTGTAACAGTCCAACGCGCTAACCATTACACCACAACGCCCACAATCCTATTTATCAAATAGAGTTGGTTGGTTGGTTGGTTTAAGTGGCAGCTCACGCTACTCGTGAGCATCAAGTAGAGTCAAAAAGCGACTCCGTTTTGAAGAGACCACACTACCCGTAAGGAACTAGTATCCGGAGTACTAGACCCACCCCGTTCGGTTAAGATAACGTATGAGATCACCGAATCCCACACGTGATATTACCGAGAGGTCGTCCAGTATATGGTCACCCAAGATCCGGAGTCGAATATTCTGCAGCGCCGGACAATCGCAGAGAAGATGCTCCACAGTCTCCTCCTCGCCCGGTATGCCGCAGCTGCGACAATGCGAACCGCGTACAATCCCAAGTCTAATGCCATGCCTACCAATCAGCCAGTGACCGGTCAGAACAGCCGTCAGCCTCGAGACATCCCTCCTGCTCCTGCTCAGGAGAGAGTTTGTACGCCCTAGGTCGTAGTTGGGCCACGTAAGTCTCGCGGTCCTACAGGTATCCAAATTATGCCACCTGTTCCCCGCCCTGCGAAAATAGTACCGGAAAATTTCCCCCTTAACAGTCCCCAGCGGTGCAGCGACTGACACCGATGTGGAGACGTTTAAGGCAGATCCTGCCCTTGCCAATTCATCTGCCCTTTCATTACCGTAGAGGTCTCTGTGGCCGGGGACCCAAACTAGAGTAACTTGGGATAGACAGCTTAGACTGGACAGTTCCTCCCTGCACTGACCAACGAGAGCAGAGGATGTGACGTACGAGCTCAGGGACATTAGAGCCGCTTGGCTATCGGCGAAAATGCCCACTGTCCCTCGAGCCCCCCTTTCAGACAGGAGTCTGCAGGCTTCCCTGATAGCCAGAATTTCCGCCTGAAAAACAGTAGCGTGATCAGGTAGCCTGAAAGAACACCGCAAGTTACACTCACCCGAGAAGACCCCGGAGCCTACACCACAACTCATCTTTGAGCCGTCGGTATATACCCTGATGTCAAAACCAAAAGTTGGATCCCCCATATCCCACTCCCGCCTGGAGGGAAAGCTAACCCGAAAAGGTCGGCAGAAATCCAATCTAGGAGTAACATAGTCGGACTCAAATCCCACACGTGGGTGAAGTCCATCAAGAAGCCTAGCATGTCCATAGGTCCTGGACTTCCAGGAACCCGTTGCAGCAAGCCGCGCTGCGCTGCTAGAAGAAACCGCCATTATATGCAAATCAATAGGGATAATGTGAAGCATTACATTGAGAGCCTCCGAGGGGCAAGTTCTTATCGCGCCCGTGACCCCAATGCAAGCAGAGCGCTGCACCCTATACAGACGATCCGTAACCACCCTCTTAGTGGTCGCAGTCCACCACACGATAGAGCCATATGTCAGTATTGGACGCACAATAGCCATGTACATCCACAGCACCATTTCCGGACTCAAACCCCACCTTGAACCAAACATCCTCCTACAGGAGTAGAAGGCTACCGTTGCCTTCCTGACCCTGTGCTCGGTGTTAAGTCGCCATGATAGTTTAGAGTCCAAGATGATACCCAGATATTTCGCATGATCAGAGAGGGTGAGCTCACAGCCTTGCAGCCGCGGAGGTCTGAAGCCTGAATTGGACCGAGTGGTGAAAAGTACCAGTTCTGTTTTACTCGGATTCACTCCTAAGCCACAACTGGTGGCCCAGCTACTGAGAGTATCCAGAGCGCTGGTCATAATATCGCTAATCACGTCCAAGAACATCCCTGATACCAATATCACCACATCGTCCGCATAAGCGACAACCTTAACACCCTTATTATCCAGCGTGACGAGAACTGAGTTAATAACAAGGAGCCATAACAGGGGCGAGATCACACCACCCTGAGGTGTACCTCTCCTGACCTGCTTTGACAACTCGCTATTTCCCAGACTAGCACTGACAACACGGGAGTCCAACATGTTCACTATCCAGTCGCTGATGAAAGTCTCAGCGCCCAGATCCACGAGGGCTCCCTGTATTGCATCGGTCGTGACATTGTTGAAAGCCCCCTCTATGTCCAGAAAGGCGGCCAGTGTATATTGTCCAAATTCCAAGGATCTCTCCACCACTCTCACAACCTCATGAAGTGCAGTTTCCGTTGAGCGTCCCTTGATATACGCATGTTGACTACCCGACAGTTGAGGCGATCCCTCGAGTTTCAGCCTTATATGTACGTCAATGAGTCTTTCCAGCGTCTTCAGTAGAAAAGATGAGAGACTGATTGGCCTAAAGTCCTTTGCAGCCTCGTGACCACATTTGCCAATTTTAGGAATAAAGACTACTTTAACCTTCCTCCAGCTCACGGGCACGTAGTTAAGAGAGAGGCAAAGTCTGTATATCACAAGCAGCCAGGGAGTAATCAAATCTTGACCCCTCTGCAGCATTATCGGTAAAATGCCATCCAGACCCGGCGATTTGTATGGGGAGAAACTGCCAATTGCCCAGGCTATCCTATCAAGTGTAATTATCTCGTTTTCCATCCCATTAGAAGCGCCCCTAGAGCGGCTACGTTGGTCATTGTCCAAGGTATCTGCATCCAAGCAGCCAGGAAAATGAATATTCAGAAGGATCTCCAACGACTCAGCCGATGACTCTGACCAGGATCCATCACCCCTCTTAACATAAGTGGGGTTAGAGTGACCCTTTGCCAGCACCTTGCTAAGTCTAGCAGTGTCCCTAGTGTTGTCTATGGATTCGCAGAACTCTCTCCATGAGTTCCGCTTTGCCAACGCCAATGCTTTCTTGTACACCTTCAGCTTGTCGCGGTATGGCTTCCACTGTCTGCTGGAATAGCTAGCGTTGAAAGCTCTTCGTGTCTCCCTCCGAAGCTCTGACAGTTCAGAATTCCACCAGGGAGGAAAACTCTTCCTTGCCCTAGTCTGAGGGCAGGAAGCTTTGAACGCCACATCAATGGCCTTTTCCAGGACCCCTACAGAGTCCTCGAGACTTTCGATTGTCCCTTCGACCCTTGGCCCCCTACACAGCTTCGTCCTAAGAATCCTATTGAACTTAGGCCAAACAGTTCTCCTAGGATTCCTGAAGCAAACGCTCTCCCTAACGTTCGTGTTGATATCGAAAAGTATCCAATTATGATCCGAAAAGGACTTCTTATCGGATACCCTCCACTTTTCAACACGTACCTGAGAATTACCTGAGATAACTGTGATATCTAGAACTTCCTCCCAACCCCTATAGTTATCGGAACTCGGAAACATAAAAGTTGGGTTAGTACCAGAATTACATATATTGAGATTGTTAGTGTTAATAAAATCAAGAAAAGACTCACCTCTCTCGTTGATTTCAGTGCTACCCCAGATTGTGTGCCTGGCATTGGCATCACAGCCCAGGATCAAAGTATCTTCTGCAGCAATGGAGGACAACAGGAACCTCACTTCTTCTGGCGGGGCGTCTCGATTGTGAGCCATATAGCAGGAGGCAATAGTGATGTTGCGGCCGCCTGTCATTTCAACCTTCGCAACAGTAAGGTCAGCTGAGCTAAATTGAGAGCATAGAAAAATCTTTATGTTCTTTTTAGCTATTATACAGGATCTTGGCTTACCCTTATTATTGATGTATAGTATTGAGTACGGGGCACCCTGAAACCCTTTAACCTGTGAGTCATTGACCCAGGGCTCCTGGATGATGCCTATGTCAAGGTCCTCCTCGGCTAGAAGAACCCGTAGGTTGTCTGTAGCAATCCGGGAATGCTGCAGATTAATCTGCACGACCTTTAGCTTCCCCATCTTGTTTCGATATATTGGGGGGTTCTTCGAGCTGCATCTTATCGAGCAGCTGGTTGGCGTCATCGATCTCATCTTTCCCGTCGACACCACCCGACCCAGAAGGACGGAAAACCTTTACCTTGGCCTCCCTTATACCAAAGAAGAGCTTGTTGCCCACCTTCTCGAGTGCTGACACACCCTGTTCGGAGATGACAAGCACGTAGCTCATGCTGTTGTTCTGAGGTTCCTCTGCCCGGATGACAGACCAGTCATTCATAGGAATCTCAGGATTTTGAGCCTTGAGGCATTCTAGCAGCCTGTGATTTTCCATTGCCAGTTTTGGTAACCAAATTCTGGCACGAGGTCTAGCTGGAATTTCTGCAGCGGGGATTAGCTTTAAGATAAGGCCATCCCATGCATCACTTATCGTAGTGACGCATTTGCTGAGGAATTCCAGGGAGAACAAGTCCATACATTTGATTAACCTGTATCCCCTGTGAATTTCACTGGAGTCAAAACGAGGTACCGGACTATCCTTGTTGGAGATCACGTGAGCCATCACGAGTTCTGACAACTTGGATTCGATAGCACTCCATTCTGTTACTACAGGCGAAGGCAACCCACCACTGACATTTGCTAGAGCCACAAGCAAATGATCCCTTACAACCTCATTAAAGGGTCTACGAGAGGTAGAAATAGGCTGCGAAACGGTTCTCTGCTCGTGGACCTTTTTCCGCTTCGGCGATTTGTCACCCTCATTCTGTGAGCGATTTCGCTTTGCCCCTTCTACCTTCTTTGACGTGCTTGATGTGCTGGGTGCGGTCTCCTTTCGCTTAAGGTACTCATCCACCACAGCTTGGTATTTTACGCGGTCCTCTTCATCGCGTTCATGAACGGTCCCATTCAAAGCGTTCTTGGCAATTTTGTCAAGAATAAACTTCGCTCTTGAATACCTAGACTTCCATACGTCGCCTGAGGATTTTTTCTTCCGCTTACGCTTGGGCAAGTCACCTGCCGAGGTGACCTGTCCAGGCTGGGATATTGCCTGAGATGTTGTCTGGTGAGACGCTGGAGTACTATGGAGTGTACCCTCAGTGCCTGGGAAGTTAACCACCGTCTCCTGACTGGAAGCCAGTAGGTCATCTTCAGACGAGTTGCAAGGCAACCCGCTAACATTGTTTTTGTTGTTGTCGTTGTTTTTGTTGTTGTTTTTTATAAAATTCATATTTTGGTCCCACGAGTAGGCACGTAAGGGGATGGACCGTACCATGCAGTGACGGCGTACATGGACTAGGCAAAAAGTGTTACAACCAACCCGTGCCCTGGCGTTGGAGGGGAGCTGTTAACGACTAGTCATCTTTTACCACTAACTAGCCATTCAGGACATCGGCACTGCTACCAACCACCTTGACCTTACAAGTGGGGGATAAAGGAAGAGGATACAAAGGACTGAAGAAGGATTAGTAAGGTAATAGTGGGAGAGAGGAATTAGAGAGGGGGGAGGATAACCATTAGTTCATGTTCCTTGCAGCTTTTAGTACACTAAGACAAAGACCGGAGCACAAGTGCGCAGTGTTCCAGTGCTTTGTATCAGCATACAAACCCCAGAACACTTAAGCCACCGCATCGCGACAAGATTGTTATCCATGGCGATGGAAAATAGAGTATGCAAGGTCGTTATTGAAGGTTTTGTCGTCTTATCCTTATTTTCAAATGTCTGGCATGCCACAGGGCAGTGTATTGGGTTCACTTCTTTTAAATTTGTTTATTAATGACATTTCAGCTTGCTTTACAAAATCGAAATTCCTTATGTATGCGGATGATCTGAAAATATTTCATAAAATTACCTCATTTCAAGATGTTTTAGAATTACAGATTGATTTGAGCAATCTGGGTGCATGGTGTACGTTGAATAACTTACATCTTAATCTTTCCAAATGTTTTCATATTTCATTTAGCAAATCTCTGTATCCTATTATATCAAGTTTTAATATTAACAATCAAAACTTAAAGGCTGTTAAATCTGCACTTGATCTTGGTGTGGTTTTCAACTCTAATTGAACTATTTTTCAATTCAATAATAATAAATTTGATTAAAAAGTGATCAATATCGTAAATATTTCCAAAAAATAAAAAACAAATATCTCTAGAAATTCTAATAACAAAGTCCCCTGAAGATTTCCTTAGGCAGGAATGAAATCCGGATAGGGACACGCCTACATCAGATTGCTTTTCACAATTTGTTAAATAAGTTTTGGGACTTTAGCACATTTAATTACTATAAATGCAATTAATATTTATCCCGATGAAAATAAATTTAAATAACAAATATGCAGGTGCTTGTGCAAATTTAAATGTAACTGACACTAATAGAAAACATATGATTTTCTATTGTTGATTTACTTGAATAAACGTGACTACATTGTTAGGTCTGTCAAAAAAACAGAGTAGTATTTGGAAGATGACAAAGCCAATTGTGACAATATTTTGTTGTTGTTTTTGTTTTTTGTTTTTTCTTTGATATTTTAAATTTTGAATCTCGCTCCTAGACGAGGACAAGAAATTTTCATTGAGTTTGTGATTTAACATAACAAATATCTCTAGAAATTCTAATAACAAAGTCCCCTGAAGATTTCCTTAGGCAGGAATGAAATCCGGATAGGGACACGCCTACATCAGATTGCTATTCACAATTTGTTAAATAAGTTTTGGGACTTTAGCACATTTAATTACTATAAATGCAATTAATGTTTATCCCGATGAAAATAAATTTAAATAAAAAAAAAAAAAAAAAATTGTTGTTGCCATACCAACTGTTTTTTTTATAAAAGTGTTGTTGCCATACCAAATGGTTTTTATAGCTTGAATTTAATAACATTGAATTTGAACCGGCATGCAATTCTCATTTAGTTGGCAGATTTATTTATACTTATGTGAACAAGTTCACACAGAAATTCGTTTCTTTTAAAACGTAGGGAGTATGGCAAAATTAGTTTTGGATTTCTTTTTGCAAAAATAAGCCTTGTTTTTAAACCATAGTATTTTTTTGAAAAATAATTTTTAATTTATTTTTAGCATTAAAAAAATGGTTACATTTTTATTAAACATAATTTAACTTCAAAAATTACATTATCAATTTTTTGATAATGTTTTAGAATAAATTAATATTAACATTTAAACAACTGAAATTAAATCATTTTACTTTATGAAGTAATAAACCGAATGAGGATTAATAAAATCTAATTTAAATGGATTTAAAATATTTATTACTAATACATAAACATTTATAAAACAAAACAACTACATATATAAATATTACAAAAGCAACTGTTGTTGAATTTGAGCAAATATTTAATTGATTCAATTAATTTTTAATTGACAGCTTTTCAAATTTTCAACAAATCGATTTAATTGAAACAAGTAGGGAAATATTTTTTTCTGTGTAGAGTATGCTACAGTTATTTGGAATCCCTATAACAATACTCATTGATGTCTCTCGCATTGAGAGAGTACAAAAAATATTTATTAAATTTTATTTCAGGTTATTTATCTTTGTTGATCCCATTCCTACTTATAGATCGAAATGCATATTAATAGGTTTGCAGACTTTAGAATATCGTAGATTATACCAGTCGGCTCACAGTGGAGTGGTAATAAATATAGAACTTCTTAACTACTGGACCGATTAAGACCAAATGTATATGCAATCGTTAAGGAGGAGTATAGCTTTCAGAAAATTAATTTTGAAGGCACCCTGTGTTAACACAGGGTGAGTACTAATGTTCCAAGTAGACCACCTCGAGTACAAAAAACTTTTAAAATGCTGTAACTTCTACAATAATGAACCGATTTCGATAATTTTAGACTTTTTGAATCCGCTTGATGAGATTAATAAAAACGTGCTTACGGTAATATGTTACCTCTTAAAGTTTAAATGTTGTGTGATGTTGAACATTAAAATTTAAATTTTTTAGGTTTTAAGTTAATAACTCCTTTATAATAAGTGGTAAGACATTAAAAAAAATTTTGTGTATTGCCACTTTTATCATTAATATTGTGCTTAAAGTTTCATTTAATTATCTGTAACCGTTGAGTAACGAAAAATCTGCAGTCAATTTTTTGAAATAGGTCAAAAAAATTGTAAAATTTTTGAGAAAAAGTAGCTTCACTCATACGTTTTTTTTTTATAATCTAGTAGAAGAAAAGTAAATATTTTTTTAAATATTCGAAAAGAACAAGCTTTGAGAATAGTTTTTAATGGAAGTATTATTAATTTTGGACATGCACCCTACACCCAGCATTGATCGAAAATTACCAATTTTCAAGCAAAATTTCAAGTTTACACACGTGGGCAAAAAATGGCACGCCCATTTCTTAACTTTTTAAAACTCAATATTATAGACTAATAAAATGTTAATTATTCTTTATCAAGTTTGCCGCCTTGAAATGAAAAGTGGGGTCCTGGGAGGAGTTTTTTTTAAAAAAAGTCAAATTTTGAAATTTTTTTTTCGCTTTTAAAAAATCATATTTAGATCCAATTTTTTAAATTTCATTTATTTTTGATTAATTAAGGACAATATAATCTTTAATTCATATTAAAATTGTTAACATAGCATAAACACCTATTTAGATATCAATCATCAAAGTTAAGTTGTTATAATACAAAAAACACTATTATATATAATACTAGCTGACCCGGCAAACGTTGATTTGCCTTCAAATTTTAATTGTAATTAATTCTTTAAATCAAGAAAATTTTTTTACGCAAATATATAATTAAAAAAATAAATTCACATTAGTAAATCATTTTAAAATTCGTAATTTCATGGGAAGCCCAACGCCTCTTTGTCCTTCTATCGCCTTTATTCTAGGACTATGAGGAACGCTAAAATAATTTTTGAACAACATTATTAAATAACCTTTCAAAAAGTCTTGAATGTGATAATTTATTTTAATGCTTATTTGTTTTTTGCTTTTGGTACCACGCCCATTTATCCCATTCCGCCCATTTTCAGTTCGACTACTTATATTTGTAATTGATGGACTCGTACAAATTTGAAGGCTATATAGCTAATATAGAACCCTAGATATTTAATATTAATATTAATTTTGTATATGAGCTAAATAATCACTTTGTATGGGAGCTGCCACGGCCACTGGTATGATCCCGCCCAATTTTCCCATGACTATTCATAATGTAATCAACGTGCACAAATTTCTAAGACTCTGGCTATTATAGAACTGTAGATATATGATATTAAATATTTACTTTGTATGGGAGCTGACCCACCCACTGGTCCGATCACGCCCATTTTTAGATGTTGGCCGATTCTCAGACCTACTCAATATGAGAATCGGTCAAGCCGTTTCGGAGGAGTAAGGGAACGAACATTGTGACACGAGAATTTTATATATAATATTTTGATTTTTTTTTTACTTATTTGTTCTAGAAATTTTTTAAAATTTACAATAAATTATTTTTTTTTTAAGTAGAGGTTTTCACCTGTTCAACGATGTATAACATGTCTGGTGAATACGTTTACAAACGTCTGAAAACTTTTTTAAAATGCATCAACTCGACCAAAAATTTTATTTATATGAAAATTCCTTTGTATGAAAATCATGGTAGTATATGAGTAATTAATTTAAGACATGGCTTCGGGTCGTCCTTTTCAATTTCATAATTTATTTTTGGTATCCATTTAGTTCTAATAGAGGATATAACAAGGTCGGATGATATCATTAAGTGTCGCATTAAGTCTGAGTTTTGAGCTGTTTTTTCACTTATTCTTTTAATATACTCAAAACTCTTCACGTATGGAATTCCGACTTCATCGGATATCATTAAACCACTACAGCATGGAATCCAAAAAACCCACAAATTTGATAAAAAATGCCTAATGTATTTTTTATTAAATTAATTTTAAAGATTTTTGAAATGCCTAATTTGGAGATGTCAATTGCTATTTTTATAATATAATAGTTGTTATTAAAGAAAACAAAAAATAAATTGGAAAAATTTTAATTTGAGTTTTCTTTTGGAGCGACTCTTTTTCAGACATTTTCAGAAAATAGCTTAATTTGTCAAAAATTGCACAAATTTGGAAAGGTTTTTATCGAAGTTTGCATAATTTTTGGGAAAATATCACTTAAATATGATTATCTTTACTTTTATCTAAAAAATCTTTAAATCTAAGTGGCATGTGCACAAAAAAGACTCATGTGACTAAATTTTAATTATGACTACAAGATTGTAAAGCCTCTAAATTGATAAAAAAAATCTCTACTTGTTAAAAATAATTACTTTTTGTAACCTGTAACACATAGGGTTAATTTTTTCTTAACAATTAAATTTCCGTTATAGAAATTATCCCCATATAGATCAAGTTACATAAAATAATTAGTTTTATCAAAGGGGAATTTTTTTCTTTATCAATTTAGAGGCTTTACAATCTTGTAGTCATAATTAGAATTAAGTTTCATGTGTCTTATTTGTCCCCCGTCACTTAGGGTTAACTATTTTTTAGATAAAAGTAACGATAGTAATTGCCTACTTAAATTTAAGTGATTTTTCCCAAAATTATCCAAACTTGGATAAAAAAATTTTAATTTTGTTAAATTTTTCACAAAATAAGCAATTCGAATTATAATTTTTCGAATTTATTTTTTTATTTTATTTTTTATTTTTATGAAAATAGCAATCGACATTTCCAAATTAGGTAGTTTAAAAATCTTTCAAATTAATTTAAAAAAAGACGTGTTTGCATTCTTATAAAATTCGTGGGTCATTTTGGATTCCAAGTTAAAACCGGTTAATGGTATCCGATGAAGTCAGAAATCCATATCTGAATAATTTTGAGTTATTAAATGAATAAATGAAACAAAAACTATTTTTTTGAAAGAAAGAGTTTGGGGAATTTTTAATACGAATACATTTTTTTTTTCCTAAATGGCCATTTTCGGCCAACTTTCGGTACATGTTAACGTTAAAAAAAAACCGATTTCTTTCGTTTGGAACCATTTGTAATAAAACTGGTACACCTAAAAATGTTATTACAAATGGACGAAAATACACTCGTAGAAAAAAACTTGTCAAAATAGCAAAAAAAAAGCTACTAAAAATTAGTTAAAAATTACCTTGCAGAAAAAGCTACTAAAATTAGCAGATTTTTATTGCTAAATATAAATGTGAAAATAACAGAAAAGACTACACTAAAAATTAGCAGATTTTTTTTTACTAAATATTAGTAATATAGCAAAATAGCAAAAATAAATTTGTTGAATTTATTTAGTTATATATGAGCTAAATTTTAATTAATTGAAAGTAACAAAATAATCCGCTAAATTCAGCAAAAACATTTACTAAATATTAATAGACAAAAAAATTATTAAAAAATGTGAAATTTTTTTATTTAGTTTTTGTTTTAATGCGAATAAAAGTCTGCCCTTATGAGACCTGCAATCTACATTTTTTTAGCAAAAATGTCTATTGATTTTAGCAAAATAAACTGATTTTTGCATTCTACTAAATTTGAGTTAAATATAGCAAAATTTTTGTTAATATTACAGTTTTTGTTTGCTATTTTGAGTCTACAATCATTTAGTAAATGTTTTTGCTACTTTAACAGAGTAAAATACTATTTTCAATTAACTAAAATTCACATCGAATATAACTAAATTTTTGTACATTCAACAGATTAATTTTTGCTATTTTGCTATATTACTAATATTTAGTAAAGAAATCTGCTAATTTTAGCAGTTTTTTTCTGCAAGGCCATTTTTAACTAATTTTTAGTAGCTTTTTCTGCTATTTTTACAGGTTTATTTCTATAAGTGTAGGGGACATCCAAATTGACATCATATTATATGAGTATCGAAACCTTTGTAACGCGACATCGAACAAAATCATGTCCATATCCAGAATTCTGCAACGTCTCCCGAACAATGATGTTCCCAACTCTTCATGGACTTAATATTCCGGTCATAAACTCTCGTTGATAATAAAGTCGAAATCTCTGAAGCGCACACCCACATGGAACCAACGCTCATTTCATGCGCTATTAACCATCAGCATAGTCTGCCCATATCGTCCCACCCAAAATCTTTTCCCTTCCGCAAATTTTTATCGCCACATCGTTTTGCAACATTTCCGTGCTCTGTAATTGATTTTTAGAATGTGAGAGTTTTCGCTTAAATATGACCTTTTTTTCTTTTGGCATTCCATTGTAGGTAAAAGCGATACATTGATTTTAAATGTAAATCTAAAAAATTCGTTGCGGTCGTATATAACACTCTCACTTATTTTATTTCAATACAAACATTTATGTTTACCATAAAAAAACCAATCTATAAATCATATAGTCATGATGATTATATTAAATAATTTGAAACTTTTTATTATCAATTTACAACATCTCAAACTAAAAACTCACCACATATGGCATATTGACCAAGGTTTAAATAAACCAATGTTTTAGACAACTTTCGTATTAAATCAATCAAAATAAAATATTTTTAATAAAGAACAACCCAAACCTACATAACGCCTCTGTATGTATTTAATTAATTTACAATGTTAAAATCTCTAATATTTTATCTAACTCCAGTCAACTAGACGGTAACGGCTTGAAGGTACGAATGTTATCTTTCAAACAAAATCCAAAACTATCAAAAATAATAACAAGCTCCAAAACAGCTGAAGAAGAAAAAAGCGCACTAAACATCTGGTTTTGATAAAGTAATTTCACTTTAACACTGACTTTGACAGCCAACCTTTAGGGCACCCACCTTATATGCCCGCTCGTATATATATTTACCTACTTAATAGCTGATTGTAAATTTTAATGCCATCATAATACGTATATACTACTCTTCATAATTAACATAAGCAAACACTTAATTTATCTTAGCGTCTAAAGCAACATGATGATCAACAAATAGATTTGTTTTAATTTCTTTTTTAATACCCTACATCCCTTGAAACTTCCTATAGATTCGGAATCACTTTCAAAGTAGATTTGGTGTTATAGATTTTGGTTTTGAAACCCACTTTATGACTAAAACCTTAAAGTTTTTTGGTGCCTTAAGAAATCCACAAAAGCTTTAAAGACTTGAGGATCTCAATGAAGTTAATAAAAACAATTTCCCTATCTTACGAACCCCAAATTTAAATCAAAAATCTATGGTTAAACCAAAAGTTTCAATGAACTTGGTACCTAAGGATTTTGGTGCTTTAAGAAATCCACAAAAGCTTCATAGACTTGTGTATCTGAAGAAAGCAAAGATGTAATCAAAAGTTCATAGAATTTCAATACCTTACAAAAGCCACATTTTAACCAAAATATTAAAGGAACGCGATAAGGAAATCCACATAGAAACCAAAAGTTTCAATGACCTAAGGATTTTGGTGCTTCTAGAAATCCACAAAAGCTTTAAAGACTTGAGTATCTCAAGTAAGCTAAGATTTCATCAAAAGTTTATAGAAAATTAATACCTTACGAAACCTACATTTGATTAAATATATAAAAGGGTTTAGGTTCTTTAATAAACCTATGATTAAACCAAAAGTTTCAATGAAACAAGATAGAGACAGGGAGACGAGAGCGAAGGAGGCCAAATCGAGGTGGACAGCCTGAAACGTACAAATAAGAAATCTCGAACTTTATGGTCACTCAAACTTAAAGGTAGCTTTAGAAGCGATATATCTGCATGCTTATAGGGATTCACATTGTGGTCGCTCAAGAAGGTGGAGGACAAGGAGAGGAGGAGGACAAGGAGGTGACAGTATGTCATTTACTTAATGTATTTCCATTACTAAAGAAACGGCGACTCGGGTATGTAATATGAGGATTTTTCGATGACCTAGACAGTCTTCGGAATGTATATTTGTATGGTCTCGCGAGGTAACCCAACCTATAGCCATCAACCTTGTAAAACAAGGAATTTCTTTTCATGTTCCTATTAAATTAGAATGAGTTGATAGGCTTGCAGCTTCTTTGAAATCTGAGCTTGCAGATTTTGAGTGTATAAGTATAAATCACGTCGTGCATGTGCTCCACTTTCGACCTCCAGGGGGTGTTTCGAAATTTGAAGCATTGTCTTATAGGAATACGCGAACTGCGATTTCATATCTTTTCTTACAAATTGAGCAGGAGCCACATTGAAGATAATGAGGATATCATTGAACATTTTGTTACAGCCAGGCTGTGTTAGAAAAAAGCACTTAGCTCTGCAATATGAGAACTTTCAGTATCTTTCCAAGCTATTTGATAGGCATAGTCAACATTTCTCAGTTTCATAGTTTTAACATATGGATTGGGCGAAAACAACCACTGTTCTATGGCATCCGAACGGTATATGTGTGTGGTACTCGTATAGTCGGCCGACACTTTGTTATATTATTTCTTCAAATTTATATGCGATTAGAGGCGCCTCATTTGATGTCATCACAAATTAACTGTATCCTAAACATGTGCCTGTGTTACTTAATTAAAAGGATTTCTACTCTTAATGTAGGAAGAGTTTAGGGTATAACTTGCATGTTGCGGTTCTTAGGGTTAATTTTTATCCAATTTGTAGTTTTCTGCACTATACGAAAAAACTCTTCTGACGTAGCATAATTAGCCACTCACCAACAAATCACCTCAAGTATTTTAAGGATTTCTGCGGGTTTTAGTATTAGGACAACCCTTGCCATCTTGAACACCTTGAGTATAACTAGGTATAAGTAGAGACTATACAGGTTGAGCACATTTGTGAAATATTCGACTCTCGGCACAACTAAATATTTGAGTTCAACTTTTTAACGACTTTTACAACTTAGCTCTTTTTAATAGATGGTTTGGCGTCACTTATTGAAATATCATTGACTTTCGGGGTGCTCTATATTCCTACTTGTGTTTTTACCGATTGAGCCGATTGGATTTGAGAAAGACTTGACGGTCGACCACGGCATACAGGATAATTACTGTTCGACCCACTTGTTGACCATATGTCTGAACAAAGCTTATTGGTATTGGTATTGGCGTCTCTCGATTTATTTCAAACTTTCTCGGAAATCGCACTATACGTGTTGTTATAGATGGAATTTTATCTGAGAGTTTCAGCTAAATTCAGGGGTACCTCAAGGTTAGTTTCTTTCTCCGTCTCTTTTTCTCATCTTTATTAATGATGTTCTTGATCAAACTTTCAACCCTATCTAGTCATTGGCTGATGACAGCAACATTTGTCATTAATTTTCCTTTGCTTGTAGGTCTCGGCTTTTGGAGTTTTGGGGCAGAAGTATATTATGACACAATGACACACTCAACCACGACCTCTGCACTATCTCAGAGTGGGGGTCTTGCAAATATGGTCAATTTTATTGTACGTAAGACCCATTATTGTATGTTGAACCAATTCAATTGGGTGGTATTGGCATTGAGAATTCGGATACTCTTGATGTTATGGACATGCAAATTCTGTGTGATATCCGTTGGAATAAGCACATTTCCAAGCGTCGAAAGAAACATTCAAGTGTCGCGGTTTTTACTACAGTGTAAGAAGTATTTCACTTAATACGTCTTGCATACTAATTATACGACCTATATCTAACAAAAATTTAGCACAACGTCCATATATATATGGGAGGGGTCTTCGAAGTGATGTCCGTTAGAATAAGCAAGTTGATCAATTGCCGAAATAAACATTCAAGTGTCTCGGTTCCTACTACCGTGTTAGAAGTACTTCACTCCATCCGATTTATGCACTATTTATACCACCCATAACTGATGAAGATGGAACACAACTCACATATACATACATGGGCAGGGGCTTCGAAGTATATTTTGGAGCTTCTGGACCGTATGCAAAGTAGTGAGTCAATGACAGCAGCGTATTTAGCTCTATTAACTAATTAGAGCATCATCGGAATGTGGGTTGTGTAACATTCTTCTATCGATGTTACCCTAGGAAATGTTCTGCTGATATAAGTGAATTTATCCCCACGGCCCGTGTTTTCATTAAAAATACTTGCCTATCTGGTAGAGCACATCCGTTTGTAACCGATTGTTCAGTGAATCGCACAGCGTTTTACAGATAGAATTCGTTCGTACGTGTAATAAACTCCCCACAGATGTATCGAGCATAGTTTCTTTCTTTCTGACCACATCCTAAGTATTTATTAACTAATGAACACATCAACTGGGTAAGGTTTTATATTGTCGACCTTACCTGAACAACATTTTCTAATAAATTAAATTTTGATCTTTTCTTTTTTTGGGCGAGTATTTATTTGAATGTTGGCTAAAATTACTATTTATTTGGTTATTATACTAACAATAATGATGGCGTTGTTTTTGATGATATTTACTTGATGATAACTCAAGCGTAGGTTAAAACATGCTTAATATCTCTATGATTTGCTTTTTAACTAAGAGTTTAAAACTTTTCAAAAAAAAAGTTGTGGAAAACATTAAATAATAGAGTTTCTCTATTTATCACTAAAGTTCGATGTGTACTGCAATAAATGTGTGGGGTATTTTTTTTTTTTTTTTAAACATCGAATATTCGTTATGAAAAGGTTAACAAATTGAAACAGATGTGGTAATTTTACAATGTCTTGTCTTGTTGTACTTGTCATAAAAGTGACGAGTTAAATGATGATAATAGAGAGAAAATTATTGTTGCACCATGGAAATATTTACCATCTAAACGGCAAGCACGCCTCTAGGCGAGCATTTCAAATTGGCCATAAGTTTGCCGAATGAGGTTTTTGCAATAAAAATTTAAACTATTTCGATAGAAAACTAAATTTAAAAAATATTTTGTAAAGTAATATTTTGTGTGCATGGCACGGTTCGGAAGCGAGAAAGCGTTAAAGTTACAATTTCATTAATAATTTTAGTAATTTAAATTTATAGTCTGTAAGGATTTTATATCTGTAGACTGAAAAAAAAAATAAAATTTCAAAAATTAAATATTTTGAAATGAAAACAATTTTCAAAAATCCTGAAAACATAACACAATGTAAGATAAAATTAAAAAAAAGCTCTAATTTTGGTAAAGGGTATATTTTATACAGGTATAGAACTTTAAGTTGGCAACACTTTCTTAACTAGCGCCCATATTGTCAGCTGTCAAGTGATTTATTTTTAGTTTGGTTTGGCATTTCAACTTGAATAGACTGACGCCTGAACAACGCTTCCAAATTGTGCAAATTTATTTTGAAAATCATGGTTCTGTTCTA
The DNA here is from genome assembly GCA_021234595.1 of Delia radicum. Classification (NCBI taxonomy): domain Eukaryota; kingdom Metazoa; phylum Arthropoda; class Insecta; order Diptera; family Anthomyiidae; genus Delia; species Delia radicum. The sequence continues at coordinate 202,783,034 of CM037853.1, forward strand.
AATACGCGAATTTTGCAAATTTTGTTTAGCGATGAAGCTCACTTTTGGTTAAATGGATACTTCAATAAACAAAACTGCCGTATTTGGGGTGATGATAATCCTCAAGTGTATGTTGAGACACCGTTACATCCAGAAAAACTGATTGTTTGGTGTGCTTTATGGGCTGGGGGAATCATTGGTCCGCATTTCCTTAAAAACGATGCTGGTCAGAACGTTACAGTCAATGGTGACCGCTATAGAGCCATGATTACTGACTTTATCGTTCATCAATTGAACAACAATGATGTGCAGGAGCTGTGGTTTCAACAAGACGGCGCAACATGTCACACAGCCCGTGCCATGATATATTGAAGGAAACTTTTGGTAACCTCATAGTTTCACGTTTCGGACCCGTGAATTGGCCTCCAAGATCGTGCGATTTAACGCCGCTGGACTATTTTCTGTAGGGATATGTGAAGTCGCTAATCTACGCCGATAAGTCCGAAACGATTGACCACTTGGAGGACAACATTTGCAGCGTTATTGCCAATATACGGCCACAAATGTTGGAAAAAGTCATCGAAAATTGAACCTCCTGATTAGACTACGTCCGAGCCAGCCGTGGCGGTCACTTGGTCAATAATGAGTTAAAAAATATAAAAAAGTTAGCACCAAAATCACAAAAAATCCGGGGATCCCGAAAAACCCCGGGATCGAAGTTTTCAAAATCCCAAATCCCGGAATATATAAAAATCAGTACTAATCGTCACCCCTAATCCCAACCCGAGAGAGAGAGAATAAAAATTCTAAGCTTTTTCCGATAATCGAAAGCGTTTGGTTATTATGCGACTTTTCACGAAGAGCATTTTATCCCAGTATTTTAAATAATAATATTCACGATATAGGCAGTATGGTTATAAACATTTTTGTTTTCGTGAATACATTAAATAAATCAAATTTTAGAAATTTTCGTAAATTTCAGACATAATTACATACAAAAACAAATTAAATTTCCCTAAAGCCTTGAATACTTCCCCTGTAAGCATGGGTGGTAACCGATTAGATACTGTTATCGGCAAGGGTAAAGTCATTTTAATTTATTTCGGTAACGCTATTTTAGTTGTAACGATATTTCAGTTATTTCGGTAACGGTCTTTTAGAGTTAACGGTTTTTTACATATTTCGGTAACGGCATTTTAGCCACAACGGTATTATAGTTATTTCGGGAAAACGGTATTATAGTTATTACGATCACGAATGCCGTAATGCGACCCCTGATCTTGTCAGATTATTTCGGTAAAGGTTTTTTTAGGATTATGCTATTTCAAATATTTCGTTACTGATGGTTTAGCGATAACGGTATTTTAAGGATATTGGTATTTTAGTTACATCGGTAACGGTTTTTTACGAATAAAGATCTTTCATTTATTTCGACAACAATATTTTAGGGATAACGATAGTCAGTTAAACGGAGTTTAAATCGATAACTGTATTTTAGCGGTATTGCCTCCCATCCCTGCTTGTAAGCTATAGAAAAGGCGGAAAGGATAAACTATTTATATAATTATAATCACTACCTAAAAAGTGACGACTAAAAAGCACAATGTAATGGAACATTTTGTTATCGTGTAAACTAAGAAAAATGTAAACTTATGTATAATTCAATCATTTATATGTTTGTTAATTAAACATAATTAAATAATATTTATAAGACCGTTGAAAATTAATACTTTGTGTAATATTACATATCCACAACAAACTGGTTTTTTTTTTGGCTTCAAACTCCCCAAAAAAAAAAACAGTATCTTACGCTTTCGGCAATAAACTTGTTGGTAAATTGAGAAGAAGAAAAAAAACACAATGACACATGTCAAAATGACAAATGTGTCAAAATTAAAAAAAATATATATATGTATATATTGTATAAAATATGGTTTAAAAACTATGAACATAAAAAGAAACATTAAAAACTTTTTTTCGAAAAGCCAAAAGTTACCGTTAACACAAGAAGTTACATTAAACAGTCAACAAAAATTGTGGTTAAAATTTTTACTTGAAGTTGACATGTGGCGAAGTTTCATTCAGTAGGTATGACTTTATTCGGTTTACATTTAAATTTTTTGCTGTTTGGTTTTTCGATTGTTAATTTAACACACCAAATACAAGTTAAATGATTTGTATTGATGGAAGCTTTATAAATGCTTTTTGTAATACATTTTTATTAGTTTCAATATTGATTTCATTCATTTAAATGTACACAATTCTGCCTGCCTGATTGCCACCAGTCTGTCCACTATGAGAGTATTAAATAAATTGGTTTTAATTTATGGCGAATTGGGGGCCTTTAAGCCTTGAAATTTTATATCAATAATGTTTTTTTTTTTTTTAGTAATTCACAAAAGTTTTTTTTTTGTCAATTTATGTTAAACGAGCTTAAAAGGCTGATACTTCGCTACATGTAGTTTTATATGTCGGAATATATTAGGATGGAAAATTAATTATTTATCAGATTTCTACCTTAATGGAATTCCGCAGGTCACAGGTGGAGTTTATTTCTTTTGAACTCCATTTATACCAAGATTTTACAGCAACCCAAAAGATATATTTAATAAATTAACCCATACCTCAAAACAAAAAAATATTTTAAATTTCAGACTTTTTGCCTTAACCCTTTTTTTCAGGACTTTAATTGGAAGGCTTCCTCTTTTTGTCCCTGCCTGTAAATATTTTTGAATTCGCAGTTTTAGCGTATGCCTGCACCAGTTCAAAGTTTTCAGTTCCTAGATTTAACGGTTTATGCTGTATGCATTGAAAAACCAAATTTTAAGATCATTATTTTAGCGGGTTTCAGACATTTCGTAGACACTTCGCCAAATAAACCCGCATTTTAAGCCGTTCTTTTTAAAAGTTTCAAAATATAACTTATCAGTGATTTAGCCCATACGATAGTGAACAAATATTTCAAATTTAGGTGCCGTCAGTGGGGATAATTTTCAGCCCTCCTAGCAGGATTTTGGAAGAACAAACTTATCAACTTTTATTATTCCGCCTCTGTAACAAAATGTTCTTGGCATTCCTCGTGGAAATTCCAATAGTAATTGAGGACACATTTCAACTCAGAGAGAACTCTCTGCATCTGGAACTCAGCCATTGAGCTTCAATGCAGTTTTTCATAAAATTAAATGAAAAATTTCATATCATTTATTAAAAGATTTATACGACTAAACTATGAAGCTTTTTCAATAAGTTTAAGAAAATTTTCATTCACATTGTGAAGAAAACTTTATTAGGTAAGTGAAAAAATTTCATTAAAACTCGTCCAAAGAATGCTCTCTGTGGAAGGAACATATGATTTAAATTTAAAACTGTTAGCCTTTAAAGCCCCACACAACAAATTTCAAGTACATTGCTTAAGGGGTTTTACCAGGCCGACAAGCGTCGGACTATATCCCCTTTTGCCCCTATCCGTAGGAATTTCCCAAAATCTCTTTTAAGGGATTATTATATTTATTAGATAATCTAGCACAACAAGATGTAAATCTTATAAATTATAGTGCTAGTGAGTATAAAAAACATTACACATACTAAATAAAATTAAAAAAAACAAAGTTAAAATTTAATATTTAAGATACAAAGATAAAAATACAAAATTAAAAGTAACAAATGTTTAAAATAAGGACGGCATCAGAGGTTAGACAAATAACGGGCAAATTGAATATTTAACCAAAGTATATTTTAAGCTCATTTTTAAATTTGTTTGCGTTGTTTATGACTTGAATTCGATTAGGAAGAAGGTTCCAAAGACTAGTGGTGTAAATGAATGGATTGTCTACGAGGGATCAGGAAACCACATACCATATTTCAAAATCCTCACTTAAGCGGTAAAATAATGGATAAATTTACATACTTTAACCACGATTTTTAAAACGATGCTGGACATAAATTTAAATTCGAAATTTCGGGCCAAAGGGGTTTGGCAGGCCGCCAAGGGGTGGGCTTTTATAATTTTTGATCTCCGCGAAAAAATTTCCAAAAATACGCTCTATACTAATATCTACTCGTGTTAAGTACCCACATACAGAATTTTCAAAATCCGCTCTACACAGATGGCTACTCCTAAGTAAACAAAAAGGTGAGACTTTCTCCTTTTTTTATAAGTTGGGTAATAATACACACAAAGAAAAATTTAGACATTTGCCAAATAAAATTCGGTTACTACGACTCAAATTCGGTGAATAAATACAACTGAATTTGTTTGCTATTTAGCCTGGCAGCCAAGGAAGAGTTTTCCCTACGTTAACCCCTATTTCTACCACATTCATAGGCACAAATCCAAAACATATTATATAAGTAAGCTAGTTCATATTCGAGAAAACACATATTTTAATTTTAAAATTTCTGACCGAAGGGATTTAGTCAGGCCGCCACGGGGAGGCTTTTCTCCTTACGGCCCCTTCCCGTAGTAATTTTCAAAAATCCGCTCTATACAGATGTCTAGGATTAGTCAGATTAGAAACTCGCATACCAAATTTAAAGTTCCCATATTTAGCGGTTTGGCCAGGCCGGTAAGGGGGAGATTTTCTCCTTTTTGACCCTTCCAGTGGGAATTTCCAAAAATCCCTTCAAAAGAGATATCTACTCGTGATAAGGTAACAGCATACCAAAATTCCAAAGTTCCTTTCTTTAGTGGTTTGGCCAGGCCAACAAGGGAAGACTTTTCACCAAGTTTCTGAGCAAAATTCCAAAAAGTACCATATAATGGGAGTTGGGTCATATCCGAAAAAACACATATAGAAAATTTTGACTTTCTATCTCAAGGGGTTTGGTCAGGCCGTCCACGGATGAATTTTCCCCTAGCTGCCCCTCCGCGTAAAAATGTTCAAAAATCCCGTCTAATTAAACGCTAGAGGGTGGGCTTACATGCCAAATTTCAAAGTTCCTAGCTGCAGCGGTATAGGCTTTTCGATGTTGAGTCGGTCAGTCAGTCAGTCAGTGAGTGAGTGAGTGAGTAACGTTATTCTTTTACATATATATATAGATGACATATTAAATTTAAGTTTTATGGTTTTAAATAGTTTAATTTATGAATATATTCAAAACTATTTGATTTTATCGATAAAAAAAAATTAAGAAATTTCGTTAAATCTAAATAATGACCTAAATATTTATTAAATTTGTTACTGATTTTAAATTATTTAAAGCAATTGTTTTATTTAATTGTTTGTTTTAATTAAATTGTTCGTTTTGATTTAATTTTTGTATAGAAAAGTTCAAGGTCTATTTTGTTATTAAATTTCTAGGGACTTTTAAAATGAAACCAAAAGTTTTGTTTCTTCTATACTTTTTTTTTTTTGTTTTTTTTTATTCTTTTGTATGCCTTGTTTTTTTCTATTTTAACCAGTTTTAATTAAAAACAATATCTAATTTTTTTCCTATTTTTTCTTTTCCATATTAAACCAGTTGTTTATAAACTTTAAGTGATCTTTAACCCACTTTAAGTCTTTCATGAATTACTTAAGTACGAGTATTTGAACGCGTGAACATGAATTTCATGTGGTAAAATATTTCAATTGTCGTTTTAATAATAGACTGACTGACCAAATGTGTTTGAATATGGTGTCAGCGATGTTATAATTTAATATTTGCATAAAGTCGGTTTAAATTTGTTATAAAATGCATTAGAAATTCAACAGCAAAATGTTAAAACTTAGCAAATTATAAATTTTGTAAAAAGCAATTAGGAAAGTAAAGAGAAATTTCGATGCCCTCCGAAATAGCTGCCTAGCTTGTAATGCAGGAGCAATTTTTTTATTGAGTTAAATCAGGCGCGGATCCAGGAAGAGGTTTGGTGGGTGGAACTTCAAGTATTTTTAATTTACGTTTTAATCCTTTTTTACATTTTTGTATTGAAGAACATCATTTGGAGGGAGGGGGGGGGGGGGGGGGGGGGGGGGTGAGGATTCCCATCCCCCACCCCCTTGAAACCGCGACTGAGTTAAAAAGAGGATGGGTTGAATATGCATAAATGCTAGTGCATGTCATTTAGACTATAAATTGTAAACTGAGCATACCTTAGAAAGAATAAAAAGAGACCAGAGAAAGAGAAGTAAGATTGACTTACTTTGATTTAATGACACAATCGCTGTGTACTGCACTCAAAGTAATAGGGAATTTACAAAGAAAAGTTAATCTACTAAAAATGGGGTTTAACTGCTTAATCAAGCACTAAACAAGTTGACCATTTTTAACCTTTTTGATTAACAGTAGATCCAATTTTTTATCTGGCTCCTATTTCTAAATGACTCTCTATTCATACTATTACTACTAATTGTGTGCAACTCTGTGTTCTGATATAATTTAGGTTGGCAACGCAAAAATACACACGTACAAAGTCAGATAAAAATTTATTGGTGCTGTCGGCAAAATGTTGGCTAACGCCAGCATTTTCCTTGTTCCTCTTATGTCATATTAAACGCCCTTCATCTTTCATCAACTTTCCTCTCGCCTATATCCCCCTTTCTAAAAAAAGCAACACATTATTTTAAAAGTATGTTTTCCTGAGTGTTAATTTTCTTAGAAAAAAGATCTTATGACTATATTCTTAAGAGTTCTAGAAAAACGTGCCATTCCTTTACCAATGAACTAATATTTTATTGTTAAAGTCAAGATCTAACCCAATGACCGATACAGAGAAACCATAAGGACCTTTTGTGTCAACCACCAATAAAGTTTCTGTTAGACAAGGTCAGATCAATGACCTGTTCTCTTCGTTAGGTGTACAGTTTGGGATTTTTCCAACATTTTATGTCGCCAAATTTGAGGACAGAATATAGTCTCGCCCACACGTTGAGCGTCAAATATTCAGTAATGAATCATATTATCTGGTTCTAACTCTTCCTGGGCTGAGCTGAATATAGTCTCGCCCACACATAGAGCGCCAAATATTCAGTAATGAATCATATTATCTGGTTCTACCTCTTCCTGGGCTGAGCTAACTATTAAGTAGGCCATGTTCAGGGATTTTTTGGTTTATTCTTTGCACTTTATTAGTAAATCAAGGATCTTTATTATTGTGCGACCCCATATACTATGGCCCCTTTTAAAGCATTTTTACCGCAACCATGTCTTGAAAATAAAATTAATTACACCGATCATTAGATTTGCTTTGGTTTAATTACACATTAAAAAAAATAAGTTAGTACAAAAGTTAGTAAAACGTCTTGTAAATCAGGTATACTATTTTTTAGCAATTTTTTTTGTGCTAAAATCGTGTTTTCAGCTAAAATTTTTGTTATACTTATTCAGCACTTAACTTTTTTATACTAATGCTTTACTAATATACTAATGTTTTACTAATTAATTTTGCTAAAAAAAATTGTGCTGATAAGCACATTAATAGTGTGGACGACAACCAGATTGAAAGATATACGCAGAATGAAGCAGATGTCGCGGCATGTCAAGATGTAGTAGAGAAGAGGAAAATGATACTAAAAAGTACAACTCTAATAAGACATATAAAAAAATCAACCATGGAAGACTTTTGTATCTGTTTTTCATACATAAAACAAAATTGAGGATTAAAACAACTTAAATTTTGCGTTGTCACCGGCTTGTGAAAATAATTGTCTTTTAATTAAATAAAAGAAAAAATAAAATATTTAAATTTAATATGCATTTCTAAACTTAATGTTTATAGATTAATTATCTACTGTGGTCAAATTGCGGTTTTTTTCAGTCTACTAAAATTCAGCAAACATTTATTAATTTTTAGCAAGGCATTTTTATTTCTAATCCACTAAGTGTTAGCAAAACTTTTGCTGAATCTACTAAGTTTGTTGCTAAAAATCAGCTCGTTGATTTTGCTGACATTAGCAATTTTTTTGCAAGCACCCTCCTGACTAAAATTTTGCTGACTCAGCAAAATTTTTTGCTGACTTTACAAACTTTTTTTTTTGAGTGTACCTATACGTTCTATTACTCTGTAATCGTCTCTTGATCGAACTTAAACTGCTAAAAAGTTTGATTTTTTTTTTGCGTATTCGTGCTTATCGACAACCCATTTATAATAGAAAAGTTGTCACAAAATTTTTTTTTTTTTAAATTTAATTTATGAAAAAATCAATGGGACATATGTGTCCTACTGTTCGTTGACGGTCAATATTTGTAGGCAATTAATAGCGGGAGTACACTTAGAATACTATGTAAGTAAAGACCACTGCAAATGTAGTTAAAAACAAATAAATAAAATTTCCCTTAAAGAAAGGACGACTTACATTTCAGTAAATTCAACTAACATTGTCATTTGTTTTTTAATGTTCAAAAAATTAACCACAATTGTAGTAAAAATTAATCACATATGTTAGTAAAAAATAAACAAAAAAAAAACAAATGTAAAAAATTAATGTGAAATCATAAAACAGTCATTTGATGTGGTTTGTTTTATTAAATGAACTACAAGATTAGTAAAACATTTAATTTGTTCTACAAATTACTGACATTTACATTAAAAATAAAGAAACTGTATTACAACCCAAACAACTAAGGGGTCCGCCAAATAACTTTTTTTTTTTTGTAAATGCTATAAAAAAAACTACTGAATATTTTCTCAAATTTCTTTTTTTATTTGAAAGTACAATCCTTCCGGTTAATAATGGAAAATAATTTCATTCAAATGGCTGCCTCGGCTGGCCATGCAGTAGCCTACACGATCGGTCCAATTTTTAAGCACATCGATTGTGTGCAGCTGTAATTCACCAATGGCTTCCTGTTCCGTTCTGTTGAAACTAAATGTTGCCAATATCCTCCTCTTCAAATTTTTGTGAACAAAAATTCGTTCAACATGGCCCGATAACGATCGCCATTGACTGTAACGGCCCCTCCTTGCTCATTTTCGAAGAAAAATGGCAATTTTCGCACACATTCTGCAACATTACCATGATTTTCAAAGTAATGTCGCAATATTTCCCAGCGTATACACAACCATATTCGTTCAGCGGAAGGATAAAACTAATTATCTGTCAAATCAGGCATGAGCTAAGTGTTACCATTCACGAAATAAGCACTAGTTGAAAAAAAAAACGTCTGATGGCGGACCCTTTACATATTGTTAAAGCAGAAGATCCCTGAGTGAAGTGTATAACTTCCTTTTCTTTCAACTTCTTTACTCCATTGGACACATATTTTTCAATTAACTTTGGACATACCAAACATTTTAAAATATCTCAGCATATATCCTTTTTTTTAACGATTTTTTGAAATTGTGAATTGAGAGAAAAATTTGGTTGTCAGATTTGGAATCAGGAGAATAAATTCTATAAATAACACTTTTTACAGAACACGGAGAGAATTTTTTCACTCATAGAAATAAACCTGTAAAAATAACATAAAAACCTACTAAAAATTAGTTAAAATTGAGCTTGCAGAAAAAACTACTAAATTTAGCAGATTGTTTTGCTAAATATTAATAAAATAAAAACAGCAAAAATTAATCTGCTAACTTTACAAAATTTTAGCTATATTCGATGTGAATTTTAGTTAATTGAAAATAGCATTTTATTCTGTAAAATTAGCAAAAAAATTTTACTAAATATCTGTAGACTCAAATTAGCAAACAAAAACTGTAATATTAATAAATTGGTTGCTATATTTACCTCAAATTTAGTAGAATGTAAATAACAGTTTATTTTGCTAAAATTAACAGAAATTTTTGCTAATAAATTGTAGATTGCTGATTTCATAAGGTCAGGCTTTTATTCGCATTAAAAAAATAACTAAAAAAAGTTTAAAAATAGCACATTTTTTAATGATTTTTGTGTATACTAACATTTAGTAAATGTTTTTGCTGATTTTAGCAAATTATTTTGTTACTTTCAATTAACTAAAATTTAGCTCAAATATAACTAAATATTTGTAAATTCAACAGATTTATTTTTGCTATTCTTATATTACTAATATTTAATAAAAAAAAAATCTGCTAATTTAAGCTGTTTCTTCTGCAAGCTCATTTTTAACTAATTTTTAGTGGCTTTTTTTGCTATTTTTACAGGTTTATGTTGTTCAGTGTTGGACGAGTACTAAACAAAACTTTTTCACTAAACTAATGAAGTTTTCTTCACAATGATGAATGAAAAATTTCTTAAACTTTGTGAAAAAGCTCCATAGCTATTTTTAATTAAACTTTTTCGTTTGAAATTTGTAATAAATGAACTAAACTTCTTGATTAAATTTTATGAAAAAATTCATTAACTTAATAAAAGCTTCAGTGGACGAGTTCCAGTGACAATTTATAGATCTAATGTAAAAATTTAATGATATCATGCAGATAATTATCTCAGTGAACAAACCGAGACAAAATTATATAAATTTTAATGCGAAAAGAAAAACAAACTGAAAAAAGTCCTTCTTATTGTTTATCTCTGACACATTGATTGAATGATATGAAGACATACAGTGGCGGACAAAAGTATTCACACAGTAGCAAACTTTATTTTTAATCTTTTATATTTTTAAAATGAAACCCACTAGCAGGATATGGTATTCAACAAAATTGTTTATTAACTTATAAATTTTTAAAATACAACAAAAAACGTATTCTTAGTATGTTATATTATAAGAAAAAACTAAATATGTAATTAAAAGTATTATTTTAGGCGGACAAAATTATTCACACAGCTTCAAATGTTTTTACAAAAAAATAAAATTTCACATGATTTAATACTTTGTGGAGTAGCCTTTCTTTGCTATGGCTTCTTTTAATCTTCTTGGCATAGAATGGACCAATTTCTTCGTAACATCAGCTCCAATATTTTGCCAAATTTTTTTTAAATACAACATGCTTAGTGTTAGGTTTTTGTTGTATTTAAATTATTAATAAGAATGTTTAATTTTCTTCGATCTTCTTTTATTATATATGATTCTTCTTCGAGCTTAAGATCTTTTGTTAAAACGATTGTAAATTATTAATTTCCAATATTTCGTCTCCACATTGGGAGACTTCTTCAGGGAAATTTATTTTAATTTAATTTTTATCAATTTTAAAATTTTTTAAATAACAAATTTTAAAAAAGGCGGGAAAATAAATTTTGAAATAAATATTTGTTTTTTGTCAATATAAAAATATGCCAGAAAACAATAATAAAAATTATTTAAAAAACATCATAGTAAACAATATTAAATTAACAATATTTAAAATCTTAACTAAAATATTATAACAACATATATTATTTAACATTCTAATAATTATCTTAATTCCTATTAACTGAATGTCTGTAATTCTGAGCAATATTTGCTATGTCCGTTTTATAGTTTATTCTTTGTGTTAATGGTACTTTCATAATTTGAAGCATTTCTAAAGTGTATCTGCGTCTGTAATTGTTTTCTGTATTCAAATTGGTGTATTATCAAAATCGGGATAGTGATTTGAGTTACTGCAGTGTAATGATAATGCTGTTTTTTGTGCAGTAGTAGTTTTATTGTATTTCTGATCAGATTTGTGTCCTGCAATTCTTGTTTTTAGTTTATTTTTAGTTGTACCTACGTATACTTTGTTACAAATCTCATTGTCATTTCCCTTGCATGGTATTTTATAAACTAAATTGGAGATTTCTAATTTGTTTATTTTATCTTTTGTTTTGCTGTATAGTTTACCTAATGTGTTACATGTTCTATGTGCTTGCTACTAAATACTTTTTATTATCATATATTTTAGATTTTTCTATTCTTTCAGATAGAAGAGGAACATAAGTCAAAGATTTATAAATTTTAGGTTCAGTAACCATTCTTGTATTTAAAATATTTCTGTTATTATATTGTCTTATTAATTCACAAGTCAATTGAATTGGGTAACTGTTATCATCTAAAATTTGTTAAATTTTTTCTATATTACTTTTATGAAATTGAATATCGCTAATATTTAATGCCCTTGCAATTAGGTTTCTTGCTGTATTGATTATAATTCTTCTGGGGTGTTTTGAAAAATAATTTATAATTCTTCCTGATGCTGTGGGTTTCTGATACCAATTTATCACTAAATTTTCATCCTTTCTCATTACTAATGTATCTAAATAAGAAATTTTTGAATTGCATTCCTCTTCTATTGTAAATCTTATATTCTCATGAAATGAGTTAAAAGTGGATAAAATATCATTAACTGAACTATCAGGAATAATACAAAATAAATCATCAACATATTTTGTGATTATTTTTGGTTTTACATTCAGTTTTTCAATACAAGTATCTATTAATTTCTCCATTACAATATCGGCCACAACTGGAGAAGCTGGAGATCCCATTGGAAGTCCTTTTTGTTGTATATATGTTTTATTATCATATCTGAAATATCTGTTATCTACAATACAGAATTTCAAAATACGTAGGAAAAGGTTCTTTTCAATTCTCGTGTAATTTTTTATTATGTCCCATTTCTCCTCAATAATATCCAGAGCTATATCAACTGGTATACTTGGAAATAGAGATACAACGTCAAGTGAAATTAATTTTTCATCATCTTGTATCTTTAAGTTTTGTATCCTTTCTCTAAATTGTAAAGAATCTTTTACATTATATTTAGAGTTTTCTGTTAACTTCTTAAGAATACTTATAATGTATTTACATAATTCATAAGATGGGGAATTAACAAATGAGCATATTGGCCTCAATGGGAATTGTTCCTTATGGATTTTAGGTACTCCATACAATCTTGGGGCTGTAGAAACATTTGTCTTTAATTTACTTTTTTTAAAAGATGTAATAATCTTTTGTTTAAAAAGATCTTCAACTAAATTATTATTTGTCATTTGCAATCCAGTAGTTGGATCTCTACTTGACAATTTATATGTAGTAATATCACCTACAATGTTATTCATTCTCAAATCATAATCGGATCTATTCATTGCTACAGTGGTGTTTCCCTTATCAGCATTTAAAATTAGTAGATCCTTATTATCTTTCAAGAATTTTCGAGTTCTATTAACTTTTTCTAACATAAATTTGTCTCTATTTGTTAATCTTTCCCTACTCATGTGGTTATCTACAATATTTGTAAATCTATTTCTAGCTATTTCCTGTTCTTCTTTTCCTGATAAAGTCTGTATAAAGTCCTCACCGTCTGCTATCAAATTTTTGTATTTTGGGGTCGAGCTTATCGGCTCTGATACCATTTTAGTCCAAGTAGTTGATACGATCTGAAAGCTACAACTATCCTATGTTGATACCAACAACATTTGACAAAATCGATTGGAAAGTGTGGCTATAACAAAAATTGGAAATGGCATATTAATCATATCCCAATAGTAGTAAAAGGGCTAAATAATTACCTAGGTAGAAATTGATAACCTTACAAAAAAAAAATTGTACTGGCAAACCACTGCTATTTTTGTAAAACCCACCCTGCTAAAAATTACCAAAGGCACAACTAATATTGTGCTAGGAAAACACTATTTTGTTTGCAAAGCATGTGTTTTCCCAGTACCAATATTACAACCAATTAGAAGCATTGTTTTTAATATTTTATTATATTTCATACATTTAAATATGATGCATTAGGCTAAGACCGAACTGTTTTTTAAATTAAATGTATTTTATTACACATATTTCTCAAAATTTATTTAATTTAGGATATTTTAAAATCACCAAATTGTGGGTGGCCACTATTATCAATGTAACATGACAATACTGTCAACATTGTTAATTAATCCCACGTTCTAACGCATAACCGACCGTAGCCGATGATCTGCCAACACTGTGCCGATTGTATTTTTCTACCTAGGTATCTATCAATAACTTTATAAATTTAAAGCTAAACATTTTCTACTCTACCATAAAGTACATCATTAATCTTTAAATATTGAATTGTTTATAAATCGTTTAACCCTTTAGTGCATAGCGTTACATATACATATATAGCGAATAATTTGACTGAATGCATGTCATGACATGATAAGTAAGCAAGGCATCTCTATTTTAATATAACACAGTTTATATTTCTAAAACAACTCAAAAAGTCCCCATTAGGGAACATTTACAATAAAGTGGACCTAAATTAGAAAAAAAACTCTCTAAAAGCTTATAAAATTGTTACAAAATGAAGTGATTGATTTTGTTTAAGGTGTTACTATATGTAGTGTTTAAGGTGTTATTATATGTAGTGCTAACTTTTTTAATTGCGTTAAACAAACGATATATTTTATTGTGAAACATGTTAAAAAAAATTCCAAAATAGAAAAGAACAGTTAAAGAAAGTGATGCGTAAAACATTTAAAAAAGACTAAAACTTGGAAAAAACAAAAAAAAATAAGAAAATATATCAAAGATCTACTTTAGGGAACATTATTAAAATAAAATTTTTAACATTTTTGGTTTATTTATTATTTTTTTTATGAAATCAATTATTTTTGTTAAAATTGTGTATAAAATTCTTACCGTTTACAAAAAAACCGACTAGCAAAATTCTTTAAAACTTCTTTGTATGTTTCCAAAAATTACACTTAATATTGCGATTTTTTAGAAACGACGATGACGGAAATTAAATTCGAGAACAGTTTCGACATATTCATGCAACAACACGAAAAAAAAACCAATGTTCGACTTTAGGGAACACGCCACAATTGGGAATACAATATTAAAATAAATTAAAATACAATGAAACGTAAACATGTTCAGTCTTTGAAATATGTAAGATTTGAAATAATACACTAAAAAATTATATAAAACTTAAAATTGTTCAATTCTGTCCCTAAAATCTGTGAAATGTTAAATGTAAAGGGTGTCCCAAGAAGAGCGCAATTTTGAAATTTTAAATAAAACACAGATATTTAAAAAAATATCGTGAAACTTTATTATATCGTAAAGTAGACAGAATGAGGTTATGTATGGAACAATATATCGCTGGCATGCACGCGATCTTTTAATGAAATTTTCAATGACCGTTTTGCATGAATGCTGCGGTATTTCATTAATGCAGCGTCCAATTTCCTCTTTTAAGGCTTGAGTCGTCGTCGGCTTATTCGCGTAAACCATCGACTTCAAAAAACCCCAAAGAAAAAAATCTAGTGGTGTTAAATCGCACGATCTAGGCGGCCAATTCTGATCTCCAAAACGCGAAATAACACGACCGGGAAATGACTGATGCAGCAATTGAATTGTTTCTCTGGCTGTATGACATGTGGCGCCGTCTTGTTGGAACCACATGCCCTCCACATTCATTTCTTCAATTCTAGGCAAGAAAAAACTGGTTATCATTTCACGATACCGAACACCATTGACTGTTTGCGCTTGACCTGCCTCATTTTCATAAAAAAAGGTCCAATGATTCCTCCAGCCCAAAAACCACACCACACAGTGACACGTTGAGGATGCATTTGCTTCTCGTGAATCACTCGAGGATTTTCCTCACCCCAAATGCGACAATTCTGCCTATTGAAGAAGCCATCAAGATGAAAATGGGCCTCTTCACTGAAGATGATTTTATCGGCAAAATCAGCATTTTCATGTTTCACCATTTTGGTAAAACAATTTCACAATGAGAATGCGTTGTTCATTCGTGTAGCGCTCCATTTTTACTAACCTCGTACCTTCTACTAGCAAACAATAACAATTGTTCAAATGTCAAACAATGACACTTCGAATGTTGCCAGATTTAAAAATTGCGTTCTTCTTGGGACACCCTTTACTAATCAGGATATTTATAACTTAAAAAGGTTTTGTTTTGCTGAACAAATTTACTTTTAGCTGGACACTGGACAAGCATAAAAAAACTGGACAATAAAGACGAATCCACCTTAATGCCTACGAATGTCAAATGTTTATTTTGCTTGGGGGAAGAACATTTTGACGGTTTTGGAGTAAGGGGGTATGGTGTAAGAAAAAGAACTGCAACTACTAAGTAGTACAAGCTTTAAACGCAGGAACAAAAACAACTATTAAATTACGGACATGCGCAGTGTAGTGTAACAAAAAAAAACAAAAACAAAGCACATTCCATTGACAACAACAAAATACACATGCTCGTATGGATGTGTGTATGCATTTTTGTTTATTTGAATTGGTAACAAATCTATTATAGTAACATTTGCACGTAGAAACAAAAACAAAATTTCTTCTTTAGAAATTATATTTTCTGCTTGCTACTTTTTTTGTTCGCCTGGTATTTTAAAACCAATTTCAGGCTTAAAATAAACCAAATTTGAAATGGAAAAATTATTTTCGGCCTTTTTACATGTAGAAAATTTTTAAATTATAATAGGCGAGCAGAAAAATTAGTATAGAGAAACCAAAAACCAAAAAATGTTTGCTTGTGGGCAAGGGGGGAAATTTTTTTCCATGTTATTGTTTATGCAGTTTTGGCTGTAAGGGGCGTAAGAAAAAGAACTACAACTACTAAGTAGTACAAGCTTTACACGCAGGAATAAAAACAACAATCAATTAATGACATGCGCAGTGCAGTGTAACAAAAAACAAAGCACATTTCATTGACAACAATAAAATTCACATGTTACATTCGTATGGATGTGTGCATTGATTTTTGTTTATTTGAATTGATGTTTTCCTGGATCTTGGTGTTTTGTTAGACCCGAAGCTTGATTTTATTCAACATATTGCAATGACAACTAATAAAGCTCGCGGTTCCCTCGCTTTTATAAAGCGATGGGCAAAAGAGTTCACCGACCATAACATCACTAAGCAATTGTATGTGTCTCTGGTTAGACCAATTTTAGAATATGGCTCTGTTATTTGGGATCCTCAATACCAGATATACATCGATCAAATTGAGTCGGTCCAGAAACAGTTTCTTTTATTCTGCTTACGAGATTTTTACCGTGATACTGTTACAAATCTTCCATCATATACAACTAGACTAACACGTATTAAACTGCCTACCCTGAAAAGTCGTAGAACAATGCTAAATGTAACGTTCTTAACTAACTTAATTAATGGCGATGTTTCCTCCGAGCTTATAAATGATATAACATTCAACGTTCCTCAACGTACAACCCGAAATTTTAGCCCACTATATCTTAAAGTATTTCATCAAAACTATGCCAATGCTGATGCTGTTAGAAGAATATGTGCTCATTTTAATAATCTCTACAATTTATTTGATTTTTCAATTAATGTTAACATTATTAAACGTAATATAATTCTTTTCTTAAATAGCTAAATTGTTTTTATTACAATATTTAAACTTTTATTGTAATTTTTATATTTTAAATTGTTTAATCACAGTCTGTAAGGATTTATTCCATAGACTGAATAAATAAATAAATAAAAAAAAATAAAAATAACAAAACTATAGTAAGATTTACACTCAGGAACAAAAACAAAAATTTCTTCTTTAAAAATTATATTTTCAGCTTGCTACTTTTTTTGTTCGCCTGGTATTTTAAAACTAATTTCAGACTACATGGACAAAAAATTTAAATTAAAAAATATAAATAAAATGTTAATAGGCGAGCAGAAAAACAAAAAAAAAATATACTGAGAAAAGGTATATTTGATTCTTCATTTGGAACTTCATTTGGTCTAAGGGGCTGTTCATAAACATGATGAAGATTTTTCTTTCAGTATTGTTTTTCAAAAAAATATTTTATTTTTTATCCCTATACGACTTGTAAATAAAAATCAGATTTGTTAAATTCTTGAATTTAAATAATTTTATTTGTTATTTTCTTTTTAATTTAAATAATTTCAAATTACATTATCATCGCTTTGTTTAAATGTCACATAATTTGTGTCAATTCCACATATAATTTTTTTTTTATTAAATTATTTTTACTTTAAGTATGATTTTTTGTTACTTACAAATAACTAATCTACAAAACTAATGAAGTATGAAACATGGACTTAAAAAACAAAAACTAATTGTAGAAAATTCGTCAAGTTGTAAAATTGTGTATTTTTTTAGGCAAAAAATTAAAAGGTTTTTTTAAAGGAATGTTTGGAAAAATGAAAATTAAATAAATAACAATTTAATATTATAGATATTAATATTATTTTACAATTTTTATTTAAGTTTAGAGAATAATTGTTTAATTGAAATTTATATTATATGAATACATTATAATAATTTAAGAATAATTTGTGGATTTAATTTTAGATTTTATAATATAATAAAGAACTTTATACAATTGCAAAGAGTTTTAATTATATAAAATTTATTTATCGCTTAATATTTACAATTTTTTTTAATTACTTACAAAAACAAACTTTAATTATTACACTCAAAATTCCATAAGCTACCAGAAAGATGGAAAATAGTAGTGGCTAACGTTGGAGAATACTTTAAATAATGTATCAATTAATTTTGTTATTATGATAAATGCATTTTTTCAAGTAAAAAAATCGACATTATTAACTTGTATACCCAATAGTAGAAAAGTTAGTAAAACATCTTTCCTCCCCCAAAATAATATTTTTTATAAAAAAATGTAAAAAAGATTAAAAATTAATTAAAAATACTCTAAGCTCCCTTCCCAAAACCTTTTCCTGGATCTGTGCCTGGTTGTCATCGACTTACGGAAGTAATTATCTATAAATTCAATAAAAGACAAAACAAAATATTTAAATTTAATAAAGATTAAACTGAATGTTTATAGTGATTAATAATCCAGTATGGTAAAATTGCAAACAAATATACAGACAGGTAGACCAACTAAAGAAAAAGACATGCAATAAGAAAAAGTGTTGTATTTGTCATATTTTGTTATTTTTCCGTTTCGTTTCTATAATTATCTGAGCCATTTGCATTCTTTTAAAAGAGCATAATTTAGGCAATATTATAACGCGTGTGGATAATACCCCTTAAGAGCTTTCTTAGCACACTAAAATATTTTTAAAAGTTTCAATACTTTTTAAAATACACTGAAAAAAAATAAAAAATTTTTTTTGATCGTGTATGCATATAAAAATTTATTTAAAATTGTTAAACATTTTACAAAATTACGGCTAGTATAAGACATAATTTGCAATATTTTGGAAAAAAAAACTATTTGCCTATCGCAAATGGTTTAAGAGATATAACCATTTAAACTTTACCCCTCATGATTTTTTGTTATTTTGATTTGTTACCTTTGATTTTGTTACTTTCAAACATTCACAAGATTTTCCACATTCTTTGCAATTAAAATTGGTCTGCAAATTGGAAGCTGTAACTTACGTTTCGTTAGTTAAATCTTAGGTTTCAGTGATAGATTCTAAGCCGTTTTCAATTTTTTTTAATCCGCAATTTTTTGTTTTGATGGCATTGTTTTTATTATTATTGTTATTTAAAACCGAATACCTAACTGACTTTCCTACACCAATTTGCGATTTGTTTGTTTTTTGGTTGCATTTTATTTTTTCAGATTGGCGATATTCGCGTCTTTTATCGGTTAATTTGTTTCGCTTCTCAGTTTTCTTTTAAGAATTTCACGTTTTTTTTTTAACGTATAATCTGAAACCATTTTATTAATTTTTTTTCACGTACATAAATAAAATAAACTGAATTGACACTCAAATATTTATTCTTAGAAGCATTCAGCAAAGGCTACTATGATCATAGAGTTTTTATAATAAAGCAAGTTCTTAAAGATGTCATTGCATCGGCGGTAATTTGGCGGTTTTCGCGGTAGTATGTTTCAATTGTGTTGTTGAAATTTGTTAAGGTGGCCCTCGTGAATTTTGTTTAAAAATATAGTCTCACTTTCTAGGTGTTCAAAAAAAAACGCGTTTTTTTTCAATATTATTATTGGACCGATTATAAAATACTTGTTGGGAGTCTGGGTACTTATTAACCCGAATTCAAGAATAATTCTTTTAAATTTTCAAAATCAAATATTTCATACAAGGATGCTTTTTGAGGTTAAAAACATTTTGTTTCCTCCATAAAATTTCAAATCCTTAAAATTTTGTGGTGCGTTTTCGATTTTAGTATTAAGCTCAGTAAAATCTTCCATTCGATGTACGTTTGAGCGGAATTGATGCAGCGCTTTAGTTGTCACAAAGCGAAATGTGTTTGGAAAAAACTGCCGCTGCACGCGACAGGATTGAAAAAAATTATTTTTTTTTTGGACTTTCTCAGTTTAGTCCGTCGCGAAGAATCTATTTAGATACCTAAACCTGTTGCCATGCAAAGTTTTGATATAAAAAAAGTTTAAAAAAAATTGTTTTTTTGCAAAAATTTTCAAAAGTTCATAAAATTTTTGCGTTTAAAAATTTTAATGTGCGTTTTCGCCTCGGAGGTGCACTTTACGAAGTTACTCACATCACGCAATACACTAGACAACTTAAAAGATATTTCACATTGTCAGACGCAAAAAAGATACATTTTCAAAAAATTTACGCTAATTTCTTTTAAGTTCGTGATGTCCGTGGTACGTTATTGGTGCGCTGACACCAACTTCATGTACCTCAAACTTTATAAAATTACACCATTTTATTAATTCTGCACTTAAAACACATTTTAATTAAACGGCGCAAAAACCCTATTAAAAATCTTCAAAAAGTTCAAAATTCGGAGAATTTTGGTTTCGCTTGTAAACCACCATGCAACTTTTCACCCAGCAGCGATATCAAATATTTCTTTTTGTGGATATATCCTCCAAGTCTAGTGACTATATTTTGTATTGGTTTGGATCTGCAAGCTAAAAACTATTACAAAGAAAACGGAATGAATGAAAAAACTCTTGCAAGTTTCAAATCGTTTTTTTAGTTTTTCGAATTTTAGATGACCACCAATTCTTAAGGTGAAGATTTTTCAACGTAAAACTTTGCACGTCATATCCTTCAAGTATAGTCATCCAAACCCTGTATAACGTTTTTTTCAGTTCATAAAACTTAACGAAATAAGAGCCATAGTATGTCGATTTCAGCAGGTGCTCAAAAAATTTGAAATAGCCCATATATTCGCTATATTTTTGGTTATTTGCGGATCACCCAGAAAATTTTACCCTTTTATAATAAAATCGTTGAAAGTGAAAATATCTAAAAACTACTATATAGGTTTTCACTTATATTCAATGAACTATCAAAAAATACAACTTTCATTTAGATCTTAAGTTTCACGCAGTAAAGGGTTAAAATGATATTAATGAATTAAATTTGAATGATTTTTAATAAAGCAAGTACTCTTAAACTTTCTAAATTACCCTTAAACTATAAAAAAAAAGTCATAAATTCAACTCAACGATTCTTTTATTCATTTTAATTGCCTTTTCATTCAAAATCGTATTTATTTGACTATTATTAAATACGATGGATGCATCTCTTTATATGATTATTTTACTACTTTGCTACTATAGTTAACTACGAATATCATTATTCTTCATTTCGTTCACTGATCATGCAAATTGAAAAGACCTTAAAAATTTCAAAATTATGACTGTCAGAATTGTGCCAAATCAGTAGAAACAGTTTGTCTTCATATTGCATGAAATTCGTATTGAGTACAACAATTAATAAATAAAAAAGTCTGTTTATTTGTAAAGAATATAATAAAAAATAAAAAAAAAAAAAACTTTAAGTCGTTTATAGGATTTTAATGAAACTGCCACATTAAAATTAATTTAAATAATGTACGAATTGTTATATTCCCAGCAAAACTTTCAAATACTCGGTAATAAGTTTGGGAATAAGAAATTAAGGTCGGTAACTGGTTACATTTATCAAGGGTGATTTTTTAGCAACTTTCTTTTTGGCAGCTCAGCTGTTTTCGTGTAACATGTTACTGTTAAACATGTTCAGTTTGGTCTATAATTTAACCATGAATCGACTTACAAACAAACAACGCTTGCAGATCAAAATTCATGCTCAGTTAAGAAAGAGCATCGTGCACTTCATCCAATTTATGGCCAGTTTGGGCGACCTTCTGAGGCGGCTATTCGGAATCTTGTGACTAAATTTCGGACCAAATTTACATTATTGGACATTAAACCACCAACACGCATACGTAGAATGCGGACAGAGGAAAATATCGCAGCTGTATCCGCCAGTGTTGCTGATGACCGTAAATTATCGATTTGATGCCGTTTGCAGAAATTAGGCCTCTGTTACTCCACTATGTTTTGCGAAAGGATTTGGGTGTAAAACCTTTTAAAATACAGCTGGTGCAAGAATAGAAGCCACAAGACCTACCACAACGGCTAACTTTTTTTTTATCGGAAAATTGTGTTCAGCGACGAAGCTCATTTCTGGTTGAATGGATAAGTGAACAAGCAATATTGCCGTATTTGGTGTGAACAGCAGGCAGAAGCATTGCAAGAATTGCATTGGACCGTACTTTTTCAAAGACGACGAAGGCAGTAACGTTACTGTGAATGGCGAGCGCTACCGTGCGTTGATTTCAAATTGTTTTTTCCCCAAACTGGAAGAGCTGGACTTGGGTGACATGTGGTTTTAACAAGACCGTGCCACATGCCAGACAGCAAGCACAAACAGTTTATTTTACGTATGGGGCCGGTTAATTGGCCGCCTAGATCGTGCGATTTAACGCTTTTAGACTATTTTTTGTGGGGCTATGTTAAGGCTCATGTCTATAGGGACAAGCCCGCAACGGTTAACGCACTGGAAGCCAATATTGAAGAATTTATTCGTGAGATACCGGCCGATATGTTGCATTGACAGAACGTTGAATTAACAATCTTGACAGTATTGTCCTGTTCTACACTCACACTATTTTTTCCGTAAAGACTACTGAATTAAATTAATGGGAAATCATTTGAAAAAAGGACTACTTACTTTTCTTTTAAAACATTTGCATTTTTTAGTTATTTTATTATTTAATTGACCAAATCTGTAAAAACAATAGATTGTTTTCGTTTATTTCAATACTCAATACAATAAAACAATTTTTTGTTTTAAAATAGAAAATGTTAACTGAATATTTTAACTATTACCGAAGTCCGTTTTTTTGTTTATTTTATTTATTAAATAACAGACAGAAAGTTAAAAAATATATTTTTTACTAATTTAACTGTATATTCCATTGAAACAACTTTAACGATTAACTGTTTAAATAACTGTTGGAATTTTATGGAAAAGTTCTTGTGAGTGTACATACTAACTATAAACAAATAAAAAACATTTAAACAGGAGAATTTTGTGTTATTAATGATCTGTCAGTAATGCCAACATCTGCGAAGTAATGCAAAGGTAAGGAGTTTAACTTATTACCAGGTAACATGTTCCGTAATACCAACCTATTATCGAGGTTTTGCTGGGTTGTATCATAACAAAGACAACAAACAGATGGCTGGAGGCTAAAATATACAAACAAATTTAAAAATGTGTCCCCAATTAAATGTCACTTAAGTTTAGTTTTATTCTTTTTCATTCGCACTATATTTAAAAGTTTTATTAAAAATGGAAATAATGACAGACTTTTTAAAACGCATGCTTACATTTATTGAAAATCGAATCTGAAGTAAAAAAAAAAGTAAATTGTAGTAAGTACGAGTAAATAAACATGCTTAACCGCAAATGCATAATAATTTTCCAAAATGTATATAAAATTTTGTTAGAAAATTTGTTATATACACTGAAATAATTATCCTTCATGTTATTAATGAAACAGTTGCATAGCATTTTTTTCGTAGTTTTCATAAAAATTTTTCCCATAAAATTTCATAGTTTCACATAAATTCATTCATTCGATTTCATAAATTAGCTCTTCACAAATTTAATGAAAATTTTCTTTATAGCTATGAAATTTTATCAAAGTCTTATTTTTTATGTTTTCATAAAATTTCATAATTTCATTAATTTTCATACATTTCGAACTTTAGTTTTAAGATTTAATTCTCATATGTTTAACCTTTATATTGATATTATTATATCAATGTAACCTTGCATTAATTTTAGACTTCTATGAAATTGTTTGAAAAATCATATGAAGCGGTTCATTGGCTAAGTACCAATGCATTATTCAAGACATTCATGAAGAGTTTTATTAATTCAAGGAACTTTTTAATATTAAAATTGTTTCATAAATTCTATAAACGTTTCATTGTCCGAATGAATCATTAGTTTTATGAAGATTTTCATTAATGAAAATAAAAATTATTCAAGTTCGAGGCCATACTCTATATTTCTTTATTAGGATATTGTCCTAACAAATAATCTATAGAGTGTTTTGTTTTCAAATTTATTATTTGACCCTTTCAGGAATGTGTTGATAGATCTATTTCGGGAATTTTTGATCAATGGTTATAATCTTTAATTTCAAGCTCATATATTAATTAGTTCTCATGTAGTGAGTAAACTAGTTTATATGAATGCTTGATGTTTGACATGGGATTGTTACCGCTTTCAAAACGTGTTCTGTTGATGGGAACCTAGAAAATTCCCGAAATAGATCTATCAACACATTCCTGAAAGTGTCAAATAATAAATTTGAAAACAAAAAACTCTATAGATTATTTGTTAGGACAATATCCTAATAAAGAAATGTAGAGTATGGCCTGGAACTTGAATAATTATTATTTTCAAGGTCGAAAAAACATAATTTTTATTTTTAATAAAAATTATATCAAACTTTAATTTTCATTAATTTTACAAACATTTTACAAACATTTCATAAACATTTACTTTATTCAAATCTGTTTCATAGATTCTAAGAAAAATTTCAATGGCCGAGTTCCAGTGATAATTTACATTAAAGCTATGAAGAAATTCATTGCAAAAGTGAAGATAATTCTCACAGTGTATACAATAGGGTTATTATCGATTAAACAATTTTCCATCGAACGATCAAACGATTAACTGTTAAAAAATTATACGATTAATCGAATAATCGAATAATCGAATAATTAATAAAAATAATTTTTAAAATACATAAATCATTAAAGTATTTTACCTTATCATCTCAAATATTTTATGAATTTTGCATCAATTTGAATACTTCTAACTACTAATTTCAAATTCAAAAAATTTAGACTATAGTAACGTCAAAAGATTTCTCAATACAGTTTTGCAAATCGTTGGAAAGTTAAATATATATATCGGCGATAGTATATCGAGCTGTTAAGATCTCATTAAAGTTACCGTAGAAATTACATAAATTGAATTCACAGTTTAAGTGGTAACGTGCTATCGTTGTAAAATAAAGGGTGTTTTTTCAAGAGGTATAGAACTTTGAAATGGAATAAAACAAAGATGAATTTTTTAAATTTACATGAAATTTACTTTATTCGAAAGATAATCTTCTGGCATTATAGTTTAAATATGACTTTTGGCATATGACCGCTACGGCTCGCTTGGACGTAGTCTAATCTGGATGTCCAATTTTCGATGACTTTTTCCAACATTTGTGTCCGTATATTGGCAATAACGCGGCGAATGTTGTCCTCCAAGTGGTCAATCGTTTCGGGCTTATCGGCGTAGACTAGCGACTTCACATATCGCCACAGAAAATAGTCCAGCGGAGTTAAATCGCACAATCTTGGAGGCGAATTCACGGGTCCGAAACGTGAAACTATGCGGTTATCAAACGTTTCTTTCCATAAATCAATTGTGGTACGAGCTGTGTGACATGTTGAGCCGTGTTGTTAAAACCACAAGCTCCTGCACATCATGGTTGTTCAATTGATGAACGATAAAGTCAGTAATCACGGCTCTATAGCGGTACGTATTTCGAACAGAACCATGATTTTCAAAATGAAGGGCCAAACCCAACTAAACATAAATCACTTGGCAGCTGGCAAAATGGCCGCCAGTTAAAAAATTGTTGCCAACTTAAAGTTTTATACCTGTATAAAAAACACAATTTAGCTACATTTTGTATAGTTTTGCATAGTTTAAACTTAAAAACTAATGCTGTATTTCAACGAAAGCACTTTATCTGTGAGTTCCTTTATATTGTTTTCTTGAAAGTCAAATCATATATCTTTACCCATTTTTAAAGAGCCCATTTTGGGTTAATCCATATGAAATCAGTCAACAATAGGTAAACATTTTCAGGACTCCCTCCGATTTTGATGAAATTTGGTTTAGTTGTTATACTAATTGAAAAACTGACAAATACAAAATTTTAGCCACCTAAGTCGATGAAATTATATAGGCATTAACATATATATATATATATATTTTTTAGCTTAATCCAAGTATAATAATTTTAAAAAACGTCATTTAGTATTAATTAAAACACATTTTTTTAAATAACAAAAATACTTGAAAGTTTTCGGACATGCTACGTATACCAGTTAATGCGTCTTCAAACGCTCTTTCATTGGTACCCCATTTTTCTAAAATTTCGCTGAAACAATTCGAAATCAGGCGAAAAACGAAAAATTGGATAATTTATGATCAAAATTTTTAACCCCTAAATATGAGATTGAGCCGTTAAAAAAAATTATGTATCCCTTATTATTTTTTTTTTCTTTATCACATATTTAAATTTCATTAGATCGGTGAGAACCCATCGGGAGACTCCCCTTGTTGGTATAACGTTCCTCCAATTTTTTTTATTTCGCCCCAAAAAAAAAGAGGATTTCTTGATGTCTTCAAAATAGGAATTTACTTGAGCAGTTTGAGCTTGCTCAAAATTTAACAGTTGTCTATTAACCAGGGATGGCTGGCAATACCGATATCCAATTAAACCCCTTTCATCAGCTGACTATCATTATCCTTAAAATACCATTACCGATATAACTGAAAACCCAATGCCCCTAAAATACCGTTACAAATATAACTACAATACCGTTATCACTAAAATACCGTTACCGAAATAATTAAAATAGCGTTATCCCTTAAATACCGTTATCGCAACAATCTGACAAGATTAGAAGTAAAAATAATAACTGTAAATACTTATGTTTTAGAAGTTGGATCATCATTCCCGGTCATTGAAATTCGGACATGATGGGGCTACAAATATAGGTGTGCAGGCATGCATATACAAATATAACTAAAATAACGTTACCCTTACCGAAACAACTGACAAACCGTTATTCTTAAAACACCGTTACCGAAATAATTAAAATATCGCTATCGCTGAATAACCGTTACCGAAATAACTAAAATATCAATATCCTTCAAATACCGTTAACGAAATAAAAGAAAATAGTGTTCCCCGCATCGAATCGATAACCAGATTATTAACAGATGGTACTTGACGTGAGAAGTGTTACATTTTACGTAACTACGAGGGAAGTTCCAAAAGTCACGGACTTATTGATGCGCCATCTTAACTGTTAAATGTTATAAAATTTTAAATACAAAATTATTTATTTAGACAATATTAAATAAATTTTGTTATCGCCTGCTACAACAAAACTAGTTACTCAACAAAAAAAACAAAAATATCAAATTATGCATAATTGAGGAATTTGTTCTTTTATTAAAGTTTAGAATCTAATTTTATTGATGAATAAAAAATCTCCCTCCCCATCTTTTTTGTTTAAGTATTGCTTTTATAAAAATCAAGTTTCCAATAACCTGTTGAAAATATCGATTCTAAAGATTCTATCAGTTTTGTAAATAAATGTTCTTGAAATTAATAATAAAAAAACAAAATATTTAATATTTGTTTATGCTCTTAATCAATTCCCATCAATTTTGACTTATATTGTGTATCTTCAAATTATAATCATAATTTATTAATAACGAGTAGTTAAATATTATTAACAAATATTAGTTTGTTAAAAAGTTAGTCAAACAAAAGTAGTCGAAAAAAATTAATATATTCATGTTGGTAGGCAGATATTAAAATTTATTGTTTAACAATAAATTTTAATTTATATTTTTCATATTATTCAATGCATTTTTATGGGTAGATTTGTTTTTTTAGCGCCATATTTATGTGAATTTTTAAGGTTTACTTACACCTTATTTCAGTGGAATTTTTTTTATTTTATGATGATTATCATATTTAAAATATTTTGTTAGTTTTTTTTAATCTCTGTGGCGATAAATATTTGAGGGAGACAAAAATGTTTTGGACCACACACAAGTATTTAAATTTTATGATTTCTCAATTAAAATACATTTGAATTCTTATAAAAACGCGCCTTAATTATTCATATGAAATTAAATCGGTTTGACAATTTTGCATTTTGAAATCAATAGAAAATAGTTGAGGAGTGAGTTTTCAAAAGGGTTTATTTCCGCTTACGACCTTGAACGAACCTAAGAATGTCATTGCCGTTGTTGTCATGCTAAAATGCATCCTCTAGTTCAAAATACACTGTAAATAAGGTATATTTCCCACGGAAGCTCTTGATTAAAAATAGCAGTTTCGTATAAAACGACACATTTCCACCGAATTTATGTGTCATGGTTAGATATTTTTAGGGTTTGATTCAAACAGACGTATTTCCTACCGTCGCTATAATAACCCTATGGGAAATAGAACAATCACAGTTGTGGTGATGTGACAGAACACTGTGATAGTAACCGGTCCTCGATTCGGTTTCCTCATATGAAAGTAAACGGTAACTTTTAACATGGGCGTGTCATAGGAGGTGGCGATATCCACCTTTTGAGCTACTTGTGACATATCGGAGAACTTGTTGAATATAACATATCGCCGTACTGGTTTAAGTGAATAGTTTATAACTAGTCTCACGATCGGCATTATTTGATATGTAGTAGGACCACTGCGAAGTTAAATAATACGTGACTGGTTTTAGAGTTCATATTACAGGACTGATGAAAAATAGTTGGTCAAAAACTAATTACATATTAATCGCAAAGTGTCATGTTATGGATCTAATACAAAATTAAGAGTTTCATGACATACCACCAAATTGCTCTAAGTGAACAAGTCGCAGGGTAAATTACAAATAATTGTCATGTTACCTGTCACTTTTTATTCCGGGTTACTAAAAGAACTTGGACGGATCCAGTCACTGAAATTACCTAAAATACTATGTAACACACACTAAACATTTTTATACCATTACGAAAGTGACAAAAAATTGTTTTTGTTTTTTTAAGTAAATATCGCCCATTCAATGATAGATCGGCCAAAATCTGACCGGAGCCAATTGATTTCCTTTATGTTTTGTACACATATTCTCTAGGATGTGTATTAAGTCACTGCCGTTTTCAGTTCTGTAAACTCACGTTTTTATTATTTTAAAATAAGATTCGAAAAACCCCACGTAGAAGTTGAAAAAGTTGTAAAAGAAATTAAAAATTTTAATAATTATATATATAGAAAAAGTACCACAACTTTGTCAATTCTCAATTCTCAGTTGTAAAAAAAATAAACATTTTAATTATTATAAGTAAGTGCTCTGGGAACACCGAAGGTGGTCGCAGCGATACATATAAGTGATAGAAAACTCATACATATTATTTTTCTAAATTGATGTTGTCGTCACCGGGAATCGAACCCGGGACAATCTGTGTAACAGTCCAACGCGCTAACCATTACACCATAACGCCTACATATATGTATATAATATAATAATGTTTTCAAAATGTTTGAAACAACATATTCATTTATAAGCACATCGAATCAGGTATAAAAAAATACTATTCTGAATTTTATATATGATAATATATGGTTTATAAATTTAATAAAAATTTTATAAAATTAGATATAAGCCAATACATAATTATATATAACACAAACATCAAAAAACGTCTTCTGTCATTTTAGACAATAAAATACAAAATACAAAACTGTGAAAATGTTTTAAATCAGTTGCTATATAACTATATATAAATAAAATATCACAAAATATTTTACGAAAATAGTAATACAGTTTTGCGAAATAAATTTTCATTACAAATAACAAACATTTTTTAATATTGACGAACATAAAATTTAATTCAATAAAAATTAACAATATTTTTAAAACGAAAATTTTATGTCCTAAAATATATAAATAAAATTTAAGTTATTTACAAATTTCAAGCATACATTTTGTGTTTTGAAACCGTTTAATGGAGGTTGAATATAAGTAACATAATATCTTTTAATTTAAATATAATTGGATTATTATGTATCTAATTGTATCTAATTATATATAATTGTATCAAATATAATATAATTAGATGTAATTATATCGGGACAAAACTCGGATAGAATTGGATATTTTTTTATTAAATTGTATTTATTTAAATATAATTAGATCCTTAATAGAATCACTTTTCTGATCAAATTATATCATCTTATATTTGGGGAAAATATCTCATCATATATAATTTTATATAGACTTTTTACTCGGGTATAAAGTTAGCAAAAGTAGCTTTGTCAATTTCCAATTTCTAACAAGTGAAGGCTCGATTTACTCAGAAAAACACTTACTTTAATAATAGTTATTGTTGTTTTAAAAGATTCGAAAAAAACTCGTAGAAGTTTAAGTTTATAAAAATTGCAGTTATTAAAAAATCTCTACACTCACAAAAATAAGTTAGTACAAAAGTTAGTAAAACGTCTTGTAAATCAAGTATACTATTTTTTAGCAAATTTTTTTGCTAAAATCGTGTTTTCAGCTAAAATTTTTGTTATACTTATTCAGCACTTAACTGTTTTATACTAATGCTTTACTAATATACTAATGTTTTACTAATTAATTTTGCTAAAAAAATTGTGCTGATAAGCACATTAATAGTGTGGACGACAACCAGATTGAAAGATATACGCAGAATGAAGCAGATGTCGCGGCATGTCAAGATGTAGTAGAGAAGAGGAAAATAATACTAAAAAGTACAACTCTAATAAGACAAATAAAAAAATCAGCCATGGAAGACTTTTGTATCTGTTTTTCATACATAAAACAAAATTGAGGATTAAAGCAACTTAAATTTTGCGTTGCCACCGGCTTGTGAAAATAATTGTCTATTAATAAAATAAAAGATAAAAGAAAATATTTAAATTTAATATGTATTTCTATAAAAAATGTTAATAGATTAATAATCTAGTGTGGTCAAATTGCAAACAAACATATACAGACATGTAGACAGAGTAAAGCGAAAGACAAAGACACACATCTTAGGCAGATTTTTATGGTTCCTTTTTCTTATTGCAAAAAATGGTTGTTATTTTCGTTTCGTTTGTTTTTGTTTATTTTTTCGTTTCGTTTCTATAATTATCTTCGGCAGTTGCGTCCTTAAAAGATAGCATCATTTAGACAACCATTGATGTAAGTAGTTGAAAGAAAATTTTTGTTATGTTATATATATTTATTTCTATATATTTTCAGATATTAAATTAATTCATGACATCAATGTGGGAAAATGAAAATTTTTATATTTCGTAATTATTGTAAATTATTTTTAAAAGAATCACAAAAATATGTTTTATGATTTTTAGCAAATATATTAACTAAATTACAATTTTTTTGCGTTTTTTTTCAGTCTACTAAAATTCAGCAATTTATTAATTTTTACCAACGCTTTTTTATTTCTAATCTACTAAGTGTTAGCAAAACTTTTGCTGAATCTACTAATTTTGTTGCTAAAAATCAGCTCGCTGATTTTCAGCAAAAGATTTTGCTGAGATTAGCAATTTTTTTGCTAGCACCCTCCTGACTAAAATTTTGCTGACTTAACAAACTTTTTTTTTGAGTGTACCTTTATATGTATATATTTATAATATATTTTTATTTTTTTTTTATTTTATTAATTAATAATCATATAATTACAAATTATATACTATAACTATAACCGAGCACTAGCTACTATGGCCTTCTGCGCGTTGTAGCGAAAACAGGCCACTGCCTCTGGTGGGAATCGAACCCACGACCCCCGCACTGATCAGCCAGCAAGCTACCAACTAGCCTACCGGGGCGCACTAATAATAAATATAAAAAGTATATATATTTAAAAAGACCAAGTAATTCAATTTTAAATACCGTTTATTCAAAATCGGCTCTAAAGTGATGCAGTTACAAATGTTTAAATGCGCCAGTCACTAAAACTACACTTTTTAACCGTTATCTCTACAATTCGAAGGTATATTGAAACTTCTCAAACCGGTTTTGTAACACGCTCAGCTAGACTTACAATCTACACTAGGTAACTTGAAAAGTGATTGCGGTTATTTGTAGCACTGTGTTATGATTTTAAATTCATATTTCTAACCGCCTTAATTTATAAGTTCACATTTTAAATACAATTTATAAAAATTAATTTATATTGTATGCATCCATTGTAACAATTTATACAAATTTTATAAATTCCATAATAATTTATTAGTTTTATAAATATTTAACATATTTAAATAAAATTATGCAAATTTTAGTTAATTTTAGCTATTTTGGTCAATATCTAAGGTGTACAATTAAGCAAAAATGTTTAAATAAACAATTTTTTAAAATTAAGTTAAGATAAAATTTAAAGATAAGTTTAACTGTCAAACTTTAATTATAAACGATAATTTGTGACAATTTGTTAATGAATTATATGAATATATTATTTATTATTCTTTACAAAGTTATTTGATAATTAATTTTAAAAAATACTAGATCTTAGAAGATATTTTTTAGGTTTTCCTTGACTAAATGATCTCCTCCCCTTTGACGTTTTTTTTTTTTTGTGTTTCAAAAATTTGGTATTGCCAGCCATATTTGGCCACAGAATTTTGAACAGAAATCAACTCTGTCTTTTTCGTAAACAAGTGTAATTTATAAAGTGTTTTCTATGGCATTCAAGCATTCTCAACAAGTTCATTAAGTTTACATTTTGCGTTAAAATATTGCATTTGTTTTGATTCTGTCATGTCTATATTTTGATTTGTGGTCTTGTCTAAATTTGGTTTTATTTTGTTTTAAACAGAAATTGTTAAAAAAAAAAAACATAACGATTATAATTACATAAATCACAAAATAAATCCATATTTTTTTGGGTTAAAATATTACATGGACATGGTTTTTATTTAGCTATAATTAGCGTTGCCAGAAAGTTTTTTTTTTACCAAAAAGCGGGCCAGCGTCCAAAAATATAGTGGCATTTTGAAAACTATGTCGGGACATAAAAATTTAATGTTTTATGTTAATTTTAACCCGTTGGCATTGATTTAAAAGTGTTATAGTTATATTTATTTATAATCGTAAAAAAAATTTACACTGAAAAATTATTGCCCAAGGATCTTCAAATAAATATTTTATTTACAACAAAATTTGGTTACAATGAAATGTTTAATTCATTCAATTAATATTTTAATTAAATGGTGAAAACAACATAATATTTTACTTCATCAATTCAAAATTTAATTAATAATTTTAACTGATTTTAAAATGCATATAATTCTCATCATCTTTTTACCTAAAATTAAATAGAAAATTAAAAAAAGTCTCTATAGCCCATGTAGATGGGTTATATCACTTATATCCGAATATCACAGTTTAAAGAAACTCTTTCGTAGAATTTTAAGCATCGCTGGCTAGCGGAGTACGTTACGTATCACACGATTATGTAACAAGTTGTTTATTTTTAGAGCATAATATTCTTTTAGATACGTCCCACGCACGGTTTACTTTAAATTATCTTCTTTCGATAATGCTGTTGAAATCTTAGCATCTTGTTAGAGATTTGTATCTTTAGATTGTGATTGATTATAATTTAAGTTTTTAATTATTAAAACTAGTTTTTCAAATTGTAATATTTGTTCTCTGAAGAAGTCACCCAATGTGGAGACGAAATATTGGAAATAAATAATTAATAAATAAATGATCTTAAGCTCGTTTAAACTAAGAAGAATAAAATAAAACAAGATCGAAGAAAACTTAACATTTTTATAAAATATATATATATATATATATTTTTTTTTTTTTTTTAGATTAATGAATATTTTGGGTGCTGCAACGATTCTGTTGCATTAAGCGAACTTTGTTGGGAAACCTAATATTTAGTTGTTACAACCGACTTTTTGTAGAACCCAAATTTAAGTAGGAAATTGCTAAAATTGTTCTTTGTTTGTAAGATTGATTGAGGAATTCAGCGTAGACTCAATGATATCTCTGTGGTTATATGGCTTCCCCTTTATAGGTTTTGAATAACAGGAGTATACGGGGGTAACGAAATTGATGACTCGTTAATAGTATTTTGTGGGATATGCGCTTAAGGTGATAAGGCTGTGTTTGATAAAGAAGCAGAATCCGGCTATTAAAAACTTTTTGTCTTAAAATACGCATTATATCAAATTTGGCATTCTTTAGTTAAAATCGATTGAAAAATGACTTCAAGACAATCTGAAACTGAACTAATGACAATTTGAGTAATAAACGTGGACGGTAACCGACTCGGTAGAGGTAACGGCAAGGGTATTTCGGTAACGGTATTTTAATGGTAACGATATTTCAGTTATTTCGGTATCGGTGTTTTTTTAACGTTGACGATATTTTTCTAATTTCGGTAACTGCATTTTAGCGGTAACGGTATTTTAGTTATTTCGGTGACGTTATTTTAGGGGTAACGGATTTTCAGTTATTTCGGTAACGGTATTTTAAGGTTATTCAGGTAAAGTCATACACACCGATATTTTTAGTCCCATTTTAATCGAGTTCCAATGACTAGTTAGCTAGTTTTTGATCAAACTTTGGAATAATATATCTATTTACAGCGATTTTTGTTTTCAGATCTTGTCAGATTATTTCGGTAACGGCATTTTAAGGAAAACGCTATTACAATTATTTCGGTAACGGTATTTTAGCGATAACGGTATTTTAGATATTTCGTTAACGGCATTTTAAGGATATTGATATTTTAGTTATATTCTTAATGGTATTTTACGGATAACGGTATTTCAATTATTTCGGTAATAGTATTTTAGGGATAACGATATCTAGTTGAAAGGGTTTTGAAACGATAACGGTATTTTAGCGGTATTGCCTGACATTCCTGGTAACAAAAAAATGTCTTTCCGAGCAATAAAACTCAAATATTACTTTGCAAATTTTTTACACTTTTCTAAAAAGTTTCCAATCCTTCAAGGACCTATGTAAAATTCTCCTAAAAATAAGTTGTGTGAAAGTTGTGGAAAATACCAACATTTTCTGTATTTTTTCTATAATTTTTTTAGTTTTGTAATATATTTAACTTAAAAAGCTTTAGATAAACTTCACTAGTAAAACCACTTTGAATTTGCGTATTTTTCCATAAAAAAAAATTAAGAATACAATTTACATTTTCTTTGCATACACACAGAGAAAAATTTAGCTATTTGCCAACTGAAATTTGGTTACTTGAACTCAAATTCGGTTATTACGAATTTCAGTCATTTGGTACAACTGAACATTAGTTTTCACAACAAAGTTCGGTTAATTCAACTGAATTTAAGTTCAAATAGCCAAAGTGTTCAGAAATATAATTTAAATATCGTTGTCCTAACTAAATTTATAAGTTGGTACTATTGAAATACACTTTTCAATTCGGTTGGCACTTTATTTCTCTGTGTGTAGTTAAAAAACATTTTAGGCATCGACTCGGCACAAATCAAAATTTCGAAATCTTATCACTGAGTCTGATTACTTCATTTTAATTGAAAAACTCCTAAATTTTTAAAATATTGAACTTTTTTAAAATATTTTAATATTGTTTATGATTTTTTTTTTTAAAAGTTCCAAAATGTTATAACCGGGATTTTGGATTCAAAAGCGAAAATTCAAGGCGGAATCAGCCTATAAAACGCTGAATAATCCAGCCAAAAGCGGGATGGTTGGTCAGGTATTTATGTGACATTGTACAGTTTAGACAAGTCTGAGCTCCAACCAGCTTTAACTCAACTAAAAACTCGTTTTTTGGTTTCTTTCTATTCTTGAATATCACAAAAATTTCCAGTTTGGCTTAACTGTTGTTTTATTTCAATAGCACGTGCCAAGCTTAAGACAATCAATATTTAACCCCTTTTTTAAAGTTTCCCCAAAAAACCGAAAGGTGTTCACTACAAATTAAAAATAAATTATAAATAATGAGAATAAAATTATAGTGATGATGTTAAAAAATGTCTTTTTGATGATTTTAAAGTTATTAATATGAGTTTTAAACTCAAAAAAAAAAGACGGCACGTGCTAACTGCTACTAACTTTATAACTTACAGACATCTGCTATTAACAGATGCAACGCATTGTTAGAACGAGTTTTTTTGTTTAAAGGGAAGATACAAATACATACACTCAAAAACTTAATATGGTAATAATATTATGGTAAAGTTGATTAGTGTTTGTTGTTAACAAGAAAATAAACTGCCTACATACGAATGAAGTGAATACAAACAAAAGAAAATCACTTTAGGGTCTCTTTAATGTATTTGTCTTCTTTCATCTTCTAGGAATTCACAACTACATTCCAAAATATCATATTTTTGGATGTAGGTGATAAAAAATATATGAAGAAATCTGGTTGTTAAGCTGCATAATGAATTTTAATTTTTCCATGTTTTTCTAAAATGCGGTGGCCGTTTGTTGAAATTTAATTAAATCTAATAAATCACTATGGTGTAGAAATTTTGTATTTAAGATTAAAATGCACGTTTTTTATGAGATAAACAAAGCCAGGCTTAAGTGGTTCCCACTTATGGGCATTATTATGCAGCGTCTCTATGAAAATACATTGACCAAACTTTGTCATCGTTTGAAAGAAAAAGAGGAATTTCGCGGAAAGTCTGCAGTGAGGTCCATGTGTATTGTATCCGTATTTTTATTAATATATAACACGATTTTAAATTATATCAATCGATATTTATTTAATATTACTTTTTAATTAAATAATGTGACATTCGACGAAGCACGATGATAAGCAGAACTCGTTTTTATACCCTGCACCATATCGCACTTGATCAACAAGAGGGTATTAACTCAAAATTTTTAAAATATCACTTTTTTCAAGAAATCACCTAACAACATCAATATCTATCTATTGTAAAAATTTCAACGTATTCCGATTACTCTTTCTTCTCGAAAACCACTTTTGAGACCATTTTCATGATAATGTAGTGATTACCTTTCTTTCAACAAAAAGGTATTATTTCGAGTTAATACAAAAGTTCAAATAGAAATGAATCGTATATTTTCATAAAAAAGGTATTATTTTGATTTGAGCCTTTATTTATGTTAAAAATAATCAAACTGTTTTATTTATATTTGGTTGTATTTTGAGTTGATACTGTTTTGTTGATAAAATTTGTTTTATTCTATAAATTTAAATCGATAAAATTTCAAAAAAAATGGTATTAACTCAAAAAATTGAATTTTTTTTGCATTGAGTGCTAAAATTTAAAACAAAAACAATGTATATATATTTTCAAATGGAATTTGCTTATTATGATATGTTTGAATTTTTAAATTCTGTTAAAATGTGGCCATAAACAGTTTTTTGACTCTACTGAAAATTTTAAAATTTTGAGTTAATACCCTCTTGTTGATCAAGTGCGATATGTGATGTGGGTATATACACCCACTTTTACACGGATGGATCGAAACTGACGAAACTGAAGGAACGAAGGGGCTAATGATTTGGCTAGGGGAGGATTTTCCCTGGAATTAGTCACTTTGTGGAACGCTAAACCTTTTCGAGTTCTCAAGGCGGAGCTGGTGAACTGGGCTGACATCATGCATAGGACCATCTGGGAAAATTCGGGGGTTGGCAGGAATACGATTATTCTCTGGGGCAACCCGGATACGACAAGACGAGGGAAATTCTGAATCTCAGTAGGAAGGAACTGAGTCTTTTGATGGAAATCCTCACGGGACACTCGACACTTAGGGCCCATCTCCACCGTATTGGTAGGGGGACTCGGAAGTGTGCAGGGCCTGTGGGGAGGACGAGGAGACCTTGGAACACAATCTCTGTGAATGCCCGGCATTTTCCGGGATCCGGGTCTAGTCCAGTGACCCAATATCCACATTGGGGGAGCTTAGGGGCATAGGATGGAAGAAGTTGAGGAGTTTCGTCAGTGCAACGGAGTTCCTGGGGTAGAAAGGTGATATAGGACCGATTGTTTAGAGTGCACAACAAGCCGACATTCTGGCTTAAATGTAAGTCTTCAGGGACTTGAGTCGGATTAGGGAAGCATTTTCCCTTCTCCGAATCCTCTTTTCGACCTAACCTAACCTATATACACTCACAATATTTTAACAGTAACTGATTGTAGTTTATTTAAAAAGTTTATTTAATCAGTAAACTTTGTTTTTTAAGGAATATACATTTAAACTACACAGAAATATTTTTTTTAACTTGTTTTTACATTTCTTAAAAAACAAACTAAACATAAATTCTGTTTTATTTGCACCAGTTATTATTTGCATTTAAAAATTTCTTCTTACAAAAAATTCCTTATTTGAACCAAGAATGATAGCTAAACAAAAATAAATATAAAAACTGTTGTTGTTAAGAATTTCGGAGTTAGTTTTTAATTTTGATAGTAAAAATAAAAAAAAAAAATCTAGTTTTTACGGATTTTGAGTTAATTTTTTAAAAGTTAAAAAAAAAAATTAAAAATACATTTGATTTAAAAGAAAAGTGACTTTTTAACAATATGTTTAGTAGTTTTAAAGTACATATTCCTTTGTTTTTAACAACAAAATATTGTTAGTGTATAAGTTTGCCATTCCGTTTGTAACTCATCGAAATATGGTTTTAAGATCCCGTAAAGTATATATTATTGTTTCTTGTTGAATTTTAATCCGATTTAGCGATGTCCGTCTGTTGTCTGTCCCCCTGTTGAAATGGCGATTACGGTTCGAAAACCCAATAGAGAATGCTCATGTTTATCTATATTGATGTACATTTTCGGGAAAAGTTTGGTATTGAAAATAAGCAAAATCGATCCAGCGGTTCAACAGTTATGAGTAAAAATGTAAAGGTACCTCTAAATTTTTCATACAAATTGGTGTATAAAAAATACCAGCGATAGTAGGTAACACCGCTAAAATACCGTTAGCGATTCAAAACCCTTTTAATTGACTATCGCTATCACTAAAATACCGTTACCGAAATAATTGAAATACCATTATCTGTAAAATACCGTTACCGGTATAACTAAAATATCAATATCCTTAAAATACCGTTGCCGAAATAACTAAAATACCGTTACCGAAATAATTGAAATAACGTTTCCTTTAAATACTGTTACCGAAATAATCTTACAAAATCCGAAAAAATAATCGCTGTAAATAGATATATTTTTTCCCAAAGCTTGATCGTAAACTAGCGTAACACTAGAATTCGGGCATAATGGCGCTTAAAGTGTCCATGTGCATTGATATTACCTGAATAACTAAAATAAAGTTAAGTCCTTAGAGAATTAAACAAAAAAAAAAGTTAAGTCCTTAGGGAATTAACCAAAAAAAAAGTTAATTCCCTAAGGGAATTAAACGAAAACGCAATGAATTTCCAGACCAAAAGTTGAATTAACTGAATTTGAATGAATTCTTGTTGTTTAATGCTTATTGTTTTAGTCAACGAATTCATTCGCAATAATTCATTCATAGTATTTTCCTTTTAAAGAATTCATTCCTTGAATTAAAAAATTGAATTAAATTCTAGGGAATTCATTCCCAAATTGAATGCATTCTTCAAAGCTCTACTAGCGCTTCCAAAAAATAAATGAAATATCACACTGTAGACTGGCCCATAGTGCAAGTACTGTAATAAATTATTAAAAGCTAAAAAAAAAAACAAAACATAGAAACTTCCAAATGTAAACAAAGACATTCAACTGTTTTTAATGTTTAACAAGTCCACTAACATTGTAAATCCATAAAAAACAAAAAACTAATTTATGTATGCATTTACGTTTAAATAAAACGTTTTTTATACTTTTTATCGAATATTTTGTATTCCATTTTATTTGGAAAACTTTTTTTTTTACAGGTGCTAATGCACGTTTAAAACTTCTTTCCTCACAAGTCATGTTTTCAAAAGATAACAAAAACATGTTGTTTGTAGTTGGGAGTAACTTAAAAGTACGATTGATGGTCATTATGTTGCCTACATAATAATGACCATTTATGATCTAAATTACAGCCTTCTGTCCAATTTATTTGATTCAATAAAGTGTCATCGAAATTGTAATATTTCGTTTTGACAACAATGCGAACATATCTTATCGCAGTTGTTGTTGTTGCTGTTTGCTTTTATGGCGGTTTTATAGTTTTCAAAATTTAATAATTTAATCTTTCAGAGTTTGTATTAGACGTGTAGTGTGCATTAATTTTTATTGAAATTTATTGAATATATCACTCACTTCTATGTATTTTTAAAGTCCCCTATTGTTCTCTCAATCAATATCTCAATTGAGTCTAGAGTGAAGTGCATACACTTAATGAAAGCATATGTTCATATGTTATTGCCGGGTTTTAAAGATCATAATTATTAATATCGGTACATTTGCTTTTTTTTTCAACACAAACTTTGCACCGGTCAAATTTGTGTTTATTGTATATTAAAATAATGGAAATATGTAGTTTAATGAAGCAAAATATGAAATTTCATTTGAATTTGCTTGTGAAATACAGCTGCTTAGATATATAGTGGGTAGCCCAAAATGTATCACCCTTTTGGAAGATTGTATAATTTTTGCAAATGATGGTAAATGTCGGTACACTAAGGATATTGTGTAGGCAAAGACGACAGCAAATGTTGTCAAAAACAACTGAAATTTTACTTGAAGAAAGGTTTATTAAATTCAACTAATATTTGTCATTTATTTTTACTATTCAAAAAATTACTAACAATTGTAGTAAAAATGAACAACATAGGTTAGTAAAAAATAAACAAACATTTATTTTTTTAAATAACAAAAAAATTACTGTAAACAATTAATGTAAAATCATAAAACAGTCATTTGATGTGTTTTTTTTTTTTAATTAACTACAAGGTAAGTAAAAATTAAATTTGTTCTACAAATGACGGAAATTTACATTAAAAATAAAGAAACTGTAGTACAACCCAAACAACTACAATTTTTTAGAACAGAAGTTCCCTGAGTGTACTGTTTCGATATTTGTGACGTAAACAGATACAGAATACACGTCGACAAGCCATGGAACGTTATATTCCTCATGGCAGTAATTTCAAGCAATATATACCTACTGGTGCTTAGATACCTACCGTGTACACGAACAAAATCGGGTAGGTATCTAAGCACCGGTAGGTATCTATTGCTTAAAATTGCGGGCATCAGTATCGCGGAGTAGGCACTGGTGACCAATTTGTTAGAAAATCGTCAAAATCGTCCTTTTAAGATTGAGAAATCGTTATTCCCAAAACTGCTTATATTTCAATAAAAAAATTGTAATTTTACTCAAATTTTCATTTTAATCGCTTTATTTTTAAATTAAAAATTTTTTTTTTAATTTTTTTGCCTGCGGCGACTAACTTTCAAATTCAAAAATAACCCAGCAAAACCACACATTACCAAATAATGGGAAAAGTAATGTATAGCAATAGGGCTACATGCATTGCAATACACATTATTTCACTGTTGAATTTTACAGGCTATGAGCATTAGCCTGAAAGTAATGGGTGGAATCATTATCTAGTAGTGCATAAAGTAACTAATTACTTTTATTGTTACCGGGTTCGGAAAAGTAATGTGTCTATAAATAGATTTTCATAGAACCTAATTTATAAAAAAAATATTACAAATAATTTTTCTTTAATTAAATAAATGACGTTTTCTAGTTGAGATTCGAACCTGAGGTTTTTTGGTTGTTAGGCGAGAACTCTACCCACTGAGCTATCGTCATATATAATAATAAGTTGCTTAAAATGTAAATGAATTGTTGTACTTCGAGTTTTCGTTTGTGATGTTAAAAATATATACCTTACCCTCATGCTTACAAAAAAATCAAAATAAGTAATGTCTAAATATAGATTTTTCAAAAAAAATATTTTAAATATTACTTTATGCTTATATTTCATGCATTATGTAATTGACGATAGGTAAGTCATTATTTTATGTTTTGGAATAATGTAAAAGGTAATGATGTATCATTACAAGGTAATCCATGAGTATCCAATTATTGGTAACTCATTACTTTATGTTTCAAAAGAATGTTGCAGGTAAGGAGGATACATTACAATAGGAGGATACATTACAAAATACATTATGTAAACAACTATTGGTAAGTCATTACTTTATATTTCGAAATAATGCTGAAGGTAAGGAGCATTCAGTACAACCATTATTGGTAACTAACTAGTTTTTGCTATAAAATAATTATACAGGAAAGGAGTATACATTACTAGGCAATACATAACTCTCTTGTACCCATTACCAAAGTTTTGCTTGGATACTTCAAATCCCTCGTCTATCACTGATCTCCTTACAGTCTTGTCATCTGAAGAGGTTGCTATTTTAATATTTTTTAAGTTTTGTTTTCTCTTCAACGTGGACAGAGCGTTCTTTAAAGATTCCGGAACAACTCTCGTTGACGGTTCGGTCAAGGAGTGTCTAAATTTAGGAGATGCAATCAACATTGGACAGATCATGCGACACGACATCGGACAAAACTCGCATGCGTCTGCATTCAAATCCCCAAATTTGCACTGATGGACAGAACAGGATTTTGAAGAAAAGAAAATCCAACTTGAGATGGAAATCCTGTTGTGTCCATCTGTGCAAATTTGTGAATTTGGATACAGACGATTGAGTATTTTGTCCGATGTCGTGTCGCATGATCTGAGCGATGTTGATTGCATCTCCGAACTTTAGACACTCTCTAGTTCGGTTTTCGGTTGATCTTCGAAGACACTCCCTGCGAGGATAATGGTTTAACAGTGCTCATACCTCCTTTATGAAGGGAATATTTTTCTTTACATCTGTAATATTCCGCTTTTTTTGTCAAGATATAGTAAAGAGGGCTTTTTCGTATATCTTAGGATTTTAGTAGCTAGTTTGTGGTTTTAAGCTTATTCTTACAATGGGAGTCTCCCGATGGGTTCTCCCCTATCTTGATCGCACTTTTTAACCCCTAAACGTGAAAAAATACGCTAAAACAAATACGTTAATCACATATTCTAATTTCATTAAAATTGGAGCGAACCCATCGGGTGACTCCCGTTGTTAGTTGTGGTCACTAAGACAATGCTTTCTCTGCCCTTCTCTCTGCCATACTGCATAGTTGTTTTTAGGAGAATTTAGTATCCTGCCACAAGTAAGTTTTCTGGCATGACAAAGGGACCACTTTTGTGGCCGTTCTTAAAAAATTCTTCTTGGTTCCCTTTCGATAAAACCTGAATTTAAATATTTTTTTTTTTTAATAATTGGAAAGTTTTCTTACAAAAACTTTGGCTTTATATAAGTTTTTTTTTTTCAATTAACTGTCGTTAACATCTTAAATTTAAA
This sequence comes from Delia radicum, assembly GCA_021234595.1. NCBI lineage: Eukaryota > Metazoa > Arthropoda > Insecta > Diptera > Anthomyiidae > Delia > Delia radicum. The sequence continues at coordinate 202,826,220 of CM037853.1, forward strand.
TATTTTTGTTACGTCTACAACCAATCTAATAGTTTCAAATTAAGATACTACTACTTTTCTTTGTAAAGATCTTTTAGCTCTGATATAGCTAAAAAACGGTTCGAAAAAATAATTTAAAAAAAAAAGTATAAAAATTAATTGATACTATTGTAACCATACAATATCAATCAATATCAGTGAAACATTATCGAAAATCAATTGCATTTTAAACACAACAACACATTAAGTGCCATGTTAAATTTTGAAACTATGAAACGAAAAAAAGTATTGAAAAATACAGAGAAATAAAACTTTCTACAAATTTGTTTTGGGTCTAGTACAATGTTTAAATTTTTTGGAATACTTTTTGTTTCTACTGAATTAAAAAAGAGGGGAACGGATAGGAAACCAATGTATGTACAATAGGGTTATAGCCTATGATTTTTCAATTATCCATATAGTTCATACAAAATATAAAGAAACGCAATTCTATTTCGCGGTTTTCAAAAAAGTTCCTGCATAAAGCTTTTTGAATAAAACTTTTGTATATCGCTAAAATTTTAAACTACTCGTATTATGACTGTTACGATGTCTATTAATCTTAAAGGACACAAAAGTTTACAAATTTGACAAGTTTCGCGGATTTTGATCAAAAAAGATTATGGTGTTGTTTCGAGCTATGGCCGAAGCTCTTTTAATACCTCGGAGTATTAAAATTCGCAAAACAACGAGCACATTACGTAAAAGATAATTAAAAATATGTTGTGCATTAATTTTGATCAACTATTGCAACTTTTATGGTGAAAATGTGTTTAAAATGCATTCTTAGAAAATTCGGCAAGTTTTTGTTACAAAATTACCCGAAAAAACGATTTTTACAATTAATAAAATATTTCCTTGGTAATAGGTTATATATATATATTCACTTGGTAATAGGTTTGGTATATATTCACTTGGTAATAGGTTTGGTATTCACTTGGTAATAGGTTAAAATTTTGCAGAAAAAAAGTTATAACCCTTATGTACAATATTGTTTTATACAAAAACAATTAAATTTAACAAATGTTAAAACGCTGATTTACGCAACTTTCTCATTCGACAACCAAAAAAAAAAAAAAAACTTTGAAGAAAAACAATGAAAAGCCTACAGCGAAGAAAAAAAACAAGATACGAGCCATTTTTGTTACCAAAAAAAAAAAAAATACAACAATAACAATGTAACAAACATTTTGGTAATGAACTTTGAAATGTTAAGGTAAGACGGTGGAAAAAATAACAACAACCAAATATAACACTCGCGTGTAAAATGTATATTTTTGGCTGCTGTTGCATTAACATGCATTAAATCAAAACCAAAATCATGCGCTTTTTTCGTGGTCATAATGTAAATGCAGTTGAAGTATACACTGGAAAACAGAGCTTCTCTATAATATTCACTTTGAAGATAACTAAGACACATTACTACACTCAAAAAAAAGTTAGTAGTCAGCAAAAAAATTTAAGGAGGCAGCAAAATTTTGGTCAGGAGGGTGCTTGCTAATGTCAGCAAAATCTTTAGCTGAAAATTAGCGAGTTGATTTTTGGCAACAAAATCAGTAGATTCAGCAAAATTTTTGCTAACACTTAGTACATTAGAAATTAAAAACCCTTGCTAAAACTTAATAAATTTTTTTTTGAATATTAGTAGACTGAAAAAAACTCAAAAAATTTGTGGAAAAATTATACTTTAGTTAATTTATTTGCTGAAAATCATAAAACATATTTTTGTGGTTCTTTTAAAAATAATTTACAATACGTTACAAAATATAAAAATGTTCACGCTCCCACATTGACGACATGAATTAATGTAATATCTAAAAAAATAGAAATAATTATATGTAACAAACAAATTTATCTTTCAACTACTTACTTCAATGGTTGTCTAAATGATGCTATCTTTTATAGAAACGAAACGAAAAATTAACAAAATATGACATATACAACCCTTTTTTGCAATAAGAAAAAGGATACATAAAAATCTACCTAAAATGTGTGTCTTTATCTTTCGCTTTAGTCCAGGGGTGCCCACGGCCTATGCGCTTGGTACTCATTTGTTTTTGTAAAAACACTTAGCTATAGGCTGTGTGTTTTAATACACATATAGAGCGCTCAGCACTAGCACTAGCAATACGAAATACACAAACAACTTTGTCTTATTAGTTTTTTTGTCGTTCTTCACTTTATACACGCAAGCGCAAAGCAACAACACTTTCGTATGCTTTGCTGGTAAACATTGAAATATTTTTTTCTTTTTTCTTTGTATGTATTGGTTTTTACAACAAAACATGTTGAATAAAAATTAGTTTTTCTTTAAATGTATTGGTGTTTGCTCTTCCATAAGGAACTTTTGGGCACTCCTGCTTTAGTCTATCTACATGTCTGTATATTTGTTTTCAATTTTACCACACTAGATTATTAATCTCTATAAACATTTAGTTTACAAATACACATTTAATCATTATTAAATTTTTTCACAAGTGACAGCGCAACATTTAAGTTGTTTAAATTCACAATTTTGTTTTATGTATGAAAAACAGACACACAAATCTTCCATGGTTGATTTTTTAAATGTCTTACTAGAGTTATACTTTTTAGTATAATTTTCATCGTCACTACTACATCTTAACATGCAGCGACATCTAATTCATTCTACTAACTTATTTTTTTGAGTGTAAGAGACTCCAACATAATTAGCATGTCATGCGCTTTGACATGACCCAGTTTATGTTACAGAACTTACCTAGAACATGTTATCGAACTGTGGTTTTTAAGGATAGTTCAATTACACTTACCTGATTAGACCTATGACATGTCGCACGGGGCCAATTCAATCTCCTTTGCTATATAAAAACATCCTTCATATAAAAACATCCATTATAGTGTTCTCGTTACCAAACCTTGCTACCTGCTGTATGTTCTGGTTCCATTTTAACGCTCTTCCTAAAAATCTGCTTCCCTTGAGAACCTCTGTTCCAAAACTTTACTCATACAGTGGAGAATTTGTAGCTGTTGATTATGAGTATGTTGATGTCGTGTGGTTAAACGGTGTAGATCCTCTAAATTATAAAAGAAAAGAGAGAGAACCCACGCTTAATCAATATCTTTGAAAAGTTTCTCTTGAAAATACATAGTAGAGAAACTTTTTTCTACGCCCTTTAGGTTAAACATTTAAATTAAATGGAATTCTGTGTGATTTATTTTTTGTTCCTCTTACGTAGACAGATAAACTTAAAATTTGGATAACAAAACTGCTGTTAAATTGTTTGTATATCATTAGAGTGGCCAGATGCTGAGGATTATTTAACATAATTTAAATATTAAGACTAGATGAGAAATAAGTTACAATGTTTTCGCCTCGTTGTTGACCCATTTTCTACCAAGCATAGATTCCGAGAGAATTTTTTCACAAAACTTAGTGGAATGAATGCTGGATTTCCAAGTAACCATTTTCAGTAAATTTGACATCTTAATCGAAAAATTCAAGCCCAATATCCATAAACTCTACTCCACCTTTTTATTTTGAATCCCTTAACCAAATGCGTAGTCACTCAATTAGACAGGATTTTAATGCGCGCAAGTCGATATAGGTGTTGAGCAGTTGTAAATCGATATACGTGTTGATCAGTTGTAAAAAAAACATCTAAGATTTGAAACTACACTACACAGGAAGGCTGACAAAAGCAATTGTAGATCGCGGATCGAAATATAATCGTGACGATTTTCAAACGTCTTTCAAACACAATGTGGATCATTATAAAAGTTGTTCAACCTATATCGAGGATCTTGTTAAAAATCTGTCAAATACAATCTGTAAATCACAGTTGTGGATATAAAGGGTATTTTTTATAGAGGTATAGCACTTTGAAATGGAATAAAACAAAGAACTTTTTAATTTGACATGAAATTTACTTTATTCGAAAGATAATCTTCTGGCATTATAATTTAAATATGACTTCTGACCGCCACGGCTGGCTCGGACGTAGTCTAATCTGGAGGTCCAATTTACGATGACTTCCAACATTTGTGGCCGTATACTGGCAATAACGCTGCGACTGTTGTCATCCAAGTGGTCAATCGTTTCGGGCTTATCAGCGTAGTCTAGCGACTTCACATATCCCTACAGAAAATAGTCCAGCGGCGTTAAATCGCACGATCTTGGAGGCCAATTCACGGGTCCGAAACGTGAAAATATGGGGTTACCAAACGTTTCCTTCAGAAAATCAATTGTGGCACTAGCTGTGTGACATGTTACGCCGTCTTGTTGAAACCACAGCTCCTGCACATCATGGTTGTTCAATTGATAAACGAAATTCTGTAATCATGGCTCTATAGTACGGACCAATAATTCCACCAGGCTATAAAGCAGTTTTTTGTATGTAACGGTGTCTCAACATACAAATACGGCAGTTTTGTTTATTGACATATCCATTTAACCAAAAGTGAGCTTTATCGCTAAACAAAATTCGCAAAATTCGCGTATTTCGAACAGAACCATGATTTTTAAAATAAATTTCCACAATTTGGGAGCGTTGTTTAGGCTTCAGTCTATTCATGTTGAAATGCAAAACCAAACTAAAGATAAATCACTTGACAGCTGATTAACTGGCCGCCAGTTAAAAAAGTGTTGCCAACTTAAAGTTCTATATCTGTATAAAAAACATCCTTTATTTAGGAAACTGCTAAACATAATCGTAGATATTTTAAGCAATCTATCGAAAACACAATAGAGTATGGTTTTATTAGTTTCTAGTGTTTTTATATACATCGAAATTATTTAAATGTTATTTCTAATTCATAACGAGCTTTCAACCTCCGTATATTTACAAAAATAATGCAAATCAAACATATTGGCTAGGTTGGTACTAGTATATCGATAGCTTGGTACTAGTATAAAGTTTTAGAAATCCTAGAGCCTCCATAACAGGCAGAACTTTAACAATAAACCTATTAATCATCACTTTTGCTCCATTCCTGTCTTCTTAGTAATCGAACACGTGGCTAGGGTATTTTCCTAACAAGCATCATGACGTTACTAAACTTTGAAGACCAAAAATTTTTTATATAAAAAAAAAAAAATAGTGTTTACTCTGAATCAACTAATCAGGTTTTTGTTTTTATATACATCGAGATTATTTTAATGTTATTTTTCATTTATAAAGAGCTTGCAACTTCCGTATATTTACAAAAATAATGCAAATCAAACATATTAGCTAGGTTGATACTAGTATTTCGATCTGGTTAAAGATCTCATCAGATCCCGAAGTTTTAGAAAAGCTATTGTTTAAAAGTATGTCAAACAAAAATCGGGGAATTTGTAAAGTGTGTGCTACACAGAATCAAGGTTGGAATTTTCCATTCAATCACCCCCCCCCCCCCCCCCCCCCCCCCCCATCCCAAAATAATATTTTGCAATACAAAAATGTAAAAAGATTAAAACATTAATTAAAAATACTCGTGATCGAGTGAAATCGTTCCAAAACTGTTTTTTTAATGTGTAACTACAAAAATACTAGTAATGAAAACATAAAGTTTTTCATTTAGTTCTAATCAAGGGCCGAAATACAACATCCCTGATCAAAAAATGTTCGTCAAAATGTTTTACTTTCGAAAATAGAAAATGAATTTCGATCGAAAAATTATGTTCACAAATGCCGTAATTCGGCCCCAGAATCCCTAACAATTATTTTTGCTGATAAGTTTAAGAGTTTACCCCATTGTAAATGGCCGTAAACAAAATTTCGCTGGCAACATTGTTTTTCTTTATTTAAGTCAAAATTTGTAACATTGTTTTTGAATATCGATTTTGCATGTCTATAGTTAATCTGAAGTTTATGTAGTAACAAAACGGTTGCCATCTTGTAACAGCAACAAGTAACAAACAGACAATAGCAAAACTGCTACTTCTACTTCCAAATCCACACAAAAAAAAAAAAAATAGTTGAACTAACCTAAACCACCAACGCATTTTCATTTGTAGGCGCATTTAAGCTGTTTCTTTTTTAAAGGGTGATTTTTTAGCAACTTTCTTTTTGGCAACACTGTTTTTGGCAGCTTTGCTGTTTTCGTGTAACATGTTATTGTTAAACACGTTCAGTTTGGTCTATAATTTAACCCTTATTGAATTTTATTATCAAAATTCATGCTCGGTTAAGAAAGTGCATCGTGAATTTCTTCCAATTTATGGTTAGTTTGGGCCACCTTCTGTGGAGGCTATTCGGAATCTTATGACTAAATTTCGCACCAAATTTACATTATTGGACATTAAACCATCAACACGCATACGTAGAGTGCGGACAGAGGAAAATATCGCAGCTGTATCCGCCTGTGTTGTTGATTACCGTGAATTATCGATTCGGCGCCGTTCGCAACAATTGGGCCTCTGTTACTCCACTACGTTTTGCGGAAGGATTTGGGTGTAAAACCTTTTAAAATACAGCTGGTGCAAGAATAGAAGCCACAAGACCTACCACAACGGCTAACTTTTGGTGAATGGTCGCTGGCAAATTGGATGAAGATCCACTTATTTATCGGAAAATTGTGTTCAGCAACGAAGCTAATTTCTGGTTAAATGGATACGTGCACATATATAATTGCCGTATTTGATGTAAAGAGCAGCCAGAAGCATTGCAAGAACTGCCAATGCATCCCGAAAAATGCACTGTTTAGTGTGGATTATGGACCGGTGGCATCATGGCACTGGAAGCCAATATTGAAGAATTTATTCGTGAGACGCCGGCCGATATGTTGGAGAGAGTATGCCAAAATTGGACCCAGCGTATGAACCATTTGAGGCGCAGCCGCGGTCAACATTTACATGAAATCATCTTTAAACATTGGATTATATAGATCGTTCTATCTACTCAAATAAAGATTTCATACATTTCTCTAAATTTTATTTGTTTTTTTTTTTATCAAATTCGAAAGCTCTTAAAAATTCACCCTTTATATTGATGGCTTTAAGCACGCCAAGATTTCTACGGCTCTGTTGCTTACACCTAGAGTCAAAACTTTGATAGTACACTTACACTAGTTACTAAACTATAAATTATTTTATATATTTAAAAGCCAACAAAGTTTAATAGAAAGTAACGTATGCTGCGTTTACACTGAAGAGATAATTTAGTAAAAAGTGGAACAACTGCTTACTTTCAGTGCAAACATTATAGCCGTTAAGCCTAAGCCGCATTATACTTGATTTGCTTTTTTTTTAGTTTAAACGCGGCATTTAACGAATTTTGCGTGCGCGCGCGCCTGTTGTTTTTTGTGTTGGTGTTATAAATTATGATGTGAGTATTTTGTTATACGAGTATTTTATTTTATTGTTGTGGCACCAATGATCCATTGAAAATAGTGTCACTTTTTGGAATATAAAAAAAAAACTATAAATTCTTTAAGTAGGTGTCAAAGCGTTTTTTTTTGCAGATCTTGGCATTTTAATAGTGTTTTTTCTAATAAAGAAAAAACCTGGTTTTGTAAATAAAATATGTTTGTAAGTATTGCATTATAAAATTAATATTTAAATATTTTATTTTGTTAAATTTTTTAAAAGAATATTTGAGTTGATTTGCAGTCATATACTTTAAATTGCAGTGAAGCTAGTTCAATTGATCTGAATGAACTAGGTCGCTCCTCCAGTTCAATCGATCTTCGACAATTTTGTTCCATCGTTTGTTAGCTCGCTTGTTCGATTATTTTTAAAGTGAAATATTCATACTTGACACTTTTTTCACTTATATTGATTAACAGCGATAAAAATTCAGAAAACTTTAAATTTGAAGAGTACATAAATATAAAAAATTTAATTTAACAATATTTTAGTAAAAATAAGGATATATGAGTTAAAAACAAAAACAATTTTTATGCATTGCTTTCATTTGGATTCCAAATATTACTAAATTAGGTGCCTGTGGAAAAATAAAACTATTAAAAAAAGTTAAAATTGTGCCATGAGTAAAAAGAACAAAATGAACTATTGAATTAGAAGAACGAATAATGGTGAATATATATCATATCGTTCAATTGAGTGAGTACTGTAATTGAACTAGTTTGTTCACGAACAACGCAGGTCTACTACATTGCTGTGCAAAAGAAAAAATGTAGTTGTGTTGGTGAGAGAATGAGAATTACACTGTAAGAAATATTGAATGGGTTACACACGATTTAGAAATATTTAAACTTTTTTTTTTTAAATGTCTATAAATAATTTCTTTTTCTACTTCGACCGTCGTAGCATATTTATTATTTACTCAATCTGGACGCTCATAAGCTTAAATTAAAGCTTGATAGATTATCTACACAGGATTTTTTTTTTTCGAAACATTCGTTTGATAATATGGTTTGGTTCGTGTTAATGTTTTATTTATAAACTGCTGCACGAAATAAGCTGTGAGCCATTGTACATTAGCGGGGCTTTTTCATTCAATTATACTTTGTATTAAAAACTTTTCAATATTTATACTTTCGTGACAATTGCGGATTAGTAAAATATTTTTTAAATTTTCAGAACTTAATGCGTTGCGTTGTTTAGAACAAATAAATTTTAAATCTGAAAATATTTGCTCACAAAAGTAGGTTGTTGCGAAAAACGATAACACTTTTAGTAAAATTGTTTTCAATTCAGGATATATAACGGAATCTAAGTTTTTCCAAAAATCATTCATATCCCTTCTGCTTGGTTCTTGCACTTCACTTCGAAGTATTATCAGTTCTACTTGTACTTGAGACTCGTAGCTGGTAACTTCACATGAAAACGGATTCTCGAAGAGATCAAGTAATGGTTTTATATCTTGAAGATCTTTAAACCTATCCTCAAAATTATTAAGGACGGTTTCAAATATAACTAAATGTTCATTTTTTCTAAAGTTAGTTTTATTGCCTCATATTTGACGAGTTTTAGGAAAATTTGAAAAATCGTTGGACTGAATTTCGAGTAATAGCAAATATAACTTTGTTTTAAAATTGAAAACAATTTTATATAATATTTTTCCCCATTCCTTGTAGTTTTAAATTAAATTCATTTAAAAATAGAGTGGTGTCTGCTAAAAATGCAAGATCTAAAATAAATTCTTGGTCTTTAAAGAAATAATATTCTTCCATGTTTTCAATTTCTAAAAACTCAGAAATTTCCTCTTTTAATTCAAGAGCCTATTAAGGCAATAACCACGGCTTAACCACCGGACTTCGGTAAACATTTTTAAATCGCAATGGGAAGCATTGTTTTTTTTTTAAATTGTTTTAACTTCCTGTGGGTAAGTGAGTGATGTCCACCAAGTATCTTGTTGATTATTTGCTCCGCAATTTTCATGGCAGAGCAGTCAGCAATAAATTTGGACGCGAGGGCGGCTTGATGGATTATACAGTGAAAATTTTTAACTGCAAAGCCATGTCGTTTTAATTGTCCAACCAATCCTGAGTTGCTCCCTATCATGACGTTTGCCCCGTCCGTGCAGACACCAGTTAGTTTGTAAGGATCTGCAATAGATAATAACTTTTCGCAGACAACATCGAACAACAATTTTCCTGTCACGTTTGCGTAAAACGTTTCAAGAGTAAATATTGTTTCGAAAACCTTTGAGTTTGCATCAACGCAACGAATGCAAATGACTAGTTGGCACAGATCGTTTATGTCAGTACTTTCGTCCAAGCAAAAAGAAAGAAAAACACAGTTTTCAAGAGTTTGTCTAATGACAGAATCGACATAAACCCCCATTTGCATAGTACGTTTAACTAAAGTCCAACGGGACAAGGGAATGGATTTTATTAAACTTAAATTGCAATTAAGCTTTTCAAAAACTTTTTAGAAAATTTGTTTTATAAATTTCAGTAAACGGTCTGCCTTGTTTAACTATATCCAAACCTTTTAAGCTTGATATGTCCTTTTTTAATTTTTATTAATAAATTTTGGTTTATTGGTCTCCAAATTAGTCAACCATTCTGTTAACTTATCAACAAAAATTTGTTTGTTTGAATTAAATAGCTTTTCTTTTTCATTTGCATTTAAAGTAATTATGTTGTAATAAAAAGAATAAAAATGTCGTTTACAAACCATTAAATTATTTCCCTTAAATGTTTTATAACAAATAAGACATTGTAGATTACCAAACGCACTTATAATTATAAAATATTTGTCATACATTGCTACCAATTTTTCTCAGTGCATAAACAAATAAACGGCATACATCCGCTACACATATTCATTCGTCGCTGTTTCAGGGACGACTAAAAGCAAGAGCGTAAGAAAACATGTGAATTGAGCTTTTGCAATTGTTCAATGAAATGCACAGCAATGATCTACTAGCACACTACTTGTTGGTTGCGTGGTGTGATCTGCCACACAATACATTCCTTCCAAACCACTTGTGTTTTTTAAGAATTTACTTACAAATAGAAAAGTTTACTTTCACAATGGTTAATTTTCAGCACACAATTTGTCGATATGACCACAATTTGTTAAATTTTTTTCTAACAAAGATCAACTGAAAAGTAAACAAACTTACAACACTTGACGTTAAAATCTGTCAAATATGTCGTACCATTATCATGATCATTATTTAAAACTTTATATTTACTGATCATACACAAATCAAATGAGCCATATCAACACCTCTTGACATTTCTCGAATAAAAACGTGATCGTTACACAGTGTTGCCATACTTATGTTTGAACAATGTTGCAATTCTTTATCAAAACCTACATACATTTTTCAATATCAGCCAGATTCAATTACACTTTATTACCAGATACTTTAACATATTTTAAAAACTTTAATTCAATAATAACCTCTCAACGTAAAACAACAAAAAAAACTGCTTTAAAAATCAATACCTGTCAAAAGTATTAACGATTTAAATACACTGATATTTGATCTTGAATATTTTGAGAGTATTGAACATTATTTTTTGTGGTGCTTGCATTGGTTTAATGTCTAATTACTGTCAATATTCAAACTACACGCTAGTATACCAAAGTATGTTGTAAATCCGTTATGACCAACAACATGGCCAACAACAGCCGGAACATGCATGTAACTACAAATACATACGAGCAAATGAACATGTTCATTTACACACAAAAACATTGGACAAACATTTTTCTGACACTTAAAATGAAATAAATTTTGAGAGAAAAAAAAATAATGAGAACTAGTTTTTTCACCAGATCAAGTAAAGTAAAATATCAATTTTTAAAGATCTGCATACGTTTTATCATAAATTAAAAAAAAAAAATCTTTTAAAAAGAAAATACTACTTTTTATCACAAGAAAAATTATTGGTTGGAAGAAAAGTTTATTTCTGATTAAATACTCACAAAGGAACTCTGTAGGAGAGTTCTTCGAAATTCGATGAAATTTGGATATATGATATATATGATAATATGTATGAGTTTTCTATCCCTCATATGTATCGCAGCTCCCACCTTCGGTGTTCCCATAGCAATCAAACCCAACCGAAGTAAAATAAAGAATCAGGGATATAAACCCAGAAGCTTCAATAAGTTCGCAAACTCTCCATCAGTTGGCGAGCAACAACTTTTCTAAGACTTATCAGCTCGCGCACTTACAGCATTGCCATGTTTGAAGCCCTTTATATTTCCCCACCTTTCATCTCTCGACAACCCTAATTTCCAAAAAAAGCAACACATTAATAAATAGGAAGAATTTCCTGAGTGTTGCTTCTCTTTAAAAAAAAAAAAATACTTGTTGTCCCAACCAGTGAGCAACTGCCAGCATCACCACCTGACTTTTGATCCTTAGTGAATTTCAACCTTGATGTTTTTCTATACCCAGATAAAAACAGGAAAAAGTTTCATCAACTTTCGTCCAATGTAAATAACAATTTCATAAATATTATGAAACATTTCATAAACAACAAGAATTATAATGACCATATCATGGTCTTATAAACTTTTCTCCTCACAAAAATATTAAAATCCTTACTAATACAAAATATCCTTCATATATAAAGTGAAACATTTTATAGATATAATGAAATTGATTTTGTTTTTATAAAATGTTTCATAAATACTATGAAACGTTACATTAGACGAAAATCTATTAAAAATTGCATCTATATAATACAGTTTTTCCTTTGAGTGTACGTCGTAAATAGGATTATGATATATGTTAGATCAGGAGATTGATATCTATTAGAAACAAGTATTTATTATTTAATTGTAGGTTTTTGAAATAGAGCAGCGAACAAAACAAAGAACTACTGAAAGTTTTGTTGTCCCGAGAAACATTGGATACAGGAATCATAGACACTGCAGTGAGGTGTTAGTCTACACAACTAAGTTTCATCTCCTGTGTGTAGGCACTGAGAACAATTTGCTTATTAAGTCTCGATCCGTATGTAAAGATATCAGATATGGATCTAGGCAAGGTGTTAAGTAGAGCAGTTAGAATAGTTGGACCAAAAATACGCACCCACGGAATCCGCGGTGGTAGAAATTGACTTCTGCACGGTACCTTGGCTATCGGCTTAAACTTCCCTGGACAGTTCGAGATGCTGTATTATTCTTGCCTCCAACCAATAACTTTTTAAGTGTATGCGAATTATAAAGACTGTCAAAATGAATAATAAAATCAAATCCAATATTCAAGTGGAAAAGATGTCTGCTATAGTAAAGAATAAAAGTAGTTAACACCTCGATAAATTTTCTAGAGTTTTTGCGTTGTTGTTGCTTCTGTAGAGAGGGCTTTCAACATTCAGTTTTGCGCGCCACTCAAGATTGTTTATACAACAACAGCACAGCTTTATACGGCCTTCAAATGGCCATCTCCGGTTAACCAATCTTTTTTTTTTTGCAGTTTGTTGTTAAGTTGTTTAACTTCTTTTGTTGTTGTTTCTACCAAAGAGACAGGCTTTGTACACATAGTTTATGCCTCCTCTTTGGTTAAGTATTCAGTGGCGTGATGCCCCATAATGCTAAATACATGTGTGTTTGCATGAGAGTACAATGACGTCTACGATCATGTTTGGATAATAAGGTGGCACTTAAGAAAGGGTGATTTTTAAGAGCTTTCGGATTTGATTTAAAAAAAAACACATAAAATTTAGAGAAATGTATGAAATCTTTATTTGAGTCGATAGAACGATTTATATAATTCAATGTTTAAACATGATTTCATGTAAATGTTGACCGAGGCTACGCCTCAAATGGTTCATAGGCTGCGTTCAATTTTGGCATACTCTCTTCAACATATGGGCCGGTATCTCACGAATAAATTCTTCTTTATTGGAGTCCAGTGCGTCAACCGTTGTGAGCTTGGTCCTATAGATATGAGCCTTAACATAGCCTCACAAAAAATTGTCTAAAGGCGTTAAATCGCACGATCTAGGCGGCCAATTGACCAACCTCAAACGTGAAATAAACTGTTCACCGAACTAAATTGTGCTATTGTTTCGTGTGCTGTGTGGCCTGTGGCACTGTCTTGTTGAAACCACATGTCACCCAACTCCGGCTCTTTCATCTTGGGCAAAAACAAATTGTTATCATCGCACGGAAGCGCTCGCCATTCACAGTAACGTTCCTGCCTTCGTCGTCTTTGAAAAAGTACGATCCAATGAATGATGCCACCGGCCCATAATCCACACCAAACAGTGCATTTTTCTGGATGCTCTGCACACCAAATACGGTAATTTGTTTGTTTACGTATGCATTCAACCAGAAATGAGCTTTGTCGCTGAACACACTTTGCTCTTTCTTAACCGAGCATGAATTTTAATAATAAAATTCAATAATCTGCAAGCGTTGTTCGTTCGTTAGTCGATCCATGGTTAAATTATAGACCAAACTGAATATGTTTAACAGTAACATGTTACACGAAAACAGCTGAGCTGCTAAAAACAGTGTTGCCAAAAAGAAAGTTGCTAAAATATCACCCTTTATATTAAGGATCGACAAATGAAATACAATGATATATCAAATCTTCTTAGAAAATATATTCCTAGAAGCGATTAAATCCAGAACATATTATTTTCGTACCGTTTCCATTGAACAGGTTCGACAACTTATTACAGCAAACCAAAATTTAAGGTTTCCCGAACTAGTTCCATAATTAGTTCTCGAAAGCATTCTAAAGCAACCTGTTTTAGTTTGGAGGAGACAAACCCATTGCTAATAAGACAAATTCCGTACAAAAAGAACAGGTTGTAGAACATAAATTAGAATCCCATGGATTCTGTTCTTTTACTGCTTTTTGTCATAGTTTTTAGCTTAAATCAATTCCTAAACAAAACGCTAGTTTTAATGTCTCAAAAACAAAAATTTTTTTAATAACAAAAATTCTTCAAAGTTCTCGGACATGTTTCATATACCAGCCCCAAAAAAACCCTATCATTTTGTACACCACTTGTCTAATTTATTGAAGTAATAATTTATTTGAAGTAATACGAAGTAAAACGAAAAACTGCGTAATTTTTTAACCCTCTTTTTAACCGCTAAACATGAGATTGTCTGCTAAAAAAAAATACATGTCCTTTTTTTACTGGCAAAATCATTTTCAAAGAACGTCCAAGCTCCAAAGATCTTACTATTTAATTTTGTTTTTGTATAATATCAGAGTAACTCTGTATGATGCTTTTACTTCTTCAGAAGTTTTCGATATGGTTTTATTATGTTTTAATTACATCTTTAAAATTTCGCAGGAAACTCAAATTGCCACCCTAATGAACATATGTTTATCTCAGTGTAGTATGGCAGTGCAAAGAAGATGTGATTTTTATATTGACGGAAATGTACTTGAAGAGAGATGAGGTGGTTTTGATTATAAAATTAACTGTGGGTTTATTAAGGTGTTAAAAAGGAGTAAAAATTCCTGAAAGCATTATGAGCATATTTTAAATATTTCTTCTTTATCATTTTTAATTCAACCCACTGTGCAAATGCAAACGGCGATTTGAAAATTTATGTTGTGTTTTAAACACAAAATCTTCTTAGGTTGCCTTTCGGTTGCCCCTTATGGTGGGATATTAACAACATATTTTATGCATCCGCTCAAACACGACATTAAGCCAATTTTATATTCCAACCATAAAATATACAGTTTGAGAAGAAAATCATGTCTCAACATTGATGCTTGTCTTAAAAAAGTTATTTTTTTTTAAATTTTTATTTGCAATTTTAAGGTGATCATACTGGAAACATCAACATTGGAATAAAAACATGGCGAAGGTCGTTTAAAAATCACATGTTTAGTTCAGTTTTGCATGATCTTACCAATAACACAACAAAAAAATCACTGCCAAAATCCAGAGTTGCCAGATGTGCTTAATTTAAAAAGTGATATTCAGAGAAATGAATTTTGGATAAATAAACAATTTATTTATTGAACTTTACGCCAAAGTTAAAGGACTCGTTGTCAGATACAAGGGCGGATCAATAAGTCCGTGACTTTTCGAACTTCCCTCGTAGTTTTATGAAATGCAACACTGCTCCCATCAAACATCACCTGTTAATAGACTACTGTCAAATTTTGAGCAAGTTCCGTCATTGACTGTGCGTTTAACAGCTGTTCAAAACATATAACCTCGTGGATTTTTTTAAATATGGAAAAAGTGAATTTCGAGTGCTCAATAAACATTATTTTTTTGCGAAAAAAAAACCGTCAATCAATCCAAAGAAAAGCTTGATAAATACTATTGGGACTCTGCATCATCGATTTCAATGGTAAAAAAGTGGTTTACTGACTTTCGTTGTGGTCGCACAAGTACAAATGACGCTGAACGTTCTGGACGGCCAATTGAGGTCAATACACCCGAAAATGTCGAAAAAATCCACGATATGGTGTTGGCCGATCGAAGAGTAAAAGTGCGTGAGATTGTTGATGCCATAGGCATTTCATATGTCAGTGTGGTTTCGATTTTAAATGATCAGTTGGGTTTAAGAAAGCTGTATGCAAGATGAGTGCCGCGTTTGCTCTCAATTGTAATCGTGTGACAACTTAAAAGGATTGTAAGGAGCTGTTTAACCGCAATTCGAATGAGTTTTTGCGGCGTTTTGTAACTGTGGATTAAACATGGATCCATTACAACACTCCGGAGAACGAGCAGCAGTCTAAACAATGGGTTTCTCCGGGTGAACCGGCTCCGAAGAAGGCCAAGATAAGACAGTTTTTGAGATGCACGCGGGATAATCCAAATCGATTACCTTCAAAAGGGAAAAACAATAAACGACGATTTAACGAGGATTTAAAAAAAAAACGACCCCATATGGGCAAGAAATGCCTATTTTATGGACCTCGAAAAATCCTATTTTTTGGAAGGGATACAAAAATTGGAAAAACGTTGGACTAAGTGTATTGAGCTAAAAGGAGATTATGTTGAAAAATATTTTTTTTTTTTTTTTTTTGCAAAAAAAAAACTGTGTTTCATTCAAAAAGTCACGGACTTATTGATCATTGTTGTTGATCATTATTGTTTTTTTTTTTCTTGACTAAATCATAGCGGATGTCCATTGAACATCCAGACATTGTCCACTAGTGCGGTTTGATCCACTAGGCAAACGAACAAGAACTAATGTGCTCTACTACACAAAGAGAATTTCTTGGACGAGTTTTAATGAAATTTGTTCACTAAACTAAGAAAGTTTTCTTTACAGTGTGAATGGAAAATTTCTTAAAATCATTGATATCATGCAGAGAATTCTTTCAGTGTAGAAAACTTCAGAAAATTTCTTATACTACCGAGTATCCCAAAGGATTTTCTTCGATCTAAATGAAATTCGGATATGTGATAAAAGAGATAAAAAGTGAGGTAAAAAAATTTCGATGTTTTTCGTTTTATAGCTTTACTTTGTATTACTTTAAAGAAATTATATGCAAGTGGGGAACTAAATGAAAGGGTTTTTGGAAGCAGGCATGTCCGAGAACTTTCAAGTATTTTTGTTATTCAGAGGAAGGTGTTTTTTGAGACATTAAAACTGGCGGTTTGTTAAGGAATTGCTGTTGGTTTAACCTTAAATGTGTGCATGTTAAATTTAGTCGAAGGGGTATATGAGCTTTATCAAACATTAGTAATTGCTCGGCTTTTAGGCAAATTTTCCTGAAGAGCTTTTTTCAACCCATGTTTACAACATAGACAATGTGGGTAATTTTTGTTTTCTTCAGTAATTGAACTTTACAAAAATGTTATAATTATAATTTTAAACCTCAAACATTAAACTTGGCTTTAAAAAAAAATTCGTGTTCCAGCGTGTACCTACGCGACTTATTCCCCAAGTCTTCCCAAAGGCTCTCCGACACAACCATAAAATTCGCAGCTCCTGAGACACCTTTAGTCCAACATGGCTTGTCAACTTGTCAATCAGTTTAATATCTTAAGTCATCACCAGGTATTTGAGCTATGTAGAAAGTTAGAAAGTAACCCCCACTAACACGGGAAGTCTACGACCTATATTTTTGGACCCACCCATAAACAACACTAGCGTGTCTTGCTGGATTACAAGGCAGCTCATTACTGTTGCACGAGCCATCTACCAGGCTTACAACAGCTTTAATTTTCCTACAAACAGTTTCCAGTGAACTACTAGACACCAAAGCGCAAACATCGTTCGTATAAGTCTGGAAGCTTCACTAAAATCGAGTCAAGCACGAAACACCACAGCGGATGGTAGAGTTCAACCCATTGACCTCAACTGCGGACTTTGGGCCCCCACTGACCTTTACCAATTGACAGCCATGTAGATAACATTAAATGAATCCACTTAACTAGAACTGAGTAAACTCTATGTATCTGAGCCGAAGACCCCATCAAGTCAAAAATAGCATAACCAAGATCCCCTTTATGCTCACAAAAAAAAACCCAGCGAGTATTCCTGCTGCAATTATGAGGCAATGAAACTAACTTTCCAAACTCTTCCCAGTACGCTTTTCGAGGGTTTTCGAGAGCTTTAATCTTTGGCTAGTCAATTTCAAGAATTAACTCGATGTAACGAGATTCCATTCTTTCACCAATGAACTAACCGTACTCTAAGATAATGGACGATCAATCAACTGTTGCCTATTAGTAGTAGCCGTATTCGCAGAAAGTCTGAAGTACAACAATTTGCTACCCCTGTATTAGCACTTTGTACTAATCCAGACGATATGTTAAGAATTAGCGTCATAGCCGACCAATAACACTTTTCGACAAATTTCAATTTCCTCATGAAATAAATAATTTTTGCTTAATTTAGGCAGTTTTCGAGATATTTAAACTTTTTGTTTTTTATTACACACCCTGTTTTTAGCACTATTTTCTAAATACCGTGGAATAGAAGTTAAAGTGTCAAAAAAAACTTTTTATAGTTTTAAAATCAACGTTTGTTAAGCTTTAATTTGAATAAAACATTTTTTTTTTTAATGTTCAACGATGTTTTCAGGATTCTGTAAGAAATAGGAAAATTCTTTTTTTTTCCGTTTTAGAACTCTAGTTTTTATTTTGAAAACATCCTTTTTTAATTCAAATTATTAATTTGAAATGAATGTTAAACTACCGTAGATTTCGAGACCATACAAATTTGTTAACATATTAAATTTATTTGCACGATATTGATGCAAAACTGCTCAAAAACAGGTTGTATAAAGGTGAAATTTCTTGAAAACTAACCGATCGATTTCAAAATTTGGCTTGCCGAAATTATGTTAAATTAATGTGTTCCAAAGGTTGGTCGTTTTTTGGTGTTTTATGGTATAATTAAACCAACATTTTTGCTTAATTGATAAGTTGACAACACTGTACCTTGAAGATTTTTTTGTAATAAAATTTCTTTTTCAATGATTCGCAAATAAAAAATTACAGTTTTTAAAAAAACTTAAAAATTTCACATCATCTTTCAAGACAAACCATAGTACTAAAGACTAAAAAAAAGACATGTAGTCAAACTGACCAAACGTCCGTTAATGTAAATTGCATTTGTCTTCTGCTCATCATCAGTCACTTATATGAACACTGTCGTTTTTTTGCCATTTTCGGAAAGTGTCTTCTTCTTTATTGTAAATCTTTCTTATATTTATTTCCCATCATCAAAATAAATTATATTAGGTATATAAATAAATAGTAGGACTTATATGACACTTCTTATCCATCACATATTTAAGTTCTTTAACTTGGCTGGCGATTGTATTAAAAATAGACTTTTCAAAGTTAAAGAGATATGGTTTCCCAAAAAAACAAGTGTTCATGTTTTTGGAAGCAGGATAAAACGAATGCGCTGATTTAAGTGCTTATCGTACTAAGACACAGCAATATTAACGAAAAGCTTTAAAATGTTAAAATAGTGTTAATGGAAAGTTAAAGTAATTTAGAGTTATCAGAACTGAAAAATTGCCAACACCTTCTACCAACTACAAGAAACAAGTTAAAATTTGAAATGTCAAGATCTAAAAAATTATAATAATAATTCATAGTAAAAGCTGTTTCCAGCCCATAAACAGAAAAACGCTGCTTACCTGTAAACAGGTTTGTAAGGGAGTAAGATAAAATGATCCCTTACAAATCCGCTCCACAAGCAGTAGTTTTGTGAAATATAAGCGCTGATTTTTTCGCATATAAAAAGAGCATTTTTAATGAGTAGGCTACTTACAACCTGCATCCTTGTAAAGGAAATATGTAAGCTCTTTATTTTTCTACGGAAAACATTTAAAATATTTTCGTTTATATTGCTGCTTTTTACAAGGAGAGTTCGTTCATGGGTTCCCATGCTATAAAGAATCAAAATTAAAAAACCCATGTTTTTTTGAAGCTGTCCAATCTCACATTTAGGTGTAAAATGTGGCCCCATTTTCTGTTTTTTGCGATTTTTTCATATTTTTTTCCAAAGAAACTATATATAAATTAGGTCAGTAATGAAAATTATTTGAAATGCGCCAGTATAAAGTATCAATTCCGTGCATGCTCAACTTTTCGTGGTATTCGAAAAAACACATACATTTTTGGGGTTTTTGTACTTTTAGGTATGGTTCAAAAGCTCACATATATTATTCTCGATTAAGTTTTAGTGGATTCATATTTTTTAATTTTTCGGTATTCGTGATCGTTTGGAATTCAAGACGAAGTTTCCCGAAGCACTATATTTTGCCAAAGGTTGTCAACGCTATGGCCAAAACATAGGTTATTAAACTTCATATTTTTGAAAACACATTACTGCTGTGTAAAAATAATTTAAAATATCTAAGTTTTGAGACATGCTCCCATACAACATTTTTTGAAAACAGATTTTTTTAAATTTATCTATAAATCAGTAAATTTTAAAAAGCTTACCCACAATATATTATACTATACACATTAGGTGGGGGTTGCCGTAAAGTCAAAATATGGAAGCTCGATTTTCACCGTAGACGTATGGTCTAGTGGACTTTTTTGCTCAGTACAATCCCAAGAATCAGAAACGTGAAGCGCCCATTAAGATTTTTTTCCTTCCATACTAATCGCCCCACCCTAATACACATTTTACAAACATAAACGTGATAAAATCTAAAAAAACATCTTTTGCAAGCACTAGTTTAGTTTATTTGGTTTTCCGTACAACAAGATTTAAAATCTTATAATTATAGTACAGAATTAGTATAGCGTATATTAACATTATGGATGAATTTAATAAAAAAAATTATATAAAAATAAAATAATTAAGGCTTATGCTATAAACACATAGACCACAGCAGACTGCAGAGCTACACGACTGCAAATGCCGTTGACTGCAATCGTCGCCGTGTGGTCAGCTACTTATTATATTGGAAACGACAGCAGCATAGTAAACAGCTGATCACGATTCAATTTAAAAATATCAACAGCTGTTTTTTATACAAATCAGGGATGTTAAAGTTGGTACAATTGTACTTTTTTTGGTACATTTTGACCTTCTAAAGTACCGTGGTACTACCGCGACTCATATGGTACAATTTAAAAATTTTTAATTTTTCCCCTTTTTGAATTTTTAGTATAGCAAACAAATTGTTATTGTGTCCTTTTTCATTGCATTTATTCGTTTTATGTAATGAGCTCTTAAAATATATGCGACTATATCCGCCAGATTTTACGATTTATCATCATTTTAAGGATTTTGAAGAATAAAGTTGGCAATTTTTTTTTTTTTAATATCGATTAAAAATTTACGATTTTTTACAAAATTTATCTGGCAGCTCTTACATATATTGACACTTGTTGCAGCCAACTTCACTTTTATTTTGAATTTATTAAAATTCTGAAGAAGTGAAAATTGATATATAGATATGGCATCACTTATAACATATGGGAAAACAGTGGACATTAGAGTGAGGTGAGTTTCTAAAAATAGAACTGTTGTGTTGTTGGAGTTGTACTTCTGAGATTATGTATGCAAGAACAAAAACACCGTGTATTGAATACAACTAGTTTTAATCACAACAAAACTCGACCTAACTATAGCTCAGAGGGCTAAAGCGCTCTGTCTAACGTGTAGTGCGAGTGCATGTGGCATTAGAAATCAGTTTATCTATACCACGGTCAGTGATTGCACAGAAAAATTTCATATAGACGCTATCGAACAAATAAAAACAGAACAAATATTACATTATTCAAAAATTCAAAAAAACAGGGTCACTGACGAATGTTCAATACCAGAAACTGCGCAGTCTGATTCAGAAAAAAATTGAATATTTGCAATGTAGTTATGATTTTTAGAAAATACACTCATTCTTCTCTACCACGCCTTTCACAATTAAATTAAATAAAATTGCATATTAATTATAGTATTAACTGCAATTGTCTGAAAAAGACGTTAAAATTCAAACTCAAACGAAAATTAAATTATTGTTAAAGAAATGAAAGAAAATTCCAAACAATCATATATATGTTTAATTTAGAACGAGCTCTCAACCTCCGTATATTTACAAAAATAAAGCAAATCAAACATATTAGATTAGATTAGATTAGATCAGAAGGCACTATGCACCGCGACCAATGTAGGTCTTTTGTGCTGCCTAAGATTACCTACAGATTCAAGCTACCTATAAAGCCAATTATCCTATTAGGCAAAATGTTCGTGATGTCGGAAGGCGAAATGAAGCGATCACCCAGAAACCTAAGTCTCCTATCACAGAGCCTGGGACATTCGCAGAGAACATGCTCCGAGGTCTCAGACACCATCTCGCAAAACCTACACAAATCCGTGTCCGATTGACCCTTCTTGTGCAGATGGTATCTGAGATTACAGTGTCCAGTTAAGTACGACGCCAGGGTCCTCAAACCCCCCCTTTCAAGCGACAAGAGTCGCCTCGACCCCCTACTGGAAAAAGAGATCAATCTTTTAGCCTGGCGCTGACCAGGAGAGTTTTCCCAGTAACTAGAGAATTCAGACTCTCTCCATGCCCTGAGCCTTTCCCTAACATACCCCGCAGGTATTCCACAGAATGGTTCAGGACCAATAAAGGGCTTTCGGGCCCCGCGGTTGGCAAGACAATCTGCCCTCTCGTTGCCCTCATGCCCCTCATGACCAGGAATCCACCCCAAGGTTTTCAAACATATTAGCTAGGTTAATACTAGTATTTCGATCTGGTTAAAGATCTCATCAGAACCCAATGTTTTAGAAAAGTTATAGCCTCCATAATAGGCAGAACTTTAACAAAAACCCGATTAATCATTAATTTTGCTCCATTCTTGTCTTCTTAGTAAAAATATTACTTGAGCCAGAGTAAAAACTAAAATTTTTTTAACTGAAGTCGTTTAAAAAATTAAAACGTTTGTAGTTTTTGGTCGGTAGTAGCTAATTTTCAAAATGAACTGAATGTCAATATGTTTCCAGACATTTCTAGTCGTTGCTGGAATTTTATCCATTCCACACTGGTCTGCAAATGTGGAAAGAGTTTTTTTTCTTTTCAAAATATAATAAAAACTAAGGAAAGAAACAGACTACATTAGCCAACATTATCAAGTCTCATACAGACTAAGGATTGGTTAAGAGCGACAAATTTATGCTGCTATGATGTAGAAATTCCAAATAGTTTATTAACTAAACAAATAATTCCATGATTTGGTCTCATATATTCATAAGACTTTTTTATGCCTTATTTTATTCATACATATAATGTATGTTATTGGAAGGTTTTGTTTTTTTTTTTTTTGTACAAGAGAATTTTTATGTATTTTTTTTTTGTTGTTTTAATAAATTTAAAAAAAATGGTACCGTCAACGTCCAAAAAGTACAATTTTTTTTGGATGTTGGTACAAAATTGAAAACTCCATTTAACATCCCTGATACAAATGCATTTTTGTTTCAGTAGTGCCAATTACATCTTTTTTTTCTTTATTAAAATAGAACAACATGCTTGGTTGTAGACACGTATATAAAGTTCACTTAAAAATACAATTACTTATTTATAATACATTATTATAACGTGAAAATAAATTTATATAACCCCTCTTGAATATTAATGCAATTATACCATTTAATGTTGCGACGTTTTTGTGTTTAACAAAATAAAATATTTTTAAGCACTAATTTGTTACATATTTTGTTTTATTGTCAACACTATTTTTGTTTTGCAGCCAACAAAAATAGAAATTAACCTAAGTTGACTACAGCGGCAAAAGTAGTCGGGTAGCCGTGTAGTTGTGTTGGTGCCAAAATAATCGTTTTCATATAAACGTGTGTATTTTATTTTTGATAGGCTGTAGTCGTGTAGCTGCAGTCGTCTATGTGTTTATAGCATTACAATCAATTATACATATTTAAATGTTTATGTTTTTAATTATAAAATTGAAAAAGAGCTCTTTTGAATTGCAAAGCGTTGCCTATGATTTGTATGTTTGTAGGTAGACTGTTCCAGAGACTAATAGCATGGATATAAAATTGCCAATCAGAGACCAAAGTTCTTCGATTGAACTGTACTAAGTCTCTAATACGACTAGATTGAGTTGGAGTTATTCTATTAAACAAATATTCAGGTTCTTTTGTAAATATTATCTTATGTAGCAGTAATAATGATCTTATTTTTAGCAAATTATTAAGAGTCACACCGTATAAACGTTTTTCAAATACAGAGATGCGATCATATTTTCTCAAGTTAAAGACATATCTCAAAATACTGTTAAAGGTAACTGTAAGTTTTCGTGCACTCATTGTGTCAGATTTGGCAAACAGTTCACATCCATATAGCAAGGTGGGAATAAGATATGTTTTGGCAAGTAATTCACGAATTTTCAATGGTGTAAAATATTAGGTATTCCACAGTGTACGTAACATCGAATATGTTCGTCCAGCAGCTGCATTTATATGATCAGACCAAGTTAGTGTATCATTAAAAATTACACCTAGATTCTTCGTAGAGTTTACAACATCAATTTTCCTACCATTGATATTGATCACAGGCTCAAAAGGTAAGTGCAGTGTTTTCTTTTTTACTATCAGGCATTTAGATTTAGAAGGGTTAAGACATAAACCATTTGCAGTTGCCCATGTGTGAATGCGTCCAAGATCCTCATTCAATTTAGTAACACAAACATTCATGTCATTTTTTCCACTCCCTATATATATTTGAACGTCGTCGGCATAAATATGAGCCTTGCAGTGTAGTAACTGGTTTGTTATATCATTGACATAAATGGTAAATAGCAGTGGTCCAAGGATTGAGCCCTGGGGCACTCCTTTAGACACTGATAACGGACGAGATATTTTATTATTCATAGAAATCATAGCATAGGGTCATAGAAATTATTAGCATTAGGTACGTTTGGGAGGCTAATAAAGGATTCATTTAGCATATCTACATTAATTCCAGAAGTATCGCTTGACTTGGATTTTCCGACTCCAATATCACGTATAATTTTCCAAGTTTTTGTTGATCCTACAGCAGACGCAAAACGTACAGAGTAGTAATCAGATTTAGCGCTTTTAATAGATTTGTTGACTTCTCTTCTCATACTACAATATTCTTGATGAAGTTCATTTGTCTTAAAACGTTTCCAACGTTTATATGCAAAATCTCTTCGCTCAATTAGGATTTTTATCTGAGCATTAAACCATGGTTTTTTCTTATAGTTCAGAGTTAAGGTTTTTACAGGAACTGACTTGTTAAAAATGTTAGTCAAATGATGCTCAAAAAGTTTAATTGGGTTTCAACACAGGGCATATAATATATTGAATCCCAATCCACGTTCTGAATCTCATATAACATTGTATTGTAATCAATGTGTTTAAAATCAAAGTAAGTTATTATCTCATTTGTATTCTCAAGTTTGTAACAAAAAATTATTAAATGTCTAAATCAAATAGTCCCTTGTAGGGTAAAATGCTCGCTATTGCATAAACGTACAACCTATTTCGATCAATTATGTATATATATTTTTAAAGGAAGGATATCATAGTTTTTAAATTATCGAGAAAAAAAAAATGTTAAAACTATATATCATGTATTTATTATATAGTTTTGTTCATCAAGTTATTATTTCGGGACACATCGTATAAATTACAAACGAGCACGAATATCGAAAAAATAAAAAATATGGCTCCACTAAAACTTAATAGAGAAAAATATATGTGAGTCTGGACCTGACCCTGCTATACGTTCTAGTACAAAACCCCCCATAATTTATGTGTTATTTCGAATACCACGAAAAGTTGATCATCCACGGACATGCTAATTTATATTGGTGATGCGCATTTCAAATACTTTTCAGTAGATGCCAAATTTATATATACATAGATTCTTTGGAAGAACTATGAATAAATCCCAAAAAAACATGGTAAAATGTGGTAATTTTTGACTCCACTTTTTAACACCTAAATGTGAGATTTTGCAGCTAAAAAAAATATAGGTCTCTTAATTATTAATTCTTTATTATATATCCGAATTTTATCGCAACCGGAGTTAACCAATGAACGGACTCTCCTTGTCAGTATGATATACTAGTAGGCATTTAACTCAGCGCATGACAAAAACAAGAATATGCTTCCAAAAACACGAACTTTTTTACTGAGTATTTGAAAAAGAAACCCCGTTCAGCGAATTTATTACGGAAGTAACAGCTGATTAAAACTAGGCAACAAGATATTATTACACTACCGAATACATATTTGCGCATGCGTACATATAAAGTCTGTCTCTGGTATTATGCAAGTAGTCAAAATGATTTTTCATAAAACCGTTGTTTAACTTCTGTATTTTTTTTTTTTTTACTTTTTCTTTCATTTTCCTGTTTTTATACTGCAGTGATATTAATTTGATCTTTTTTTTTTGCATTATAAATTTCATTATGTATTCCGTATTAACTTAAAAGTGGAGAGTATATATTTTTGAATGGAATTTAGGTCATTTTGTGGTAGTGATTTAAATATTGTGTAAATTAATGTCAATAATTTCTCTCATTCTTGTATTGGTTTTTGGTTTTGTTTAATGTTTAATGTTTAAAGTTACATGGGGTTTTATTGCTTTTTATATTTAATTTTTATTTGCTGATTTATCATTTTAAATTGACTTAATGTCTGCTGCTGTAGGATGCATTAAGTCAAAATTATATTAATTTAAGAAAGTGTATTTCTACTGTGTAATTTTAGGATATATATAAAGTTTAATAATAAAACTTTTTTTGATTAAGGATTTCAGTACGATGGTTTGAAATCCAACGAACTCGAGGAACAAGCACCCAGAAAACAGATTTGTGTTGATAAATGAATTGATTTGCAAACGCATGATCCGGTTTAGGAAAGAAATGGGCACGTGTGCAAAAGTTTTCGTGATTCAAGTGAGAGTGTGAAATCTAAATTTACTCACTCTAAAAAATCAGCCCTTAAAACTATTAACACTTAAATTCCCTTAGGTTTCAATTACTTTTATTTGTACACAATTTTTGGTGCTTAGGGCATTTTGTCCCAGAAAAACTTGTAAATTTTACCTAGAAAAATATTCCATGCTGAACTCTTTGATTTGTATAAAATATGGATATGTAATAAAAATAAAGTAATCTTAGAACAACCTGCGATATTTTAACCCATAAAAGTAAGATTCGGATGATAAATATTCGGACGATAAACTATTGTAATTACTCTCGGCATGTGTAATTACAATAGTTTAACTAATATCCTTTGAAATCGCAAATAACACGGTGTTACAAACTATAAAAAGTTCAATATACTTTTCAAATGGCCTAGTGCAGAGATAATATCCTTAAGTTATATTTTTGCTTTTAAAATTTTGCAAAAATTCCGTTATTGTAATTGGTAGTTTTATTTAAAGTAGGAACATCAAAAAGGGTTTATATCCAAAATAAAAACAACTTTAAAAATTTATTATAAAAATTTCTGTACACTTCACTGCAGGAGCGGATCCAGGAAAAGGTTTGGGGGGAACTTAGAGTATTTTTAATTAGTTTTTTAATCTTTTTTCATTTTTGTATTGAAAAATATAATTTTTGGGGTGGGGGGAGGGGTAATTTCCCATCCCCTTATTGAAACCGCGCCTGCTTTACTGTGATCGTAAAAGGGTTAAAAGAGAATTAAATATATGAGTAAAGCGTTATTTCAATGTATTAAAATAATATGACTGACTAATAAAATGTACTAAATACTCATACATTTATTTTTTATCCTACCATTTCATAAAAAAGTGTCCTTGATATCTAACTTATAAATAATGTTGTTCTGGTAATACGGTAAAATTTTCATAAAAATCGGATAATAATACCGTAACATATTATAATTTTTCCCAATATGCTTTTAAATATAAATTGGTCTGTATGGCAATTTTGCATTTTATGCTCATTTTCAAGTTAAAATTTTTGCAACTTCGACTTGACTTTTTTTGTACAAAATTTTTCATACCGATAGATTTATTCTAAATCTATAGATGTACTGAAAAAAATATTTAGAAATATCAAGATTTGACCATTTGACGTTTATTCCTCTCCTGAACAGTTTGCTTTATGGTCTGTATACCCTTAATCGCCTTCACTCTTTATAAATATATTAAAAAAAAAAATAAACCAAAAATTAAGAAAGCTGTGAACTGAGATAAAGTGGTAAAATGCGGAAATAATTGCGATTTTTTTAGGTTATTGGACGAAAATTTTAAAATAAATTTCCAACGAAAAAATTATTAAAATCGCTTAATTTTTATGTAAAAACTACTGAAATATCTGTTAAACTTTAAACAAGATTTGCAAGAAAATCCATATATTTGAAAGCGGATGCACCATCGTCATCAGCATATCTTATACGAGCTTAAAAGCCCGATATTTCCTTACCAGTATATCAGAGTACATTAGGATTAAAAATGTATAACTTTTTTAAGGAATTTGTTTCAATAAATTAGTTTATCCTTTTTAAGTGAATGTTTTTGTGATTTCAAGTTTCAGATTTCTACCTTAATGGAATTCCGTAGGTCAGTGGAGTTTAATTCTTTTAAGCTTCATTCATACCAAGATTTAAAAAAAAAACCAAAAGATATATTTAATAAATTAAAGTATACCTCAAAACAAAAAATATTTTAAATTTCAGAATTTTTGCCTTAATACTTTTTTGCAGGACTTTAAGGGGAATACTTCCTCTTTGTGTCCCTCCCTGTATATATTTCTTAAGACCCCCGTTTTAGCGGATGCCTGCACCAAATTATAAGTTTCTAGATTCAATGGTTTATGCTGTATGCATTGACAATACAAATTTTAAAATCATGATTTTAGCGACTTTTATTAAAAGACATTTACGCAATTAAACCCTCATTTCACGCTGTTCTTTGCAAAAGTTTCAAAATAAATATAACTTATCACTGAATTAGCCTATACAACAGTGAACAAATATTTCAAATTTAGGTTTCTTACTAAAAGGGTATAGGCATGCCATCAGTGGGATACTGTTCACCCTAATAGCAAGAATTTTCAAAAATCTTGTCTAAAGGGATGGAAGAGCAAACTTATCAA
The DNA here is from genome assembly GCA_021234595.1 of Delia radicum. Lineage (NCBI taxonomy): Eukaryota > Metazoa > Arthropoda > Insecta > Diptera > Anthomyiidae > Delia > Delia radicum. The sequence continues at coordinate 202,855,104 of CM037853.1, forward strand.
ATTTAATTTTTTCGTCTTTTTACCAAAATTTTTATTACGTATCTCATGAAAATTCTAAAAAAAACCATAACAGTAATTTAGGACATATTCCAAGCAACATATGGTTTAAATCTAAAACTTTTATCCATTAAGGACCCACACACAAAAATTTTAAGTACGACGCTTAAGCGGTTTTCATAGGCAGTCAAGGGGCAGACTATACTTCTTTTTGGCCCTACTCGTGGGAATTTCCTAAATCTCTTCTAAGGGGGTGTCTACGCGGTATCAGGAACACGCATATCAAATTTCAAGATCCTCCCATAAGCGGTTAAAGAATGGATAGAATTACATACTTTACCACGATTGTGGACATAAATTTTAAATTCAAAATTTCTGGCCAAAGGGGTTTGGGCAGGCCGCCAAGGGGTCTTTTACCTTTTTTGCTCCTCCCCGTAAAAATTTCGTGATTAAGCAAAAAATGTGAGACTTCCTCTTTTTACTCCTCCTTGTGGGAATTTCCAAAAATTCCGTCAATACAGATGTCCGCACTTTCTAGATGTCTACTCCTGATGAGGAACCCGCATACCAAATTTTAAGTTCCTAGCTTCGGCGGTTTGGTAAGGCCGCCAAGGGGGAGACTTATTCAACACTTTGGGAACTACATATCAATATCTAAGTTCCTCGCTTTAGTGGTTTGGCCTGGCCGCCAAGGGGAGAGCTTTCCCTAAGTTAACCCCTATTTTTTAACCAATTAGCTTGGAAAGCAACATATTTAGAATCAGAAATAGTGCGATCACATGAATTTTCTATTAAATTCGGTTAATACTGAAACAGTCAAAAAATTATATTTTGAACTCAAAAATTCGGATTTCATAAGGCCACACAGATTTTTGATATAAATTTTAATTATTTTACTGTTAAAATTAATATCTTTTAAATTAAGGTTGGCACTCAATAACTTATCATAATAACAGTTAGGTTGGCCACCACAGTTACATCAATACGAAATTAAAATTTTTAAAAGTGATTCCAATAATGGCATTTGTCTTCTAACCGGTCTTATTTTACTAATTTACCGGGTTGATTTTAAAATATCCTGAACAAAGTTAAAATAACTCTAAAATACCGAAACGAGGATTTATAAAGGAGTTTTATAAATATAACAAAATTTAGTGGGTCAAATTTTAAAATGTATAATATAATATTAGAAGACACATGACACTATTGGAATAGTAGTTTTAAATTTTTTTTATAGGTCTAGAGCTGGGCGTGGTAGGCAACTACCGTTACAATGAAAAGGTAGTGTTTGCCAACAATGCTTTTAATCAAATGTTCTGATTAATTAATTACACAATACAACTCATGATTTTGGGACTCAATTCTGAGAATTGCACGTGAAAGTAGCCCCAAAAATAAGAACTTCTGCATCATTCGTTTTTGTCAAGCTGTAATAATTTAATGTCCATACGAATTTTTTGGCTCAAGGCACTTTTTCTATATTTTAACACGGTTATATCTCGGTATACCGTACGGAATATCTCTTTTGTGTCTGAAACAAAGTTGTAGATATTGAATAGGAGAAAAACAAATGAGAAACAATCCTACCCGTAAAAGTGCATCCGGTGCCTTAAAAATCGCAAAAATGCTCTTTTTCCTCATTTTTCAGCTTTTTTGCTCAATAACTGGATTACAAATCCACAAATATGCTATTTTTTTTTCTTTATAAACTTTATTTTGCATGAAAATAAAAAAAATATTTTCCCCATCTTTTTTTCTCCTATACTTCTACAACTTTGCTTCAGACACAAAAGAGTTATTCCGTACGGTATACCGAGATATAACCGTGTTAAAATATAGAAAAAGTGCTAAAAATCCGCCTTGAGAAAAAAAAATTCGTATGGCCATTAAATTATTACTGTAGCCAACTTGACAAAACGAATGATGCCGAAATTCTTATTTTTTGGTGCTACTTTCACGTGCAATTTCCAGAATTGAGTCCCAAAGTCATGTGTTGAAAAATGTTGTACTGTGTTACGAAATAAAATTATGTCCAATATATTTTATTTGCTTCCCATACACATTTTACTATTTATTGCTATTTTGTATTTCGATTAAAGTATTAAGTTTCATACACACTTTCATTAATTGAACACATAAAATTAATCATCAACATATTTTATACCCAGCATAACTACACATTACCAAATAATGGGTAAAGTAATGTATCGCCATAGGGCTTCAGTCATTACAATACACCTTACTACACTGATGAATTTTACAGGCGATTAGCCTAAAAGTAATGTGTGGACTCATTACCTATTAGGGGCTTAAGTAACTGGATACTTATATGGTTACCGGGTTCGAGAAAGTAATGGGTCTATAAGTAGATTTTCATAAAAAAAACATTATTAAAAAAAACATTATTACAAACATTTTTTTAACTAAAAAAATAACGTGGCCTCGCTGGGATTTGAGCTTGGAGTCTTTTGGTTGTTAGGTGAGAACTCTACCCACTGAGCTATCGTCACATATAATAATAAGTTGCTTAAAATGTAAATGAATCGTTGTGCTTCGAGTTTCCGTTTGTGATGTTAAAAATATATACCTTACCCTCATGCTTACAAAAAATTACAAAGTAATGTGTCTTAATATAGATTTTCCAAAAAAAAATTAAATATTACTTTACGTTCATATTTCATGCATTATATAATTGTTGATGATTGGTAAGGCATTATTTTATGTTTCGAAAAAATTTTAAAGGTAATGATGTATCATTACAAAGTAATCCATGAGTACACAATTATTGGTAACTCATTACTTTATGTTTCGAAATAATGCTGAAGGTAAGAAGTGTACATTACAAAGTAATGCATGATGTAACACATAATCGTTAACTCATTACTTTTTGTTGGAAAATTGGAAAATAGTATACATTACAAGGTAATGCATTACTTTAACGAACCCATTACCAAAGTTTTGCTGGGTAACATTAAATTAGGATAAAACATGGAAAAAAAACTTAAAACTAGATTTCCAATATCCAAATATGTTGAGTATATATTTGCTATATTTTATTGCCAAATAAATTCCAAAATTTTTATTATACTTTTTTTAATAAAAAATATTTAAAATTTTTAAGTGTTTAACCAACAACTGTTAACCACATGCAGTGGCAATGTTGCATCTAAAAGGGGAACACTATGTTATAAAAGTATGGGAGATTTTAAAGAAACATTTTTAAATACTTGACCAAATTTAAACAGTGTTTATTAGTAATGGACGGTAAAAATCGACAATTACTCTTATCGTAAAAATGAAAACAAATATTCGTTTTCTTACAAGAAATGTTCGCTTCCTAAAGCCTGTATGGTACCTGCTTTTCGCAGGGCTTCTACCAGGGGGTTTCTATCAAAAAACTTTACAGTTTTTTACATTCAGTTTTTTTTTTAACATTTTATAGAAAATCCCTGGTAGAAGTGCTGCAAAAAAACAGGTGTCATACATTCTTTAGGAAGCGAACATATTTTGTAAAAAAGCGAATATTTGATTTCATTTTTACGATGAGGGTAATTGTCGATTTTGATAAAATTTTCTGTTTCTTTGTTCGCTATACAAATTTTTATTTTATAGCTGATTTCTCTAAAAGTTGGTGCAATTGATCTTAGTACTCCAAGGAAGATCGCCGTATACGTTTCCGCCGTTACGCCCTTTTACGCCTTTTTTGCGCCCGTTACGCCTTTTTACTTTTTATATAAAATATGAATTTGTTATTTAATAATGAAATTTTTATTTTTCATTGGATTTGGCTCCTTATACCTCAGCCAAGGACATCATGTACGCCATACAAAATTCTCAAACCAAACATAAATGCAGTTTTTCATAAAATTAAATGAAAAATGTTTTACTTTTAAATTTTAAAAAATTAAAACCTAAAGTTTATTTTTCGATCTTTTATCATAAATTATGATGTGAGCAAGATGATTCAAGTTCAAGTTCACGATCATTTGTTTTTTGTTAAACAAAAAACCGTGCAATGGCGAGGCTGTTTATATCTCCCTCTGGGGATAGATCGCGGAAACTCTTGTCTATGACGTGGGGCGAACTAAGGACCGTAACGGGTTACCTCACAGGACACTGTGGCCTTAGGTATCAATTGTACAAGATGGGACGATCCTCTACGGATACGTGCAGGTTTTGTGAATTGGAACCCGAGACCTCTGAGCATGTTCTCTGCAAATGTCCGAGGCTCTCCGACAGGAGGGTGCGTTATTTTGATGATCGAATAGTGACGCCATCGGACGTTTGGAACTGTTCACCTGGTAGGATAATTGGCTTCGTAGGGAGCCTGAACATATAGGGTGTATTCGCTGGCAGCACAAAATACCAATTTCAGGTCGCGGTGCATAGTGCCACTATAATCTAATCTACTTCTCATAAATAAAAATTGTGTATACTTTCCGAACACAGTCTAATCTGCATTTTATTTCTGTTGATGTTTGTTAGCTCTATTGATGATACCTGCTGTTTGTTTGTAATAAACAGGGACAGGAACTTCATGCATGTAAAAAGTATGTTTCAGGCGCCTACAATATGCATTAAAAATCTTAAAATATGCACTAAAATTTTAAAAATATGCACTTAAAATTTTGTTTGATTTTATTTAAATTAAAAACAAAAAATTAAGTATCACTGTTTTTGTAAAATACAAATTATAAAAAATGAAAACAAATATTCGTTTAAATAAACTTAAATAAAATCTTTATATCATGGATGGTAACCGGTTCAATACGGCTATCGGTAAGGGTAGCGCTATTTTCTTTTATGTCGTTAACAGTATTTTAGTGGTTTTAATTATTTCGGTCACGAGTTTTTTTTAGCGATGACGCTATTTTAGCAGTAACGGTATTCTCGGTAAATTAAATCTTTATATCATGGATGGTAACCGATTCAATACGGTTATCGGTAAGTGTAGCGCTATTTTCTTTTATTTTGTTAACAGTATTTTAGGGGTATCGATATTACAATTATTTCGGTAACGAGTTTTTGTAGCGATGGTGGTATTTTAGCGGTAACGGTATTCTAGTTAGTTTTAGTTATTTTGGTATACGATTGCAATAGCCTGGTTCTTTAAATACGATTTTTTCAATTTTTGCTGCACCTACGCACAGTTGAGTGAATAAAATAAAAAGTGGTAACCAAATGTATATGTAATCGTTCATTAGGAGTATAGCTTTCAGAAGATATATAGATATTAGATATTACTTATCAAAGTTAAGTTGTTATAATACAAAAAACACTATTATATATATTTTTTTGTTTTTTTACTTATTTGTTCTAGAAATTTTTCAATAAATTATTTTTTTTTGTAAAGTAGAGGTTTTTACCTGTTCAACGATGTATAACATGTCTGGTGAATATGTTTCCAAACGTCTGAAAACTTTTTTAAAATGTATCAACTAGACCAAAAATTTTGCAAAATAGCTTAAACTCAGATTTAATGCGACACTAAATGATATCATCCGACCCAGTTATATCCTTTTTTGTACTCGAGGTGGTCTACTTTGGCCTTACCTTAGTGCTCACCCTGTATTAACACAGGGTGACTTCAAAATTAATTTTCTGATTTTAAATTACATATACATTTGGTCTTAATCGGTCTAGTAGTTAAGAAGTTCTATATTTATTACCACTTTTTATTTGATTCACTCCTCTGTGCTACGTGACAAATTTGGTCTATGTCATCTAAAAAGTCTATGGTGAAATTTCAAGCCAAATCGGATAAATTTATAAGGTCGCGCAAATGGATCAAAGTTTCAAAAATTTGGTGAAAATTAAAATTTTTTTTTTTATTTCTTTTTTTGAGTTACATTTTTCTATAGTAATTCATATTGAAAATATAATTTTTTTACGACAACGATAACGTATTTTAGTTTGGTACCAAAAGAAACTCAAAAATTTTTGAGTATTTCACAAACCGCAAAGTTCAAGTATAATTCTTCAATACTGATTAACAAAATTTGAAAATATTAAAAAAATTTATTTTGTTTGCATAAGTATATAAGATGCATAATTAATCTTTAAATTATTGTAATTATTAGCGAATTTCAAGAAAATGTTATTTTTTTGCATAAAAAATGTTGAAATAAGTTGTGAAAAACTGCTAAATTAATAATTACTGATTTTTTATTATTCCTTAGATTATAAAAGGTCTAAAAAACAGAATTTTTTCCCAAAGCCATATGTAACCCCTTTTGTATCTGTGGTCATAACAGCCCAAAATCACTAAATCTGACCTTTTTACTAAAATTAATTATACATAAAAATATTTAATAAATAATTTTATAGAAATTATTGGTGTTTTCTAATTATATTTTTAATATGAATTACTATGGAAAAATGTAACCCAAAAAAAAAAACCTAAAAAAAAAAATAAAACAAATTAAATTTTTAATTTTGACCAAAATTTTGAAACTTTGATCCATTTGAGCGACCTTATAAATTTATCCGATTTGGCTCAAAATTTCACCATAGAGTTTTTACATGACATAGCGGCAAAAATTGAAAAATCGTATTTGAAGAACCAGTCTATTGCAATCGTAGAATGAAAGTATTACTCAATGAAATAAGCTTTCTAGAAAATTGTAAACCCATTTTTTCTTGATGTCAAAAAACAAAAAAAATAAATTTTTTTGTCGTGAAATTATTATTAAATTATTTTGGCTAAACTATATGATAAAAATATTTATAATGAATTACATTAAAATGTATTATTATTTTCCGAAATTAACCCTTTACTGCATTTTTTAAAAATTGCTTTAATTTCGAAAAAAATTTGATTTTTAAATTTGAAAGTTTTTTTAATAACGGGTTTTTATTTATTTGCGTTTACATTTGAACGAATTATTAAATGAATTGAAACATGGACGTCTATCATTGTTAGACTTAAGTTTAGACAAATAAACAATAAATACAGTAGTCGCTTGGTTATATGAATATCGAGTTATGTAAACTTACAGAATAGTGAACAAAACAATTTAAACACAGGAGGTTCTAAAGAGTGAACACAGCCTATCTCTGTTATGTGAACAGCTTTCAACCGTTGATTTTTTTTCAATATTTGTCTTATTAAAAGTATGTTTTTTCCCGAAATAAGTGAAGAACCTGCAACCGTTGATTTTTTTTTAATGTTTTGAGTGTTGAGTTTTGAGTGATTGTCTTTTGTCTTTTAAAGACAAGGTACTACAGAAATCCCTTGAAGCAAAAAAGGTACAAAAAAATATAACCGACTACTTTCATGTACATTAATAAAACTTAATGTAATAAAAATCATTTGAATTACTTATTTAAATTCTCTCGATTATGTGAACTTCTCCATTTAGTGAACAGGCTCTGTTTGAATTAGTGCATATAACCGAGCGACTACTGTTAAGTCATTTCAAATAAGATTTTGATGTCTTTTACTTAAAATGCACTCAAAAAATCGCTTAAGCCAATGCAAACTTCAAATTTAAATATATTTTTATTTTGATCTAACCTATTAAAACGGAGTATACCACTGGTTTTCTACGCCCCAAAATTAAATGTATTTGTCCCGTGGTTTTGGTGTGTTATTTTCACATGCTTACTGTGTTGTTTTTAATGTTTTTTAAGAAATTTTAATTAAATTTTAAAGATAATGTTGAAATAGAAAAATTTCAAAAATATGCATTTAAATGTTTCTGTTTCTCCGAATCCCAAGTTTGATATAAAATGTACATATATAAAAAAAAATATATTTTGTTACGAGAAACTTAGAAAAAGAACTACATTGGAACACGGTTTTAACGAACGATTTTTCTGGTGCTAAAGCATTTACCAACATATTTCATACAAAATAATACGGTTATAACGAATATCGCTTATAACGAACTTTTTATATAACGAACCAATTTTGTGGACCCTTTTACCAATTTTCATACAAATATTTACGCTTATAACGAACACATTAAAAAAATCGAGACTTTAAAAAAAATTTAAGCTTTTTACTTGCAAAAATTTGTATAAAACGTAATTTAATGGAACAAATGTTTCAAAATTACAAAGAAAATTTTAAAAACTAGGGGAATTTAAAAAAAAAAAAATCCTATCATAATTTTTGGAAAATATTTAACGAACTTCGCTTATAACGAACTAAATTGGTAGGTCCCTAAGAGTTCGTTATAACCGTATTCCACTGTATATGCATTTAATGGAAAATCAATAAAAATATGCATTTAAAGCAAAATAAGTTAAAATATGCAATAAAAAAATATAGCAAAATATGCACTAACAAATCGATGCCATTTTAAAGCAAATTCTTTGATTCGCAAAGATATTTTATTTATCCTGTTCTCAGACTTAGGGAAAAATACATGCATTTGCATGAACTTCCGGTCCCTGGTAATAAAATATTAAAACAGTGGTTTTGGTTTATTTCTTCTATTTTTTTTATCGATTATGCTAAATTTTTCGTTAACATTCAACACAACATGTTTATGGTGATAATAAATTGAAAACTTATTATTGAATGCCTGACATTTGTTGTGATTTCATTTGATTAGACGAATCGAATCACACTTTTTTTTGAATTGGGCTTTATGTTTGTTGACTTCAAATAATAAAAATGTCTTTTATGCTTTTATGGAAGTTTTTTATGCTTTATTAATTTTTTATAACTAAATTTTAATTATTCAGTGAAAGGGATTTTCCATGGGCTTGTTTATGACCTTTTTCTGATTTTTTTTTGTTGAACTTTCTATAGAAAAGATATAAATGGGAAATCGTGAAAATAGTTTTTAGTCGTTATTAATAAAAAGTTGGGTGTTCAAAAAAAATCTTGGTCTATAAAATTAAAAGTCGTTTTATCAATTATAAACCTCTATTTATTAGAGTTCGTCAAGAAAACTCAATTTTAGATTTTCATTACTTTGTTTTTGAGTTTTTCATGAAATTTCAACTGCTTCTATATATTATTTTTAAAAAAATACACTTTTTAGCCCAAAATGAGCCGTTTTCCAACGAAACACAATCGATTTCTACCATTTGGAATTATTTGTAATAAAACTCGGCATTGTAATAACAAATCTATTTTTAAAGGACATCACTATGAGCATAATTTCAATACCATCTATGAACCAATTTCTTGAAAATCACTTTTTGATGGAAAACTGTTCACTGATGACAAAAATTTAAGCGAGACAAAATCTATTTCAGTACTTTTTTTTAATATTTCTATTTCTCTATCAACCATAACATTTAATTTTGAATGCAATATCCTCTATCAACCACATTAAAGTTATATTAAACGAAGTTGTATACTACAACTGTACTTAATATATCAAGGTCATTTAAATGCTTGTTTATTATGTTAGAAATTAATTATTTTAGAAATGGCATTCAGTCATTGGATTTCGATGTGCAGATTACAAAAAATAACAAAAAAGTACTTTACATTTTTTTTTTTGAAAGTACTTTAAATTTTATATTTTTTATGAAATTCAAATTAAATTTACAGAATAAAAAGTTAATTGCTAGGTAATATTATAACAAAAACATTGAATAATTTTTAATTACCGCTGCGATTTTTTAATATTGTAATAAATATGGATTTTGGATATTGGCTATCCTACTATTTCAAAATAGTACTTGGTTTAATTTTTGTAATTTTTGCACCTACAATGGTGGACCAAAAATCCTTTTTATTTAATTTAAGTTTAGGATTAGTTTTTAATTGTTTCAAATGTTTAAAAATTCTATTCAAATTTTCACATTTATATTAAAAACTTTTTTTCAGTGTATTTATTTAAATATTTTTTTTTTAACTGCAATGATGCCAAACTTATTCGCTTTATCAGCATTAGACCTGGTCGAGCCAAAAATTATCCAAAAGTTGCGCAATTAAGATCTCCAAAGTATTTACCACATGGTAATGTTAAATTTAAATTGAATTATGATGAAGACTATAAAAATTTACCCAACCGAATTAAAGAATACGCAGGACATACTGAACCAAAACCCTTACATACTAGTCAACTTGCAATTCAGCCTAGTAAATGGAAACATTTACAAGATTTTAAGCCTGTTATACTAAGGAGTTTATATATGAGGAGTACCAGAATTCATCAAACAAGACATCATACAGGATATCAAACACAACGTTCTGTCAGACAGGATATTATCCTGTCTCAGAAAAAAACAGTGAAACAAAAAAAAAAACTCAAAGTTAAATAAAATTGTTATTTCATACATTATTTACATTATTTTCATTGTTTACATTGTTGACATTATTTACATTACATAATTTACATTATTTACTTTATATACTTTACATTACATAATTTACATTATTTACTTTATATACTTTACATTACTTACATTATATATTTTACATTCTTTACATTATTTACATAATTCACATACTTGCAATTTTAAAGACTTTCATTTGATATAAACCTGGCTAAGCGACAGGATTTTCGACGCGTTGGCAAATGTTTTGTTTCACGTCATGGTGTTGAGATGTCTTGTTTGACGGGTTTTGTCCAACTTTATATGTAAAATCCTTGGTTATATTGAGTCCTTTTTTACTCTGCCATAGCCTCTATCAGCCAAAAAATATTTAAATTTGTCAATTGCTATTCCCTCTATCGACGACCCTCTGTCGCCGCGAATAACGAAAAATATTATATTATTTTTATGCTTCGGATTCAGTAGCCATATTTAACAAATATTATAAAAAAAATAATTGTTTCATACTTTAAGAGTTTGGGCATAAATCAGTTTTGGTTCATAGAGGGTACTGAATATAAGGTCTTGCTATGCTCTCTGCGTGAATGTTTTCTACTATGAAACACTTTTCAAATTTTGAAAATTTAAAATAAAACTAATTTTTTAAAGATTTCTTTTTTCACATTGTAGAAAGTTTGTTATTGCATAATCTTTAAGAAAAACGTCTACAAAATTTGTAAATATTACTCCAACTTGTTTAACAGACAAAGCAAAACACCTCTAATTTCAGCTATTCGAATTTCAGCAGATTTAGAGCAGTCTTGCCAAGTATTTCTTTACAAATCCCCCTAAATTGTCCAAAAACACCCCTAGATTTATTCTACTACCAAAAAATCTCCCTTAATTGTCCTTTTCCTAAAAACTGTTAAAATTTTTAGCTTTTATTTAAAATTCTTTGAATAAAATTGTTAAAATATACGAATTTTGTTTGAGTTATGTACATATATTCTTTTAATTGTCAAAATATGAAACTGTAGTTTAACAGCGCAGTAAAGTGACTTTAATTTTACCAACAATCTATGCCAAAAATTTGCGAAATATAATAAGCGAACCGAGAATGTTATCTTATAAAGGCAAAAACACCTCTTTTAATTAGATTTTTACCCCTTCCACCCAACCAAAATTCCTCCCAACAAACTTTTACCTCCTAAAATAAACCTAAACGACTTAAAAACCTCAAAAATCTAGGGGGAAACCCCTTACTCGGCAACACTGATTCAGAGCCGCTTTTACTCTATTTCTAGTAGTTTTTTTTTTGTTGGGTAGGTGTGGGCTAAAGATTAATTTTATCATTATGCTTTATAATATTTTTGTTAGATTTAGTTTAAATTTTGTTTACAAATTTTAGTTCTGCATAGAATTTGTATGTGTTTTCCCCCTAATTGGAAATTCAAATGGTGTTTACATCCGAAATTGTTTAAATAAGCCAAATCGTATGTTTTATCTGTGAGTGTCAAGAGTAATTTGAAACAGAGTTGTCCAACGTTATATTTCAAAATGTCGACACGTTACTTTTAAAAGACGTATAGTAGGGTAGTAGAGGGAGGTTTCGAAACTGGGACACCTATGCCACCCCCGATTTTCTCTGCATTCAAAAATGTTAAGTTCAAAAAAGTTAATTTTTGAAAATTTTTTTGTAAATTTTAAAGAAATTTTTCTGAGTTTTTGAAATGGTACGGGAACTCTGAGATAAATTTTTATCCGAAAAATTAGGATATGAAACATAAAAAATTTTATTTGTTCTTGTGTCATATTTTCGAAAAACCGTATAATTAACTACTCAAGAGTTCCAGGCTACTAAAAAAAAAAATTATTCGCGAATCAAATTATTACAAATTGTTTACTTTTGATGATCTTAAATGTAAAAATTCAGAATTTTTCAAATTTAAACTTCTTTAACTTCAGTAGAAGTATGGGTGTGAAATTCGGAATTTTTCATTTTAAGGTCATCAAAGTGACCGTTAAACAAAAAATTTTTATGTCGAATTAAATCTGAAAACAATTTGTCAAACACTTGTTTAAAATTTAAAAAAAAAATTTAATTCGGAAAATTTGTTCTTTTAAAACCTGAGAAAAGTAATTTGTCGTTTTCGACTATAAGCGTGTTCGATAACACAAAATTTTTTAAAAATTTGTAAAAGTTTTTACTGGAAGGTGTTCGTTTACACAAATACTCAGTAAAATATAGTAAGAAGAGAGAGTAAAGTGACAGGTTGTTGACAAAAAACTTACAAGTTTTTACTGGATAAATTTTTGCCAGTAAGAATTTGTAAGAAGAAAAAAACATATCGAGCCCTATCCGCCAGAAAGACGTAAGTAACAATTTTTGCATATTCGGGTTTTTGATGAAAATATTTGTTTTGCGACCATTTGCATCATTGGTCAAAACTTCATAGCTCTAGGAAGTACCGTTACAAAGTTCGACAAAAACAAAAAAGGCGTAAGTGCTTATTCCTATATGACAAACAATAGTTTGTTTACATATTTCCTGACCGCAAAGTGTTACTTACGTCCTTTTTTATTTTACAAATAACTCAAAATCTAGGACACGCTCGATCATGTTTTATTCATCGTTGGATTCGTAATTCAAAAGACTTTAATTTGTTTATCATATGTTTATACTCTTCTTAAACCAAGCAAGAAATAAATCAAAAAAAGTAAAATTGGGTCAAATTAGACCCCCTTGTTTAACCCCTTAAAGTGAGATTTGGTACCAAAAAACAGATTAGTTTTCTTTATATTTTGGTCTTTTATAACATATTTTCATTTCATTAAAATCCGATAAGCCAAAGAAACTTAAAAAAAAAACTTAAAAATGCCTTTCCTGTAAAGTTATGATATTGTTACTTACGTCTTTTCGGCGGATAGGGCTCGATATGATTGAAAAAATATACTTGTATTTTTAGTAAACAAAAAAAAAATATTAAATTAAATTTTAATTGTCAATGGATTCAAAGTGCAAAATATTAAAAAATATTAAAGAATTAACTATGGAAGAAACTAAAAAACATTCTAAATTATTTCTGGTCGACAATTTCAATTAACTTTTATCTTTTCCATAACGACCAGTTGATTTTTTTTTAATATTTGGTATTTAAAATCAGCTGTTTTATATATTTTACCAATTGTTAAAAATTTTCCGTTCGTGTACTTTTTTGTAAATTTGTCTTACTCTCTGTAATTTTGTTACTGAGTAATTTTTACTGGACTTTACTGGGAAAGTAATCGAACACACTTTATATTACAATTTTTTTAATTTTTAATTTTCGATTGCTCGTGTAAAGTTGGTTTTAAAAAATATTGACTTTGTTGTTTTTTAAGTGTTTTTCCAACCTTTAACACTGTAGGCTCCCTCCTTTGTTTTTAATTACAATTTTATTGCAGAATTTGAAATTTTTTTTGTTAAATTTTCTGGCGTTTATTGCTATTTCCCACCGAACCATTTAAACTTCTATAAATCTAAAATTCCTAGAAGTTTTTACGGAATTTGTTACACGAAATCGCCTCTGTTTCAGCGCAATCAGAAGTATGCTGTTTCATGTTTTTTCCTGGGCGTTGTATTGAAAAATTAATGAAATATTTATAGTTTTGTTGAACAATTGACAAATTCTGACATTGATTTGTTATAGCATATTTTTGCATATTTTACTCTTGATTTTGCAAATTTCGTTAAAAATTCTTATTTTCGATAAAAAAAAAAATAAATCTTATTTTTGAAAAAAAAAATCTTATTTTATAGCATATTTTAGTACTTTTTAGAACAAAAGCATATTTTAGCGATTTTTTTTTTTTAATTTAGTTTTTAGTTATTGAACAATTTTATGTTTCAATAAAAAATATTTTTTTGGGTTTTCAACACTGATTTCGAAAGTTTAAGACATTTTTCCAAATTTAAATTTCTTGATTTAGCTATATTCAATTTTTTATCTCCTTTTTGTTGGCAATTAAAATAAGTTTCTCAAAGTTACTTCAACTAGACTGAAAAATAAGTTTTAAACTACGACTTCTTAAAGGAAATGTTTGTTTTAAGAGCATATTTTCGCATTTTTTGTGAATTTTTTATGAATTAATAATGGATTTTTTAGAGCTTTGGTTATTATAGATTTTGAGAGGCATAAATTTTTGATACAAATTTAAAAAAAAAAAAAAAAAAACTATACTTTTTATATTCCGAAATTCTTGTAAACCCAATTTTCAAATTTTTCTACCAAAACTATTAAAAAAAAAATATTTAAGACTTCTTCTTTATCATTTTAAAAGAAGATTTAAAACATTTATATAAAATTTTATTATATTTAAGATTAAAGCACATATTTTAATATTTAATAAAGATTTAATAAATATTTAAACATCTGATAACTTTTTCAACAGAATTTTTTTAATTAAATTACAATATTTGAAAATATTTAAGAAAATATCGCTTGCAACCGAAAATCTGCTTTCTTACCACAACTGACACGCATGTCATAGTTGTGTCAGTCCAGGTTTGGGAACCAACTTAAATTTTAATGCGCAAACTTTTTTAATTTAAACGTGATTTAAAATTCCAAACCGTGTTATTTTAAAGTTATTTTGTGTCGTATTATATTTGATATTTTTTCAACCAGTTTAGGGGTGGGGATATATCACCCCCCTGGATCCACGCCTGCTGGTACACTACAGTAAACACATTTTGAAAGAAATATACAAAATATGGTAATACAGTAAAACTTAATATTTTTTCTTTAAATATCTTTATTAGGATCTTGATCGTTGAAAAAAATCATCGCATGCATAAACTGTTCATCAAGGCTATTTTTGAATCAGTCTTTAGCTCCGAAAAAATGAGCGTTTGGTGTATCTCATATAATAACAAAGCTAAAGCCTTGAAATTTGGCACGTGAATTTATTTAATGACCAGAACAATAGCAAACAAAGCCTTTTTGGTTATTCGAATGTTTTTGTGGTAAAAATGAGCTGAGAAGTTTCAAAAATTCTATTTTCGGAGCCCATTTTTTAGTGGGTAGGAGGCGGAGAGGGCATACATGTAAACCCATTTCTTTCTAATTTAAGTTAAGCACCCCTAACAATAATCTGAAATTCTAAAAGAATAGAAATATAACCACAAACAAAAAGTCGGTAGTAAAAGGTTAAACACACAAACTAAAGTTAAGATATGTAAAATTATAGAAATAAAAAAAAAAATAAATACGTTGAGTAACGGCAGCGCTTAAGAAAAAAGTGGCGAATGCTCCCCCTTCTACCCATGCTGTGTAGGGAAAGATAATTTTTATTGCAACTTTGACCATCAATTCTTTATTTTCCAGTTACACTGACTTTAATAAGAAAACATACATACATTTTTTAATCCGAGGAACGTTTTTTTTTTTTTGGAAAATTACTTTAGACTCTACAAATAATTTTTAGAAAGCATTAAGTCCTACTCTGGTTTTAAAAATATATAGGATGACAATACAAAAAAAATAATTATACAAGATCAGCAAATATTACACAGCACATGATGTCATATTAAATTGCGCTTAAAGCCGCGTTGCTTCTTCCATTCCGTCTTTTTAACACATTAAGCACGTCTTTATGTCTTCTCTTTTAGACAGTCGTAAAACCTATTGAATTGATTAAAACAACTTCGGTTTTTTATAACCCGGTTATAACGCTAAAGATTTTTGTTTGAAATTGTCCTAAAAGTAACCGGTTCTATTGATCTGAAATAGAGCCTAAAACCAGTTTTAGAACTTATTCTAAAACACGTTTTCTCGAAATGATTTAGTTTTGATTTAAAACAATTCGATTTTAACACTTCATTTTCTTCGAAAATAACCATGGCAAGATTTTAATCATATACAGCATTCACACCTGATTGCAAAAAACCTGTTTTTGTCAAAACGAGTGTAAAAGTATAAAGAATTTAAAGAAATAAAGAAAAGAAAGAGTTTTGGTAAAACAAGTGTTTTGCATTTTGGTGGGAACGTGGCTAAAATCTAGTTTAGTATATTATTTGAGATGCAGTCTAAAAGCGGCATAACACTTAGACTGCTGCAGCAGAAAACTTTTTGTCTTTATTTCGTCTTTTTTGTATTTGCCTGGAACAAATGAGCATATAATTTTAGGGTGTCACATTTTATAAGCTTAAATATACGAGCTGCATTTTTAATTATTTCAAAAAATAAGTTATGGGTAGATCACTCTGTGCTTTATTTTCAGAATTTATGTTTATGTTGTTTTTGTTAAAAACAGGGCAACCAGAAATATGCTGTATCATGTTTTTTCCTATGCGTCGTTTTGAAAATTGGATTAAACATTTATCCGTTTCAATACAATTGACGAATTCTGGCATCGAATAGCATATTTTGATCATAAGGCCATATTTTTGAGTCTTTCCAGAAGGCCTTTTGACGAAAATATCCCTTTTTCAACTTCACCCCTTCCGATTTGCATGAAACTTTTTTTATACTCGTATAATCTCCTAATTTGTATGACACATTACTTTGTTCATTTTTTTAAATTCGATGCTGTTCGCATTTTGTTGCGAAATTTAATGCATCAAATCGACTTTTGATAAAACTTCAAAATGGTTTATTGGTGAACTTTTTTGAAAACCCCAAAAGGAAATAGTTATGTTTTTCAATATTTTTTATTAACGGATATATATATACATTTGTACGAAGTTATGTATATTTTCATACAATTATGTACAAAAATTTAACATTCAGTACAATTTTATTTGGCTAATTATATCTAGATGTCTCGCTTTACATATAACCATATACAATCATACACAATTATATCAGTTTAAAATCCGGATACAAATATATCTTATTTTCATGTATCAGTTTATATATAAACTGATACAACCAATACATTTCTATCGGGCCATAATTAGGATAAACTTGTATTGGGCATTTATCTAATTGCATCAGATTGGATCTAGACCATATTTCGGATGAAATGAAATAAGCTTAAATATAACGTCATTTAGATATTGATATGACTAGATCAGGGGTGCCCAAGGCCTATGCGCTTGGTACTCATTTGTTTTTGTAAAAACACTTAGCTATAGGCTGTGTGTTTTAATACACATATAGAGCGCTCAGCACTATCAATACGAAATACACAAACAACTTTGTCTTATTAGTGTTTTTGTCGTTCTTCACTGTATACACGCAAGCGCAAAGCAACAACACTTTCGTATGCTTTGCTGGTAAACATTGAAATATTTTTTTCTTTTTTCTTTGTATGTATTGGTTTTTACAACAAAAAATATTGAATAAAAATTACTTTTTCTTTAAATGGATTGGTGTTTGCTCTTCCATAAGGAACTTTTGGGCACTCCTGGACTAGATAATGCTCCGTAAATATTTTTTTTAATCGGGTTATCATTTACCTCCTTTTCTATTAGAAATTGAAATAAATTTTACAAAAGTAACTCCAAATGTACTGAAAAATAAATTTCAAAATAATGATTTTAAATTTAAATGTCTTTTAAATGCATATTTTTAAATTTTAAAATCATATTTTCCGTTTTTAGGGCATTTTGTATGGGCATAAAATGAATTTTTTAAAGCATATTTCTTTCTGTTTGCCCTGGTTATAAATAAAGCGTAAATTTATGTTAATGTTATGTTTGCATGTTTATTTGCAATTTTTGTTATTTTTGGATATTTTTTCTTAATTTAAAATAAAATTGCTTAAGACAACAAATTAACAACATGTGTTTTTTGGTCGGTGTTATAATTTGCTTAAATTCAAACATAACGTCCGTTTCATATGTATAACCCATGTATGAAATTATACTTTGCAGCTCTAAAAAAATTAAACAAATCAGGTTACCTTGAATTTGATTTAATTGGGCATGAATTGGCAGAATGTCAGCTATTAAAATATTTATTTGTTTTTAATCACTGTGGTGTAATGGTTTACGTGTTGGACTGTTCCACAAATGGTCCCGGGTTCTATCCCTCATATATATAGCAGCTCCCACCTTCGGTGTTCCCATAGCACTTAACCCCACCGAAGTAAAATAATGAATCAGGGCTATGAACCAAAAAAGCTTCAATAAGTTCGCCAACTCTCCATCAGGTGGCGAGCAACAACTGTTCTAAGACATATCATCTCGCGCAATTACAGTGTTGCCATGTTTGAAGCCCTTCATCTTCCCCCACCTTTCATCTCTCCTCTATCCAATTTCCAAAGAAAGCAACACATATAGGAAGAAATTCCTGAGTGATGCTTCTCTTTAAAAAAAAAAAAAAAAAATAATCAGTATTTATTAGTAAAGCCTAAAGGAACCGAACCGCCTTAACTGATTTGGAAAAAGGAACAATTTTGGCTTTTAGAACCCAACGACTATCAATTTTCG
Source organism: Delia radicum (assembly GCA_021234595.1). NCBI lineage: Eukaryota > Metazoa > Arthropoda > Insecta > Diptera > Anthomyiidae > Delia > Delia radicum. The sequence continues at coordinate 202,873,741 of CM037853.1, forward strand.
AAATTTCGCGATGAATTGGCGTAGTTAAAGGGTAATCGCCTATTTTTTTAATGATAAGGAAAATTAGGAAACAAAGAAGAGAAGTGGAAGAAAATACCAAATCGCGATACACGCAGAATTTTTAACGCTGCAAGTAATTTTACCATAAGGTGCCGAAAGCTCCCGCTCTAATTTCCCCTTCTGTGAACAAGTCAACATCTTGGAGAGTTTTGAATGCATACAAACATATTGTGCGAAGTAAAATTAATAGTGTCCGACCGAGTATTCGGCTTCGGAGTTCGGCCAAAAAGTGAAGTTCGGCCAAGTTCGGTGTTCGGCCAAATTTTACCCGAATTTGGCCGAACTACCGAACTTTTTATGATTATTTAATGAAAAGCACAAATAAATAACAACTGTGGTTATATTTACTTTTCAGAATTTACAAAAAAAACTACATAAAATATACTACGTTGAATACGATACACTCAAAAAAATAAGTTAGTAGAAAAGTTAGTAAAACGTCTTGTAAATCAGGTATACTATTTTTTAGCAAAATTTTTTGCTAAAATCGTGTTTTCAGCTAAAATTTTTGTTATACTTATTCAGCACTTACCTGGTTTATACTAATGCTTTACTAATATTATACTGTTTTACTAATTAATTTTGCTAAAAAAAATTGTGCTGATAATAGTGATGACGACAACCAGATTGAAATATATACGCAGAATGAAGCATATGTCGCGGCATGTCAAGATGTAGTAGAGAAGAGGAAAATGATACTAAAAAGTACAACTCTAATAAGACATATAAAAAAATCAACCATGGAAGACTTTTGTATCTGTTTTTCATACATAAAACAAAATTGAGGATTAAAACAACTTAAATTTTGCGTTGTCACCGGCTTGTGAAAATAATTGTCTTTTAATTATATAAAAGACAAAATAAAATATTTAAATTTAATATGTATTTCTAAACTAAATTTTTATAGATTAATAATCTAGTGTGGTCAAATTGCAAACAAACATGTAGACAGAGTCTACATGTTTGTTAGACAAAGACACACATCTTAGGTAGATTTTTATGGTTCCTTTTTCTTATTGCAAAAAAAGGGTTGTTTTTTTTGGTTTCGTTTGTTTTTGTTTATTTTTTCGTTTCGTTTCTATAATTATCTTCGGCAGTTGCGTCCTTTAAAAGATAGCATCATTTAGACAACCATTGATGTAAGTAGTTGAAAGAAAATTTTTGTTATGTTATATATATTTATTTCTATATATTTTCATATATTAAATTAATTCATGTCGTCAATGTGGGAAAATGAAAATTTTTATATTTCGTAATTATTGTAAATTATTTTTAAAAGAATCACAAAAATATGTTTTATGATTTTCAGCAAATATATTAACTAAATTACAATTTGTTTACAATTTTTTTGCGTTTTTTTCGGTCTACTAAAATTCAGCAAAAATTTATTAATTTTTACCAACGCTTTTTTATTTCTAATCTACTAAGTGTTAGCAAAACTTTTGCTGAATCTACTAATTTTGTTGCTAAAAATCAGCTGACATTTTTTTGCTAGCACTTTTTTTGCTAGCAATTTTTTTGCTAGCACTTTTTGCTAGCACCCTGAGTCAGCAAAATTTTAGTCAGGACTTTACAAACTTTTTTTTTTGAGTGTTGTACAAATATTTTATTCTTCTTTTTTACTTAAAATAGTACAACTTTTTCCAAATATGAATTTTTAAAAAATTATACCTATGAATTTTTATTTTTGTTTATGTTAAATTTCTGTTTGTTTAAATTTATTGATCTAAAAAAACAATTAATATTTTTTTTTATTAAAACAAAAGTTCGGCTTCGGCTTTGGCCGAACATTGATATTTTAGCAGAAGTTCGGCTTCGGCTTCGGCCGAAAAAACGAGTTCGGTCGGACACTAAAAATTAACGAAATTCCACATAACAAATTTCCACGAAAGGCACAAAATCAAACGATATCATTTTTTTTATAAATTAATTACTCAAGGTGAGAAAAAATGGAATTTGAGGGTACCTTATGGTACCTACGTAAAGAAAAACGATACTTCTTATGCAAGAATTCATACCAGCAACGAAAACAAAATGTGGTTTCGCGAAATAATCACTCCACTTCTTGCCTGCTATATAAAGGTTCGTAGGGTTTGCAAAAAAAAACCTTTTTCGCGACATAGTTCTTATAGTTTCGCGATTTTGTAAATAGGATATTAGCCAGCAACACAAACAATTATTTCCAGCTTTCAAAATTAAAAAAACTTCATTAGTTTAAATTTAATAGAGCTTCAAATTATAACTTCATATATATGGGTTATAAGTATGAAACGGACCTTATTTTAAACGGGGTTTTAATTATGATCAAAAAACTACCATGAGTATAAAAAAACATATGGATTTTTATTGCGGCTATTGACAAACTTTTTCCGTTTTCATTTCGTTTCTCTAGCTTTGTAAGTTTTTCACACATATGAAATGAAAACCAAACCTATCGACGAAAACCATAATTCCAACAAATTGTTATAAATATTTTTTCTTACCTAGTTTTTGATCAAATAACACCATCGTCGTCGTTATTTTCAACATCTACATTATTTCCATCATTATCGTGAATATATTATATTGATTTGAAAAATTCCAAATGTTTATTTAAGCAAAGAAAGAATTCACATCATCTCAAGCAGAGCTTTAAATAAGCGATTATATATATTTAACCTCATATGTGCGAAAGGTACACAAAAACGTGACTAGTTACAAACATCTACTAGGCGGATCAATAAGTCCGTGATTTTTTGAATGAATTACACTCAGGGAACTTCTGCTTTAAAAATATGTAATTGTTTGGGTTGTAATACAGTTTCTTTATTTTTAATGTAAAAGTCAGTCATTTGTAGAACAAATTAATTTGTTTTACTAACCTAGTAGTTCATTTAAAAAAAAAAAACAAACCACATTAAATGACTGTTTTATGATTTTACATTCATTTTTTACATTAGTTTTTTTTTTTTTTTTTAATAAAACAAAAATAAATGTTTGTTTATTTTTGGTTGCGAACTATTTGCTAAATGTGACGCTAAAAGCACACGTCGTCTTAATGTTGCATACAACAACATTGTGAGATATGTATACGGGCTTAGGAGGTTCAGTCATGTATCATCGTTCTCAAGCAGGATCTTTGGAGTGTCCTTCGAAAACTTAATGAAGATACGAGTTCTTATGTTTCTTCATAAGATAATTTATATGAAAAAGCCGAGATATCTATTTGATAATATTCGGTTTGGAAGATTTGAAAGGGGAAAAAGGCTAATCCCTCCGACACATCACACTCTCGCCTCGGAACATCTATTTTATATAAACGCTATTAGGCTTTGGAACACATTATCACACACCCTACAAACAACCAGCAATGCAACGCACTTTAAAAATCGTCTTTTTTCATTACTACAGTATGCAGTTTAATATGTTTTGTTTTATTATATAAAAATTTTGTTTTTTTCATATTTTTTTTTTTTTTTTTTTTTTTTTTATAATTGTCAACTTAATGTTAAATGTTATAAATTAATTTTAATTTCTAATGCTATAAACACATAGACGACTGCAGCTACACGACTACAGCCTGTCAAAAATAAAATACATACGTTTATATGAAAACGATTATTTTGGCACCAACACAACTACACGGCTACCCGACTACTTTTGCCGCTGTAGTCAACTTAGGTTAATTTCTATTTTTGTTGGCTGCAAAACAAAAATAGTGTTGACAATAAAACAAAATATGTAACAAATTAGTGCTTAAAAATATTTTATTTGTTAAACACAAAAAACGTCGCAACATCAAATGGTATAATTGCATTAATATTCAAGAGGGGTTATATAAATTTATTTTCACGTTATAATAATGTATTATAAATAAGTAATTGTATTTTTAAGTGAACTTTATATACGTGTCTACAACCAAGCATGTTGTTCTATATTAATAAAGAAAAAAAAGATGTAATTGGCACTACTGAAACAAAAATGCATTTGTACCAGGGATGTTAAATGGAGTTTTCAATTTTGTACCAACATCCAAAAAAAAATGTACTTTTTGGACGTTGACGGAACCATTTTTTTTAAATTTATTAAAACAACAAAAAAAAAATACATAAAAATTCTCTTGTACAGAAAAAAAAAAACAAAACCTTCCAATAACATACATTATATGTATAAATAAAATAAGGCATAAAAAAGTCTTATGAATATATGAGACCAAATCATGGAATTATTTGTTTAGTTAATAAACTATTTGGAATTTCTACATCATAGCAGCATAAATTTGTCGCTCTTAACCAATCCTTAGTCTGTATGAGACTTGATAATGTTGGCTAATGTAGTCTGTTTCTTTCCTTAGTTTTTATTATATTTTGAAAAGAAAAAAACTCTTTCCACAATTGCAGACCAGTGTGGAATGGATAAAATTCCAGCAACGACTAGAAATGTCTGGAAATATATTGACATTCAGTTCATTTTGAAAATTAGCTACTACCGACCAAAAAATACAAACGTTTTAATTTTTTAACGACTTCAGTTAAAAAAATTTTAGTTTTTACTCTGGCTCAAGTAATATTTTTACTAAGAAGACAAGAATGGAGCAAAATTAATGATTAATCGGTTTTTTGTTAAAGTTCTGCCTATTATGGAGGCTATAACTTTTCTAAAACATTGGGTTCTGATGAGATCTTTAACGAGATCGAAATACTAGTATTAACCTAGCTAATATGTTTGATTTGCTTTATTTTTGTAAATATACGGAGGTTGAGAGCTCGTTCTAAATTAAACATATATAAGATTGTTTGGAACTTTCTTTCATTTCTTTAACAATAATTTAATTTTCGTTTGAATTTTAACGTCTTTTTCAGACAATTGCAGTTAATACTATAATTAATATGCAATTTTATTTAATTTAATTGTGAAAGGCGTGGTAGAGAAGAATGAGTGTATTTTCTAAAAATCATAACTACATTGCAAATATTCAATTTTTTCTGAATCAGACTGCGCAGTTTCTGGTATTGAACGTTCGTCAGTGACCCTGTTTTTTTTTGAATTTTTGAATAATGTAATATTTGTTATGTTTTTATTTGTTCGATTGCGTCTATATGAAATTTTTCTGTGCAATCACTGACCGTGGTATAGATAAACTGATTTCTAATGCCACATGCACTCGCACTACACGTTAGACAGAGCGCTTTAGCCCTCTGAGCTATAGTTAGGTCGAGTTTTGTTGTGATTAAAACTAGTTTTATTCAATACACGGTGTTTTTGTTCTTGCATACATAATCTCAGAAGTACAACTCCAACAACACCTCACTCTAATGTCCACTGTTTTCCCATATGTTATAAGTGATGCCATATCTATATATCAATTTTCACTTCTACAGAATTTTAATAAATTCAAAATAAAAGTGAAGTTGGCTGCAACAAGTGTCAATATATGTAAGAGCTGCCAGATAAATTTTCTAAAAAATCGTAAATTTTTAATCGATTTTAAAAAAAAAAAATTGCCAACTTTATTCTTTAAAATCCTTAAAATGATGATAAATCGTAAAATCTGGCGGATATAGTCGCATATATTTTAAGAGCTCATTACATAAAACGAATAAATGCAATGAAAAAGGACACAATAACAATTTGTTTGCTATACTAAAAATTCAAAAAGGGGAAAAATTAATTTAGAAGGTCAAAATGTACCAAAAAAAGTACAATTCTACCAACTTTAACATCCCTGATTTGTATAAAAAACAGCTGTTGATATTTTTAAATTGAATCGTGATCAGCTGTTTACTATGCTGCTGTCGTTTCCAAAATAATAAGTAGCTGATCACACGGCGACGATTGCAGTCAACGGCATTTGCAGTCGTGTAGCTCTGCAGTCTGCTGTGGTCTATGTGTTTATAGCATAAATCTAAAACTGTAATCATTGAGATCAATTTGTTTTATCTGTTCCTGTACTATAATTATCAGATTCAATCTTGTTGTGCAGGACTTAAATATTAATAAAAAAAATAAATAAAAAAATAAATATCGTGTAAAATAAATTATTAGTCATTTTTTAGCATTAAAAAACAAATGAAAATGTTAGTTGAATTTACTGAAATGTAAGTCGTCCTTTCTTTAAGTGAAATTTCATTTGTTTTTAACTACATATGCAGTGGAGTAGTCTTTACCTACATAGTATTCTTAGTGCACTTTATTTTTGTATAAAATGTTTTTTTTCAACATATTTAGTAACCTTTCAGCTTAATAAGTGTATTAAGCTACAAGGTCCAAAGTTTCTCCAATTTTTTGATTTCTTTCAAAAAATGGGATTTCTTGAGGTTATCAAAATAGGCATTAGTTTGAGCAAAAATTTCATAGTTGGAATTAAATCCCTTTTTACCTAGCCAATTCATTAGGTTTGGATATAGAAAAGAGTCAGTGGGGGCTAAATCCGGAGAATATTGCGTATGAGGTACCAATTCGAAGCCCAATTCATTGAATTTTGACATTGAAACTACATACGTGTTGACCAGCGCATTGTCTTGTTGAAAGATAACATTTTTCTTGGCTGAATGAATTGAAATAGATTCTATTTCACAACTGCACTGCTCGACGCTTTATAAATATCAATTTGTATAGAAATAAACGGTTAGTTCTTATTCTTTTTTTTTTTTTAAAGGAGAAGCAATACTCAGGAAATTCTTAATATTAATTAATGTGTTGCTTTCTTTGGAAAGGGGATAGTGGAGAGATGAAAGGTGGTGAAAGATGAAGGGCTTCAAACATGGCAACACTGTAATTGCGCGAGTAGATAAATCTTAGAAAAGTTGTTGCTCGCCACCTGATGTAGAGTTGGCTAATTTATTGAAGCTTTTTGTTTCATAGCCCTGATTCATTATTTTACTTCGGTGGGGTTAAGTGCTATGGGAACACCGAAGGTGGGCGCAGCTATACATATAAGTGATAGAAATCTCATACATATTATTTTTCTAAATTGATATTGTCGTCACCGGGAATCGCACCCGGGACCATCTGTGTAACAGTCCAACGCGCTAACCATTACACCACAACGCCCACTTCTTATTCTGTGTCTAGACTAATGGTGTCGTGATTTTGTTGAATTTTATTTTTAATTAACTTTGGACTAACTTCTTTTAAAGCTCTGTCATCATTACACATATGTTGATATGATATGCGTGTGATATTTTACAAGATCGCTTACAAATCAAACACAATAACAACAAATATTTACAAAACCTCTCACTTAAGCCTAGTTTTTCGGATCTAGATTAAATATGTTTGTTAGTTAAACTTAAGTTAACCTAGAATTTTGTTTTTCAGATGTGGTTTATATAAGGTTTAGCCCGGCCTGGTTGGCCATTTAAACTAAAGTATAAATTTGTCAACAAAAAACAGCTGATAGATAATAATTTGTTTGGGTGATACCACATTGTAACGTATTTACAAAGACAATATAAAACGCTACCACCTTTTTGGGGCAATTCTATCAAAATCAATGTGGCATCATCGTTTAATTTGACATTTCTTAAACTACACCCAAAAAAAAATAAGTTAGTAGAAAAGTTAGTAAAACGTCTTGTAAATCAGGTATACTATTTTTTAGCAAAATTTTTTGCTAAAATTGTGTTTTCAGCTAAAATTTTTGTTATACTTATTCAGCACTTAACTGTTTTATACTAATGCTTTACTAATATACTAATATACTAATGTTTTACTAATTAATTTTGCTAAAAAAAAATTGTGCTGATAAGCACATTAATAGTGTGGACGACAACCAGATTGAAAGATATACGCAGAATGAAGTAGATGTCGCGGCATGTCAAGATGTAGTAGAGAAGAGGAAAATGATATTAAAAAGTACAACTCTAATAAGACATATAAAAAAATCAACCATGGAAGTTTTTGTATCTCTTTTTCATACATAAAACAAAATTGAGGATTAAAATAACTTAAATTTTGCGTTGTCACCGGCTTGTGAAAATAATTGTCTATTAATTAAATAAAAGACAAAACAAAATATTTATTTATTTAAACTAAATGTTTATATGTGTGGTCAAATTGCAAACAAACATATACAGAAATGTAGACAGAGTAAAGTGAAAGACAAAGACACACATCTTAGGTAGATTTTTATGGTTCCTTTTTCTTATTGCAAAAAGGGTTGTTTTTTTCGTTTCGTTTGTTTTTGTTTATTTTTTCGTTTCTATAATTATCTTCGGCAGTTGCGATAGCATCATTTAGACAACCATTGATGTAAGTAATTGAAAGACAATTTTTGTTATGTTATATATATTTATTTCTATATATTTTCAGATATTAAATTAATTCATGTCGTCAATGTGGAAAAATGAAAATTTTTTATATTTCGTTATTATAGTAAATTATTTGTAAAAGAATCATAAAAATATGTTTTATGATTTTCAGCAAATAAATTAACTAAATTACAATTTTTTTACAATTTTTTTTGCGTTTTTTTTCAGTCTACTAAAATTCAGCAAAAAATTTATTAATTTTTAGCAAGGCTTTTGTATTTCTAATCTACTAAGTGTTAGCCAAACTTTTGCTGAATCTACAAATTTTGTTGCTAAAAATCAGCTCGCTGATTTTCAGCAAAAGATTTTGCTGACATTAGCAACTTTTTTGCAAGCATCCTCCTGACTAAAATTTTGCTGACTCAGCAAAATTTTTTGCTGACTTTAATTCAGTTTAATTTTGTTTTGAGATAAACTTAACAGGCCAATAAACTAAGTTAAATTAACATCCTCAAAACTAGGCCTTACTGATCAGACTGTTTGTTTGTATTTGAGAATTCAATATTCAATACTGCCCTTAGTTTTATACGTACTTATGTAGATTAGGATGTCCCGAATTCAGCGATTTTTTGAATTCAGCTTCGCGTTAGGTCTCAAACGACGCGTAATTAAAAATTAATTACTGGGAAAAAAATATTTTTGGATATCATCTTCCATTCCCTACCAGCGTTTGAAGTTCGCGATCGTAGTGTATTTTGTCCAAAAAAAAGTTTCGAAGTTTTTCGGAAAATAGGTGTCAAAAGTTGCGCAATGTGGAGTAAATTAAGGAAAGAAGACTAGTAAAATTTTTGTAGAGTAATTTTGGCCCACAACAGAATTTCAAATACGCGTCGTTTGAGACCTAAAGTGAAAAAAATCAGAATTCGGGACATCCTAATGTAGATATCTCTAAATTGGAATTGATTTATAAATCTCAAATTACTTTATACATTTTTGTGGCGGAAATTAAAAGTTTTTTATATAAAAAAAAAAAAAAAACTTTAAAACTAGACATAGAATGGCTTCATTTATTGTGGCCACGTTGGATCGTTAGATAGATCGTTTGACTTTAACGTCAATTCAATAATCATTTACATCAATCTATGCTTGGGCGATCATGGCCAGTGAATGGCTGGGTTGTGGTTTAGAGATAGGGTTAGAGAAGCTTTAATTTGTGCCTACTTACATTATTGTTGTTTAAGATTTCATAGATTTGGTTTTATTAATTAAATATAAATTATGAATATTGACACTTACAAGTTATATTTGTTTTTTGGTTTTGTTTCAATTTCATGTAAAATAATTATGTAGGTTTTGCCTTAACAAGATCACTTGATAGTGATCTTTTTTCAATACATATAAGGAAGTATTTTATTTAAAGGTTTTGCCTTAACCCAGTGTAGAAAAGCATTACAATATAAGTGGTTATATAAGTATATATTTGGTAATGGCAAGTACTTACAATTGTCATTACAAATTTCATTTATTTTATTTTGGGATGTCGCGCAAAATAATTACATATCATTACAAAACACCTAACGAATAATCAAACAATATGTGGTTACCTATATGCTATTAGTATGGACAAAAATAATGAGTCTAAAAATAAATTTTGTAAAAAAATTAAATTTAATAAAAAAAAAAAAAATTATTGAAAAAAAAAATTTTTATAAAATGTACCCACATGGTATTCGAACCTGGGACTCCAGGTTGTTAGTGAAGCGTTCTATCATCTGAGCTACCTCGTCCTGTTAAATTTGATAGATAAAAACATAAATAACTTGCTCGCACAAAATGTTATTACTTTCCAGCTTACAAAAAATTAAAAATAAGTAGCCGAGTAAAAAAATTTATATATAATTATATATATTTATATAATATTTTATATAATCATATATAGCACCATATATCATTAGATATAATTATATATGCGGTTGATTATTAAAAAATTTGTTTATATGCTGCTATATAAAATTATATATAGTTATATATGGACCAATATATAATTATATCTGAATTATATAATTATGTCTAATTTTATATAATTATATAAAATTTTATATACCCATTTTTTCGGATATAATTATATATAATTATATCCACAAATTTCCGTATATAATTATATATAACTTGATATGGTTAATATAATTTTTTTCGATCAGGTAGTTATATATATGTACTTACTAGAGTTAAAATGTGTACTTACTAGAGTTAAAAAAAAAATAATGAGTCTAAAAATAGATTTTCAAAAAATATGTGCTTACCGGTAATGCTTTTTTTTTTTGTATAAAAACAATGTGAAAATTAACTAGTTATTAGTAAGTCCTTGTTATTTGTGTTAAAGTAATGCAGAGATTAAGTTGGTGTCGTTACTGGTAGTCCAAATATTAATGAAATATTATTACCGTTTCCACACTGGGAATAAAGATTGAATTTATGTTAATAAAATTTATAAGTCACTAAAATTAGCTCAAAAATGAACCACTAATTTTGAATGTGGACTCATACATGAGGGAAATGGCTTCTATTCACAGACCAAAATTTTTTGCTCAAAGTTTTAAAGAAAGCTGAATTTTATATCGGAAGTTATTTTTAATAAAACGGATATCTTCTTCATAAAGGTATTGTCTGGTCTTGTAAACGTTGAGCTCCAAATTCCAAATCAAACTATCGAATTTTTCCAGCACATACCACTTTCGTGTAATTCCCAATTGCGTTAGTTTTTTAAAAGTTTGATTATATTTAATGTATATGAATCAATCATGTGAAAAAATAGCTAATTTTCCAATTTCTAAGAAAATTTACAAATAAAATATAAAAAAATGTATGTTTATGCTCACATTTAGTCTAAAATTAGGTATTGGCAAAAACAATACTTCACAAAAAGTTAGTATAGGGGTTGAAAACACTATATTTCCGATTTCAGAAAATCCTATTAAAAACACTGCAGACAAATTTAAAAGTCCAACAACATTTTAGATTTTGTCATAAAAACATACTTTTTGGGAATAAAACATACTTTAATAAAGGCTTGAGCTCCGCTGAATCCTAATCTGACCTGCATCACATCAGGTTTTCGAGATATCTTAATATAAAGTTTAGAAAAACCCGGTTTTTTGCTTTATTCGGGACGACAACATTTATTATGTCATATAAAATTCTTCCCTCTACACAGTAAAAAAGCATTAGTAAATCAATTAGAAACAACATTAACTTAATAGGAATCAGCTTTGAAAACAAGCTAAGTTTGTTTTCTATTTCGTTTAAATACTTATTTTTCAAATGCAGAAATGGCATATATAATGATAAAATATTAATTTAAATACGAAAAACTTTATTTTTAATAGAATCATATTTACTTTAATAAGATGTATACTTAATTTTAAAATGTTCGTAAAAAAATAAAATATTAATTTAAATATGAAATAATAATTGATTTAACTATGATTTTTTTCTCAGTGTATTGTTTACAAAACTCCGGTTTAACCTTTCCTTAACCTTTTCACAAAATTTGTTATGACAACTGAAATTTATTGGTTTTGAAATTCAGTTTTAAAATTCTAATAGCGTATTCCATTCCGGAAAAATCATCAGCTAAAATTTTTTGATATACATAGCATTTTGGCTATAAATACAACGAACGATTTCCCAAAGAAGAAATAAGATTTCACAAAGCTTAAACCTGAGTTTCGAAAACAATAAAGAGGAATTTCAGATTACATAACAAATTTTGTGCAAAACTCATAACACGAAATATTATAACGTTCCGAATATAGCAAAAAACCGGGTTTATCTAAAAGTTATGTTAGGATTTCTCGAAAACCTGATGAGATGTAGAAATTCCGAGGTCATATTCAGCGGAACTCAAGCCTTTAGCAAAGTATGTTTTAGTCTTAGGGGATTGACCTCGCCAAAAATTGTGTATGCCAGTGTAGTCACAACTTTTAAATTTGTCTACAGATTTTGTTTTTTTAATCAGATTTTCTGAAATCGTAAATATAGTGTTTACAACACCAATACCCACTTTTTGTGAAGTATTTTATTGTCAATATCTAATTCCACACTCAAACGTCTGTAGAGTCAGCAACATTTTTGCTGGGTGGATCCTTAAATTCTAAATTAAATGCTCAATTCAGCAAAATGCTTAATAAATTTACAAATTTGTTTTCTAATATTAACAATTTTTCTGCAAGGATCCTCCCAGCAAAAATGTTGCTGACTTTACAGACTTTTTCTTTTTTTTTTGAGCTCAACAGTTTTTGAAAAGTTTTCATTTTGAAAGTACTATGAGTTCAATAATTCCATAAATATGTAATTATTTTAGGTAAAAATAAATGAAATGTCTCCTCATAATATGTGTATAAAAACATTCTACAAAAGTTACAGTTTACATATTCATAAATATTGAAATGCAAAACTCTTTATATCTCTCTCTTTTAAAAAAGTGGACGCATTCCACTTTAAAAATAAATAGTTCATATATTTTTATTTAAAAGTTCTCACAAGAAGCAATCTCTTAATGAAAGTAGTTCAAGATTGAATATCAGATCTTAAATTAAATACAAATTTTCAAATAATTTTGAAATTTTTGAAAGTTTTTTTATTATTATAGCTTGTCAAATTGTTGTTTTAATCTAGTATTAAAATAAACTTAAAAAAAATGTTTTAATACTCAGCCGCATCTTTTTTAACAATAAAATTTTGTGTGTCGATTTTTACATGCACTTAATTATAGACGATTAATACGAGGACGGTTAAATAAGTCCGTAACATTTTCAATGAAACACAGTTTTTTTGCAAAAAACAATTATTTTTCAACATAATCTCCTTTTAGCTCAATACACTAAGTCCAACGTTTCTCCAATTTGTGTATCCCTTCAAAAAATAGGATTTTTCGAGGTCCATAAAATAGGCATTTGTTTGATCAATAATTTCATCGTTGGACCTAAATCTCTTTCCACCGAGCCATTTCTTTCGGTAAGGAAGTAGCCACTGGGGGCTAAATCCGGAGAATTCGTTGCCCAATTTATGGAATTTTGCCATTGAGACTGCACACGTGTGCACCCGTGTATTATCTTGATGAAAAAGAAATTTTTTCTTGGCCAAATGTGGTCTTTTTTTAAATCCTAGTTAAATCGGTCCAATAAGTTGGTATAATATTCGCCGTTTATTGTTTATCCCTTTTGAAGGTAATCGATTTGGATTATGCCGCGTGCATCCCAAAAAAACTGTTGCCATCACCTTATTGGCCGACAAAATTACCTTGGCCTTCTTCGGAGCCGGTTCACCCGGATAAACCCATTGTTTAGACTGTTGCTTGGTCTCCGAAGTATTGCAATGGATCCATGTTTCATCCACAGTTACAAAACACCGCAAAAACTCATTCGGTTAAACAACTCCAAACAATCCTTTGAAGTTCTCACACGATTACGTTTATGGTCAATTGAGAGCAAACGAGGCACCCATCATTTAAAATCGAAACCACACTGCCATATGAAATGCCTATGGCATCAACAATCTCACGCACTTTTACTCTTCGATCGGCCAACACCATATCGTGGATTTTTTCGACATTTTCGGTTGTATTAAAATCAATTGGCCGTCCACAACGTTCAGCGTCATTTGTACTTGTGCGACCACAACGAAAGTGAGTAGTATTTATCAAGCTTTTCCTTGGTTTGATTGACGGTTTATTTTCGCAAAAAATAATTTTTAATGAGCACACGAAATTCACTTTTTTCTATTTTTAAAAAAATCCACGAGGTTGTATGCTTTGAACAGCTGTTAAACGCAAAGTAAATGACGGAACTTGCTCAAAATTTGACAGTAGTCTATTAACAGGTGGTACTTGATGGGCGTGTTGCATTTCATATAACTACGAGGGAAGTTCGAAAAGTCACGGACTTATTGAACCGCCCTCGTACGATAAAGAAAATTATTAAAAAAAATCATTTTCGAAACATTCTATAAATTCTCCATAAATACAAAACAGATGATAATGTTTATTGTCAATAAAATATTATTGCTTTTAAAATTGTACACAAATTAAATACTTTATAAAAATTGTAAATAATGGTAGAGAATTGAAAAAATCAATTCCGATAGTACACAATTATCGTTAAAGCAAAAATAAATGAATTAAAAAAAAAAAACAACAAGAAAGCTTTTAATAAATTATCTTGACAATTTAAAAGCACTACTTGTAAAATATAGAAAAATATAATAAAAATATAAAAAATTTACATATAAATGCAAATCATACAACTAAAAACATATAAAATAGCGAACAATTTAGAATTTGCCTATATACAGCACATATTGTATCAGGGAAAGTGTAGATTCGTTCTTTTGGGCAAAAATACATTGATGGCAAAACTTTAGAATTAGATTAAAAATAGGCAAAACAACTAAAAAGTTTTGCCAGCGAAAACTTTTCAATACCATTATCCGTTTTAAAACCGTTTAAAATTGACAACCGAGACAACACCAATACTAGGGCTGTCAATTATTCGTGCTTTTATTTTGTTCAAATAAACGACCAAAGAACGAACGATTTAACGACTAATTTTTAAAAATTCAATCTAACGATTTTTAATCGAACGATTAAACGACTATTTTTTAAAAACTATTCGATTAATCGAACGAATAACGAAAAAAGAATAATTTTAAAAATACATAAATAATTAATACATTTTACCATGTTATCTTAAAATTTTTGTGAATTTTGGCATCAATTTGAATACTACAACAATAGCAATTCTCAGAAGCAATCACGTCATATTTTAGTAACGTTTGTATTCTCGTGATGAAAACGATTGTATTCTCGTGATGAAAAAAATACAGTTTTAAAAATCGTTAGAAAGTTAAATATATATATATATCGGCGACAGTATATCGAACTGTTATGATCTTATTTGAGTTGCTGTAGAAATTACATAAATGAAATTCCCAATTTAAGTGCTAACGTACTATTGTTGCAAAATATCAATAAACTTCAAAGTCATCCTATATTTAAACGATGGCCCTATAGCAGTGAATTCCTTTATATTGTTTGCTTCAAAGTCAAATCACATATCTTTTCCCATTATTAAAGAGGCCGTATCTTGGAAAACGATCAATAAACGTTGCAAAATTTTAGTTATTTCTTCAATAGAGTGTTTTGTTTATTAACATGTTTTGTATAAATTTTCTCAAAATTGGTAAATTTTGGATTTTTTTTAATTATTTTTTTAATTAATTATTATTTTTTTTAAATAATATTTTTATTTGATTAATCGTCAAAATTTATTCGAATTTTTCGTTATTCGAAAATCATGTTTTTTAAATTGTGCGTTCGAATTTTCGTTTTGTTAGTTTGATTAACCGAATAATTTGTATTTGAGTGACAACCCCAACCATTACCGAAACACACGAATTTTAAAATACTGCAATACCGAAACCGCGTTTCCCTTAATAACTTTACGATACCGGTATTGAATCAGTTTAAAAAACTTTATTTAAAACATAAAAAATTGTTAATCAATTTAACTTTATAATTTTTTTTTAATAGAAAATTCTATTACAGGAAAAAAGTTTCATCATATTGATGATATTGTTTCATAAATCATTTGTCTTCAATTATTCATCCCATTTATGTTTTCCAGTTTTCATTAATATAATGAAAAGTTTCATACAAATTGTTGGCAATATTTCATAAAATAGTTTCATAAACTTTGCGAAAATAAATTTGTGCTTTTTATTGAAGTTTTTAAGTTTTATTTGAAATTTTCAAACTATTATTTGCAATTTAGACTTTTTAAAACTTAAAACCTAAAAAAAATTATTTAAAATTCTGAAATATCTGTTAAATAATATTGTATTTGATGTGTTCTTAATTTGAAATAGGCTTTTTAATATAATATGTCACGTGTATACTATTTTCATAAAAATTTTGGAGACTTTTTATAAAAATTTGAAAAACTTTGCATATTGAAATTGCAATTCATTTTGATTGTCAGGTCGAAGTGCACTCCCTCTAGCGCTGATTCCCACAAGATTTTTTCATCTTATCTTACATTTATTAACAATTTCTAATATTTAATTATGATCGCAAACCTGACAATTTAAAATGAAATTTATGAAACTTTCATAAAAATTTAGGAAACTGCTTCATCATGTTTATGAAATATTTAATAACATTGATGAAGCATTTCATAAATAGTTATGAAATTTCTTCTTATTTATAAAACATTTCATAAATATGAGAAGACTGTCATCAATTTGCATACTTATGAAACAGTTACAACAAATTTATGAAGTGTTACATTGGTCGAAAATCAATGAAGTTTTTCATCATATTGGCTTTTAATTGGCGTTGACAACACTTCTATAAGAATTTATAAAAATTGTTTATATGATCTCGATGCAAATATTGGCCGGATTCATGTAATGTTCGTACGACACTGAAAGAATTATCTTTCATGATATTAATGAAACAATTTCATAGAATTTTTTTTTTCGTAGATTCAATGAAAAATTTCATTATATCCAAGAAATTTTTCATGAACTTTTTTTATTAGAATTTCATAGTTTCATAAAAACAGTTTATTCGAATTCATAAATTATCTCTTCACAAATTAAATGAAAATTTTCTTTATAGGTATGAAATTATATCAAAAACTTATTTTTTTTATTTTTTCATAAAATTTCATAATTTCATTAATTTTCATACATTTCGAACTTTAGTTCAAACTATAAAGGGCTTTATTATTTCAATGTAGCATTGCATTAAATTTGAACTTCTATGATTTTTTTTAAATCATATGAAGCGGTTCATTGGCTTAATTCCAATGCATTTTGCAAGACATTTCTGAAAAGTGGTTTTATTTCAAGGAACTTCTTAATATTAAAAAAATTTATAAAAATGTATCATTAATTCTATAAACGTTTCATTGTCGGAATGATTTATTAGTGTTACGAAGATTTTCATTCATTTTACAAACATTTCACAAACATTTTTTTTGAAAAGTTTCAATGACGACGAGTGGTTGATATATGTAACATTTTTAGTTTTTTTTGTACTAGCTATACACACAAAAAAAATTTTGCTATTTGCCAACTAAAATTCGGCTACTGTGACTGAAATAGCTTCGTACAACCAACTATTGATTTTTACAACGAAATTCGGTTAACACAACTTCGATTGGACTAACCGAATTTATTGGTTGTAGTCGCCAAAATACGCTTTTAAATTCGGTTGGCACTTTATTTTTCAGTGTGTACGCTTTCCAACAGATTTTTCCGATTGTGATGTGTATTGACAAAGAATATATGTAGTTTTCAGATCATACCAATCTCTTGGATCAATCACTTGGATCATAGAGTAACCCCAAAGTTAAAAAATACGAATACTTGTGTCCTCATTTTGGGTACTTATTTTCTCGAACGCTATTGGAGAAAATAAGTACCAAAAAGGGGTTCAAACTTTTGGTGCGATATGGCTCAATCATTCAAGTTTGAAGATACATTGTGATGTTCGGAATTGATGCATTCCATTTCCTACACGCAGAAAAAAACACACTATGTTTGCCGGTAGACTTTTTCACTAGTTCCAAACATATATATGTTTACAGGCAAACATAATTATTTTTGCAAGCTAACAAGTTATTAGAAATGTTTTCCAAACAAAAGTATATTACCAGCATATATAAATACAGCAGGGCGTTTCCTTTCAGCGAGTACAGACACTCGTCAAAGATAAAAAAATAAGTTTTTCTTCTGTTTTTTATTTTATTTTTTGTTCGTATAGAAATTTTGAAAAATCGTATAAAAATAATATTTTAGGACTACAGTCAAAACTCGATTTACTACTAAAGCTATTTTAAAAATGTTGACATATTCGTGTTTATCATTGCAAAATAATTAAAAAACATGTGTCATATTATCTAAACAATATAATAGAAATAAACTCGACGCGTCTACCGTTACTACTTGGGTGAGGTATTTGTTCACAAATTGTAACCGTCGACGACCAAAGGGATATTTATGTCCCATGGATTTTTTCATAGAAGGAGTTGCAAAAAAATATTTTTGACTACACTTTTGTTGGGTCAATAAACACGAATACGTAGAAAAAAGGCAATTTTTCCAGCAATTTAAATTCGTCCTTAAAAGGGTTTATCTTGTTATCGTGTAGACCGATTTAACTTTAAGGAATTTGAAGGATAGTCAGTAGTTTTGATAAATTGTTTAAAACAAAAATATATCTTTGATGAAAGTAATTAATTTAAACTACATTCACATTGAACCACAAAATACGTATTTTAGTTTTGATCAAGTTTTCGACTGTCAAATCCCGTACAAATTTTAAATCGAAAACTTTAAGAAAAAAAGTATGTATTACATTTGCTAGGGTAAGGGATTTAATATATTAACAGGTACCTAGATTTTGATGGTATTATATGGATTTGTGGTAAAACTATTTAATTGCAAAGAAACCTAACATTTAAAATGTAAATTAGTTTCACCATAAAATTACGAAATAACTTAATCTCTAATCCACTATTATAAAAACTTTATATTTTTTTTTAATTAAAAGTTTTAGTTATTGTTGGTAGTTAAAATAGAAAATATGCAAAAGCGAAATAAAGACATTTTAAAACTAAAGATTTATGGCTAAACGCGCGTCTTAACAATTTAACATTGTATAAAGTAAAATTCTTGACATTTAAATACACATTAAGCAAGTTTCCTACAAGCTGTTAATTTTATTATTTATGAATAAATTACAAAAAATCTGTAGAATTATTAATTTTTTATACTAATTTTGACACTGTTTTTTTTTTTATTAATAAAACATTAAAAGTTAAAGGTCGTTTTATAAACAAAAGTTCTCTAAAATGTAAAAAAAAAAAATAATATTAGCCGTATTCATGCAATCATGTATATAATGTAAACATCGTTTTTTTATAACATTAGTGTCAAAAATGTTTTGCCAACAATGGAAAGTATATTATAAAGTGTCCGCCAAATAACTTTTTTTTTTGAAAATGCTATAAAAAAAAACTACTGAATATGTTCTCAAATTTCTTTTTTTATTTGAAAGTACAATCCTTCCAGTTACTAATGGAAAATAATTTCATTCAAATGGCTGCCTCGGCTGGCCATGCATTAGCCTACACGATCGGTCCAATTTTTAAGCACATTATCGATTGTGTGCAGCTGTATTTCACCAATGGCTTCACGAATATTCTCCTTTAAAGCGTCAATTGTCTCTGGCTTGTTGGCGTAACACTTATCTTTGACGGCACCCCAAAAATAATAGTCCAACGGTGATTTGACACCGTTGGACTAGATAACGAACATACGGAGCTGACGGTGCTTCTCTTCTTCCAAAATCCGTACGCAATTTTCGCACACATTCTGCAACGTTACCATGATTTTCAAAGTAATGTCGCAATATTTTCCAGCGTTGTTCAAGCGTATACACAACCATATTCGTTCAGCGGAAGGATAAAACTAATTATCTGTCAAATCAGACATGAGCTAAGTGTTACCATTCACGAAATAAGCACTAGTTGAAAAAAAAAAACGTTAGATGGCGGACCCGTTACAATTTGTTTTGTATTTTTATTTGACAAAAATTTTAAAAATTAATTATTTATAATAAAATAATAAATTATAAAGGGTCCGCCAAATAACTTTTTTTTTAAAAATGCTATAAAAAAAAAACTACTGAATATTTTCTCAAATTTCTTTTTTATTTGAAAGTACAATCCTTCCGGTTAATAATGGAAAACAATTTCATTCAAATGGCTGCCTCGGCTGGCCATGCAGTAGCCTACACGATCGGTCCAATTATGGCCCAATTATGCCTCTGGAACAAAATCCGCACCAAACAGTGACTCGTTTTGGGTTGTATCGGCTTTTCAATGTATGCGTGCGGGTTTTCTGTGCCCCAAATGCGACAATTTTGCTTCTTTACATACCCGCCAAGATCAAAATGAGCTTCATCTGAAAAGATGATTTTTTTGGCAAAATCGGCATCATTCATTTTCATCCACATTCTGCAACATTACCATGATTTTCAATGTAATGTCGCAATATTTCCCAGCGTTGTTCAAGCGTATACACAACCATATCCATTCAGCGGAAGGATAAAACTAATTATCTTTAAAATCAGACATGAGCTAAGTGTTACCATTCACTAAATAAGCACTAGTTGAAAAAAATAAACGTTAGATGGCGGACCCTTTATATATAAATAATAAACATTAACGAGAAATTTAAGAGGAAACAAACGAAAATGCGGCAACGATTGTTAATTTCCGTGCTTTGTGTATTTATACACCAAATACGAAGCTTATTATGAATCCCCCATTAATACTAAGTTAACAATATTTACCCAGTAAACCTAAAACCAGCATAGTTTGGGTACATTTTCAAGTTAAAACACCTAACAAAGATTGATGTGGCAGCACTAAAATTTAACATGAAAAAAAAATTCAAGTTCACGAACTCTCCTCTAATAATTTGCCTTTTCGCTTGTTTTTAGTTTTTGAAAAGCCACAGGAAACTGTTGGGAAAAAACAACAAAACATTCATATGAAGTCATGCAAAAAAAAATCCATTAAAAAAAAGCTTGAAAAATTAAGTAAAATATTAGTTTTAAAGAAAAGGGTGGCCAGATTTAAAAAAAAGTACATGCATTAAATTGGGCTTCACCACATTTTTTTTTCATAATGAAACAATAAAAAAATATTAAAAAAAATATATACATATTAGAGGTGAAAAAATATATATTTGAGATGGAAAACTTTTTTGGATGTTAAAAAGAAATTGTGTGATAAAAAAAAAAAGATTTTTGAGGTGTAAGCTGCGAAAAAAAATTTGAGGTGAATTTAAAATTCACCTCTTAGCGTCTTTTGGAAAATTTTTACATTATATTTTATAACCCAGACGCTACTAGGAAATTGTACTAAAGCTGTGAAAAAAATTTGAGGTGAATTTAAATATTATTCACCTCTGAGCGTCTGGTGGAACAATTTTCCGTTATATTTTATAATCCGGACGCTACTAGAAAATTGTACTTATATCCACGTATCCATGTATGGAAAATTTAGATGTAGCTTCACATTTTCACTCATACCTTTTGAGTGGGATATATCACAACATTTTTGGAAATAATTCGACCATTTCTGAAGCTATGTACAGACAGTTGTCAGATACATTGTAAGACAATAATGTTGTCAGACATCTGACAATCGTGTGAACACCCTCGTTGCCATTGTCAGATAATTGCAAGACATTGCAAACAATTTTTTATTGGCAGATGTGTTTAAATTAATGCATCTGACAATGGCAGTATTGTCACAGAAATGTTTCTATTGGCGGCACTGTCCATAAATAATGAAAAAACAAAAGTTAATAACATTAAAAATCAAAAGTGAAACAAAATAGGAAATCAAATTAAATAAAAAAATGAAACCTGCGTCATTGATTGCAGCTATGAGCCAACTGAGTCCTACCAATCGCCAACAGGCTCTAAAGCCGGGAAAACCCCAACACCCAAACAAAGATCCTACCGCAAAAATGTGGAATCCGTGTGGTCACACGAAAGTATATCAAACTTATCGACGAAGTTGAGGTACGGCGAAGTTTATGGGATGCTGGTTGCGCTGAGTATAAACTTCCCAAAGATATTTTATGGCAAGAGATCACAGATGCCATCCAGATAAGTGTGAACGATTGCAAAGGAAAATATGCAAATCTCCGCACCTCTTTCAACTGCAATTTGCAAAAATATTTTGTCGTCATCCTCGCTACTTTCTAATACATATGCAGCTAAAATCGTTGCTATTGCTTTTTTTTGTTCCATGATAATTAATAGTATTACATTTTCAATTTAATTAAACACACAATTGACAATTAATAATTTCTATCAAATGCTTTGATAGTTCTGGCAATGTCTAACAACAGATCTGGCAATTTTTGCCATACAAGAATCTGACAACCGTGTGAACTGACAATTTTCGTTGGCAGATAAATTTATTGTTTCACAATTGTCTGACAATGAAATTGAAAGGTTTTCTTACAATCGTCTGAACTGACAATTTACCTTTTGCTAAACATGTTTCATTGTCATAGTCCGATTGCAATTAAATTTGGAAAGCAATAAGCGACGTAAAACCGAGCTTAAGTTTTGATTTTGAACCTTTTGAAATAGGGAACTTTTTGCATGTAAAATTTTGAGTGTTCGCCATTTGTTTTGCTTCTAATCCGATTTTCAAAAAATTAACTTATTTGTAATTTGCTACTAGAGATGAGATTTTTTTTTAATTTTTTTGCTGACATGGATTAAAAAAGACTTCCCCAATAAATTAGGATATGTTGGAGTATCTACAACCGCTTAATTGAAGGCGTGCTCAATTTTTAACAGTTGGTTAAAGTTGATATTTGCCTTAAAAATTTGGTAACTTTAGAAGCGGATGGGGGGAAAAGTATGTACAAATCAAATTTTTTTTTAACACAGCTCGCTTTTAATTAAAACACGTTTGTTGAATAGTATGCACACTCTATATGTTCAGAAAGGAAATATTTATCTGGAGGTAAAAGACTGTTGGTGCTTTTTGGGGAAAAATTTCGCATAAATTAAAAAAGGGCCAAGAATATATCGCTAATGTTCTCAAAGATTCACATTACTCAAAAAACACAATTTTGCAGAAAAGGCGCTCGATCCTTTCTCTATTTATTTGGTCACGTTTTTTATAAATAGAGTTTTTAATTCATTTTTCTCTTAGTGAGGGTTGTGTAAGAATTCGGTAATTATCGAGTGACCCGTGTGTAGCAAAGTTTCCTTATAAAGTTATACTCTTTGCACCCACTTTCCAGAAAAATTATAATATATTCTCCTCTAACTCGAAAAGTATACATGATATTAATATGAAATTTTTACACAATATAAATCATGATATAACTAATAAATCTGCATAATTAATTTTTCGACTTCGGACAGCCTTTTAGTAAATAAGCGAGATATGCTTTATGGTGTTTTAGACCTATATTTCGATGCGTTACAATCGGAATGACAAACTGATATGTACCCTCATCACAGTATTTGGAGGGTATAAAAACAAAGTAATAATACTGCACAACTCTAAAAATAAAACAATAGTACCGACCATTGATCTAAATATTTCGGCTGTACTGATTTTATTTTTTTTTTTTTGTTTTTTACTCGAAATGATTGTTTAGCTTTGTCTTTTTGCTTATGCACAAATTTGTCTTTGTCCATTCCGAAAGTAGATGATAAATTATAAAAAAAAATATAAGTAAAATGTAGTAAACCGTCTATTTAATTGTTAATGATGTACATTTATTACCTAAATTTTGATACCCAAATGTTGCTGAAGGTCTTTTCAATATTTACCTTAAAACATTAACAGAAAATATCTTATTTTTTAAATTTTATGTATAAAAAACTTCGTTTAAACATGCAAAACTTTAATGCAATTTTGCGAATAACCTGGCCCATAGAGAAAAAACTGGGTACGCCATTGAAATCAGTTTTAAATTTTAGGGGTAAATTCTGTAGCGCTGTGTAATTAAAAAGTGCAATACTTCAGCATGTCGTCACTCCCAAAAGGAAATATTTTGTAGAGAAAAATTTATATAAAAAATCCTCAGAATTTAGGGATCTTACAATTTTAGTCAATTCGACAGAAAAAGTTTGAAACTACGTATTGAACCCCAAAATAAGTATTTTCTATTTTGTAAGTTTGCTATTTAAAATTTGTATGAAATTTGACAGACGAAAACTTTAAAAATCGAAAATATGTATTTGAGGTATTATTGAACATGATCGCGACACGAAATTATGATATTATGATCCTAATTATCATATATATGATTCTGGCTGATCATATTATGGTTACCGAGGACGATTTCATCTCCATTTAGGATCATAATAAGATCATATTATGATTGTCAGGCATTCCCATCATAACATGGTGCTCTTAAACTATCATAATATGATGCTATTTTCTCTGCGTGTGTATATGTAGTTTTATGCCACATTTATACTGCAGCCAGAAACTAGTGGTTTTTGAAAACTTCTAGTTTTTGATTTGAAATTTATAAAAATTTGACAAGTATATGGGCTATCCTGAAAAATATTTAAAATAACGGTTAAAATTTTTATTTTTTTTAAACTTTATGGCATAGTAATAGGATTATACAGGATAATAACACTCTATTTAGGGACTTCGTTTGCGTGAATAACTTTCTGCAAAGGGCGCAAAAGTTATTTCGGTTTTAAATTTTAAATTTAAAAAATTCTCAAAATTACATTTTTTGATTGAATTCGAAAAAATTTTGCATATGCATACACTCATACATATAAACCTTTAAAAATAGCAGAAAAAGCTGCTAAAAATTTGTTAAAAATGACATTGCAGAAAAAACTGCTAAATTTAGCAGATTTTTTTGCTAAATATTAATAAAATAAGAACAGCCAAAATAAATCTGTTAACTTTACAAAATTTTAGTTATATTCGATGTGAATTTTAGTTAATTGCAAATGGCATTTTATTCTGTAAAATTAGCAAAAACGTTTACTAAATATTTGTTGACCAAAAAAGCAAACAAAAACTGTCATATTAATAAAATGTTTGCTATATTTACCTCAAATTTAGTAGAATGAAAATACAGACAAAAAAAAATTTCACATTTTTAATGATTTCTTTCGTCTACTAATATTTTGTAAATGTTTTTATTAATTTTAGCAGACTATTTTGTTACTTTCAATTAACTAAAATTTAGCTCAAATATAACTAAATATTTGTAAATTCAACAGATTTATTTGTGCTAATCTTATACCACTAATATTTAATAAAAAATCTGCTTATTTTTCATATTTTTACAGGTTTATTTATATGAGTGTACCATGGTTAAATATTTTTTTTTTGGCGATTTCATTTAAATTTACTCCCTTATTTTATGCTTTCCAACAAAATCTTTGTCAATGTTTGTGGTGTTTAAAAAAATATTATTAATGATTGATATAATTTTTATTGTTAATAAAAATTATGATTTATTCGACCTTTATTGTGCAATGAAAATGAAGTTATTCAAGTTCGAGGTCGTATTCTACATTTATTTACCAGAATATTGTCCTAGTAAATAAATTATAGAATTTTTTAGTTTTTCAATTTATTCTTTGACCACACCTCCAAGAATTTGTTGATAGATCTATTTCGGGGAGTTTCTAGTTCCCCATCATCAGAACAATTTAGAAGAGTGGTAACATCATAATGCTTAATATAACTCATTTTTCTAACAAAATGAGAAGTATTTGAAGTTACCAATAATAATCAAAAAACAAATTGAAATACTTTATGTTTTTGTGTAGTACCCACCTTTGGTAGATTACAATACACATTTTTCGTTCATGTTTCCCATTTTATTTAAAGGGGAACTAACAAACTAAGACCATACTATGTCTTTTTACAAATGATTGATATAATTTTTATTGTTAATAAAATTATGATTTATTCGACCTTTATTGTGCAATGAAAATGAAGTTATTCAAGTTCGAGGTCGTATTCTACAAATTCTTGGAGGTGTGGTCAAAGAATAAATTGAAAAACTAAAAAATTCTATAATTTATTTACTAGGACAATATTCTGGTAAATAAATGTAGAATACGACCTCGAACTTGAATAACTCATTTTTATTAAAAAATATTATTTTTTACTTAAAATCGCGATTTACGCGATATTTAAAAATTATTATTTGTTTTGTAGATTACATTTGAATTTGACGTTAGCAGTTAAAAAGCAAAGGTATTTTCTACAAGCTAATTTAAACTATGTGAAGTTTTTTAACATTATGCTTTTTAATACATACTAAATTTCATTTGGTCCATTAAATATTTATTTTTTAAAATTTTTTAATCTTCACCTGGTTTTGTGTTAAAGCATTGATAAATCCTACAACTAATGTAAATTTTGACTAATTTGGAGCACCAATGTTGATGTGAATGAGCAAAACGTGTTTAGATAGAAGAGTACATTTTTTTAGCACACATTTTCTATTGAAAAAATTTTGAGATCAATTATAAACATTGCCCCTATTATTTCTAGGTCTTTAAAATCTATCAATATTATTGCTTGCTATAAAAAAAGCAAATTATGCAATTTTTTGCACAATTTTCAAAAAGTCTATAAAATGTTTGCATTTAAATGTTTTTATTTGCTCCTGTGATTTTATGTAGTAAAATAACAAAAACTCAGTTCACGCAGCATCGAATGTGCAAAGTGGCAAACTGCTTTTTGAACAAAATTCACGCTCATGTTTTTCAACTTTTGTGATGGTCGTACACTTTATCCGTTATCCTCTATGAGCCATACCTCCAACTGCGCGGAATTAGAACATTAACGAACCATTGTTTTAAAATTTTTATTATCGTCAGTGGCCGGTACAAAAACACCAAAAATTAAAAAAACTGAAAAAATTGGTTTCAGTTTTCGACTACCATATATTTATTAAGTGACGGCACGCCAATAAAATTAGTGTTGAATTTATATCTCAATTGTTGGGAGATTTTCGTTTTACCAAATGGAATCCAGAAGTCTAGAACAAAAAAAAAGTGAGCTTGTTTCAAACGATTTTTTAAAATGCTTCATCTATGCGTAACGATTACAATTATAAATATAGACTTATGGCTCTAAAATGTTGCACTACATATGAGTTAAACTGTTGTTAATACAAATATATTAGTAAATTTTCTAAAATATAAAAATTGCGAAAGTTGTTCAAAAATAAAATCAGTTTCAAAGGATATAAATATTTGTGACACTAGCCCATATATAAGTAGTTTCTAAAAACTACTAGCTTTTGGATTTCAGATTTTCTATAGAAAAACGTTTTTATAACCAAAAACCAGGGCACCTTAATACAAAAAATAAAACTAAGATATGAAGTTATAAACTGTAAATAATTGTAATGCCTTTTTTTAGTGCTTTAGGTGATATTAAAGAAAACTAAAAGTTTTTTCTATTTTATTTCAAGCACTAGAGTCTCAACAGAATTGAAGCGAATCCTATTCATTATATACCTTTATAGTTAAACTTCAGCGCCACTGTGATATATTTAGAAACTATATAAGAAACTTTATAATAATCGCCGATATTCTTGTAACTAATATTAATTTTTTTGTCTCTCATGCTCTCACTACACTGATAATAATTTATGTGTAAAATACGAACAAATGTCAAAATAAAAAAAAACTTTCGTAAAATAAACGAAAATTAGTTTATTTTACAAAAGTTTTCGTTGTTTTGACATTTATTTCGTATTTTTAGCATGGATTAGTATGAGTGTAGTGTTGACATAATTTTTTCTAATTTTACAAACCACAAAAAAAATACAATATTCATCGTTCATTATTATTTTGGATTTATTTGAAAGCGAATTCCACTTACTGTTTCGCTTTTATTCTGTTCCGACTCTTTGAGTTTCAATACTACATCAGCTGAAGGTCAAACTTGAGAGTCTATACATGCGAATTTTTATCTTTATGCAAAACTATACACTCGAAATAGTTTGTAATTTAAATTAACTGAAAATGTAATTTAACATAATTGATCAGTAAAAATTAAAGTTATATTCAGTGATTTGAAATTATTTCAGGTTTTTTGTTTTTTTTCTACAAAATGTTTACACATAAATTTAGTAGAAATATAAAACTAGGCCTAAGAAATTTAATATTAAATAAAATGAATTATTGTTCTGCCAGCAGCAGCATTGAATAGTTGAAACCCATCGTGTTTTTTTATTCGTTTTAATTTCGTAGAAACTCCTACGAAACATTTTGGCGCCCGAGCAGGGACTACACTTATACAAGTGATGTTGAAATTTTGTTTTAATATAAAAAAAAGCCAAGCCTACGTGAACATTCCTCGGAAACCAAATTTAATTGCGAACCAGAATCTAACAAAATTCTAATATTATGAATATTTCCAAAACGATCAACAACTCTAACCACCGCAGTGGCCAAAAGAACAGTGGTTAAGTTGGTGTAAACATGCATAGCCGTAAATTGATTAGCAGCTTGGGATGTACTTGTTAAAACTGACAAACTATTTTCATTACCACTAACTTGGTTCAAAGCTGTATATCTATGTAATAGTTGATGATGTGGTCGTTTACATATTTTACAGCGAGCTGCCTTGCATTTTGCTACACCATGGCCCACTCTCAGACAGTTAAGACAGCAAGAATTCTTCTTAGAAAAATCAAATCGATCAGCAACTGACACTGATGCAAAACTACCAAAATCGTGTGTACTATGATTAGGTGCCTTGCAATATAAACAAATTTTTTCACTACTTGTTTGCGAACAAGAAAATACTAATCTGCTATTTCTCTTTTTATCCCTTTTATTTGTAGTTCTATCATTTCTATTCCTCTTTTCATCATTAACCTCTAACGATTGACATCTACGAATTAAAACAATAGCACAATCATCCCAACAAGGCAATACAGAATAATCGAGTTGTTCATTCCACACATATTTCTGTAAACTTTTTCAATTTTATGTATTTCGAATTGAAATAATTTTGTATATAAACAAATAATTTTAAACAGGTTTAATATAATTTTTATTAAAAATAAAATTTTTTTTTTGACCTTTAATTGTGCAATGAAAATGAAAATTATTCAAGTTCGAGGTCATACTCTATATTTCTTTATTAAGATATTGTCCTGAAAAATAATCTATAGATAGATCTATTTCGGGAATTTTCTAGGTTCCCATCATCAGAACACGTTTTGAAAGAAGTGACAATCCCATGCAAAACATCAAACATTCATATAAACTAGTTTTCGCACTAAATGAGAACTAATATATGAGCACGAAGTTAAAGATTATCACCATTGATCAAAAATAAATTGAAATCGTTATGTGCAATGGTAGTAAATGTGCAAACGGCAAATGGTAGTAACTTATTTTGACCAAATGTAGTTATAAAAAAGTTGAAATTAATGCATATTGCTTTATTTTTAACTAAACTGAAAACTTGTTTTTTAACTACAAACTACATAATATTCTGAGTGGACAAATTATTATTATTACTGGCAGAGATTAATAAATTTTTAAGATAAAAATACCAACATTTAAAGGCAAAAATGAATAAACAAAAATCGCAATTAATTAACTGATATGTTAAACAAGGGTTGGCTGGTTAGTTGTTTTTTTTTTTTATTGTGAGTGGACGTGCTGTTAGACACCTGTTAAAAATGGCTTTTAAATCGAATTACAATATTTTTTTTTTTGAAAAAATATGTTTTATTAAATTAGTATACTACTATTTGTCTATAATTATTATTTATGAATTTGCATATTTTGATATTTGAAATAAAACGAGATAAAAATTTGATTTTAATTGAAAGTTTTTATGTGTTTATGTTAAAGAAAAAATGTTAAACAAATTGTGTAAGTTTTTAATTAAATGTACACATAAATATGTACCGCAAGTCGTATGATTGATATTAATTTAGTACCGAAACTTATTACTCATACGATGTGTGGTCCATAGGTCTGTGTTAATTTTAAAAACTTTCATTTATTTTTTGAAAGTTTTAACAAAAACATGTTTTTACTAAATTAATGATTCTCTGGATAAACATTAAGAAATTTGTTCATATTGTACAGTGGGGTGTTGCACAAATATTTTGGAAATAATTCAGCTTAAGTCTCAGAGAAGGGCCTTCAAGCTTAAGTTGCAAAGAAGGGCCGACTAAATCCATCAGGCCCTGATCAATTAGACTAAAAAGTAAGACACCTCGGGTATTCAAAAATGTTGAAAACATGTAAATTTTATATTTGAGAACCGATTATCTAAAATGAAACATTACTGTAATCTCATTGTAATGGCCCTTACATACTTACTTACATAGAGTGGGGAACTCTTCTGAGTACATGTAAGTAAAACATAATTTTCTAAAGGTATAAGGTACGCTGAATCGCAATCTGGTCTTAGAACCACACTCAGACATCATGCGTTCGAGCTATATTAACAGGAAAATCCTCGATTTTGATAAAAATTATCCGATTTTTCACCTTCCGCAAAATTAAGTTTTATAATACTTGTAACGGCTCCTGAATACTCTACTCTTACCCTTCTTTTAAGATTTTTTAATTTTTTCGATAACTTATTTTTTCTTTCGAAAACTATGGTTTAGTTCTAGTGTCAAATATTTTTCGGCCGGAATCGTTAGGTACAAAAAGTACTTACATGTACTCAGCAGAGATCCCCACTGTAAATACTCTTATCTCTTAAAGCGCATAAAATCAAAATTTTGTAGGTTTGCAATAACCTCGTCCAGTGTTTTGCCAATGGAAAAGGTAAATTAAGTCCATTTGCTTTGAAAAGTGTTGCTGATATTCAGAAGTTATTAAATTAAACAAAAAAATAAAGCCTTGTTCACGCTTAAAATAAAATGCCTCTAAAGTTGAATATTTAAAAAAAAAAGAAAAAAAACTTGATTTTAGTAATTTTTTGGTCAAAAAAGAAACAAGACTCTTTTGCCTCCAGATAAATACATTTTTAAGGAAAACAATCGTTGTCTTATCCCTGCGGGAAACAGGCCAGTCACTGGTGTGGTGACTAGATCTTTGTGTGAATGAACCTGTCCTAGTTTCGGTTTTATTATATGAAAGTAACCGGTACTTTTATCATGGGCTTGTCATAGGAGGTGACAATTTCCACCTTTTGAGCTAATTAAGATGTGTCGGAGAACTTGTCGAATATAACATATCACCGAACTGGTTCAAGTGAATACGTAACATAACGAGTTAAATGTATCTCGTATGCAACTAGTCTCATATTAGGCATTCTTTGATATGTAACAGGACCAGTTCGAAATTAAACATTACGTGACTGGTTTAAGCGTACAAATCACGGTACTCAAGAAAAATATTTAGTTAAACACTAGTTACAGTTTAGTCGCAATGCCATATAATTTCGTTACATATCATTAAACTGCGATAAGTGAACAAGTTACAGGACAAATTAAAAATACTTGTTACTTGTTATTCAGCATATGCTATATTATGTACGGGTTACTGAAAGCATCCGGACGGATCCAGTCACTGAACTTACCTAAAAAATTATGTCACGTTACCTGTTTATAATATTGCACAAGTCCCAAAAAATGTATTTTTTAAAAACTGAAACATGACTCGTCCAAACGACGTTTTTGGGCCGCACCCTTTGGTCGAACTCAATAATTTTATAATTTTGCAGACTCTACTCTATTAGAAATTAAGACGAAGTAAACCGCTAACTTTATATGGAACAAACCTGTCACTTTAACAAGGTGCTGCAATGTGACACGTCACATACCTTACCTAGGAAATGTCCCCTAACGTTGTCTTTTAGACAGACATGGGCGGCGTCAATTACATTTCAAAATCATTCACTTGCCAAATTTGTCATATAATTTTAGACATACGCTTACACTTGTTGGCTTAAACGCTTGCTTGGAAAATTTTAAATTTTGCCAATTCCAAACATGGGACATAATACCAATATTTGTGTATTTAATTACAGACCAATTACATTTGTACGTCTAATTACATGTAATTGGGTGTAATTGAGTAATTGCCCTATAATTAAATACCCAGATCGTGTTACTAATCCCCATGTTAGGTATTAAAATTTTTACAAATTTTCTAAGGAAGCGTTTAAGACTCCAAGTGTGAGCGTAGGTTTGAAATTATTAATGATACTTCAAATTTTCACTAGTGAATGATTGTGAAATGTAATTGACGCCGCCCATGTCTGCTTTGTTTTAAGCGCTTAAAAAATAGTTTTGTGATATGGACTTTTGTTAATTTATTTCTTTATTGATTTTCAAACAAAATGCCATGAGCTATTAAAATATTTTGCTAAAGTGTAAAAAAAAAACAAAATTTAAGCCTTTTAACAATAGATAAAGTTAGGGGGAAATTGTTGGAAAATCAAGCTACCTCAGAAAGTTATCCTCAATTTGAAAAAAAATAAAGTTTAGAAGAAACCCGAAGACCTAAAATCAAAGTTTCAAAGTCTACAATTAGTAGAATTTCCAAAATATCTGAAAGCATAAAACGAATTATAAATTAATTGAATCAATTAAATAATTGTTCAAATTCGCAACTTGCTTGACATT
Source organism: Delia radicum (assembly GCA_021234595.1). Classification (NCBI taxonomy): domain Eukaryota; kingdom Metazoa; phylum Arthropoda; class Insecta; order Diptera; family Anthomyiidae; genus Delia; species Delia radicum. Next base: position 202,906,260 of record CM037853.1, read on the forward strand.
TTTTATTGTATCACTTAAAAGCATTTTACAAAAAAAACAAGATAACACCAACATATTCATGTGGCCTTTTGTAGTATTTATGTATGTGGTTGTTTTTATAAATGTTTATGTATTAGTAATAAATACATATTTTAAGTTCATTTTAAAAATCTTATATATAAAATTCTCGTGTCAGAATGTTCGTTCCCGTACTCCTCCGAAACAGCTTGACCGATTCTCATGAAATTTTGTGAGCATATTGTAGTAGGTCTGAGAATCAACCAACATCTAAAAATGGGCGTGATCGGAGCAGTGGGCGTGTCAGCTCCCATACAAAGTAAATATTTAATATCATATATCTACAGTTCTATAATAGCCAGAGTCTTAGAAATTTGTGCACGTTGATTATTTGTTAACGTGAATAGTCATGGGAAAAATGGGCGTGATCGGACCAGTGCGCGTGTCAGCTCCCATACAAAGTAAATATTTAATATCATATATCTACAGTTCTATAATAGCCAGAGTCTTAGGAATTTGTGCACGTTGATTATTTGTTAACGTGAATAGTCATGGGAAAAATGGGCGTGATCGGCTCCCATACAAAGTAAATATTTAATATCATATATCTACAGTTCTATAATAGATAGAGTCTTAGACATTTGTGCACGTTGATTATTTGTTAATGTGAATAGTCATGGGAATAATGGGCGTGATCGGACCAGTGGGCGTGTCAGCTCCCATACAAAGTAAATAATTTAATATCATATATCTACAGTAATATAATAGCCATAGTCTTAGAAATTTGTGCACTTTAATTACTTGTTAATGTGAATAGTCATGGGAAAAATGGGCGTGATCGGACCAGAGGGCGTGTCAGCTCCCATACAAAGTAAATATTTAATATCATATATCTACAGTAATATAATAGCCATAGTCTTAGAAATTTGTGCACGTTGATTATTTGTTAATGTGAATAGTCATGGGAAAAATGGGCGTGATCGGACCAGTGGGCGTGTCAGCTCCCATACAAAGTAAATATTTAATATCATATATCTACAGTTCTATAATAGCCAGAGTCTTAGAAATTTGTGCACATTGATTATATTATGAATAGTCATGGGAAAATTGGGCGGGATCATACCAGTGCGCGTGGCAGCTCCCATACAAAGTGATTATTTAGCTCATATACAAAATGAATATTAATATTAAATATCTAGGGTTCTATATTAGCTATATAGCCTTCAAATTTTGTACGAGTCCATCAATTATAAATATTAGTAGTCGAACTGAAAATGGGCGGAATGGGATAAATGGGCGTGGTACCAAAAGCAAAACAAATAAGCATTAAAATAAATCATCACATTCAAGACTTTTTGCAAGGTTATTTAATAATGTTGTTCAAAAATTGTTTTAGCGTTCCTCATAGTCCTAGACTAAAGATGATAGAAGGACAAAGAGGTGTTGTGCTTCCCATGAAATTACAAATTTTAAAATGATTTACTAATGTGAATTTATTTTTTTAATTATATATTTGCGTAAAAAAATTTTCTTGATTTAAAGAATTAATTACAATTAAAATTTGAAGGCAAAGCAACGTTTGCCGGGTCAGCTAGTATTTTTATAAATTCTCATTTGCTTTATTAGTTTATGTTAAATAATTTAATTTCAGTAGTTTAAATATGAATATTTATTCTAGAACACTATCATTAAATTGATAATGTAATTTTTAAGTAAAATTTTGTTCAATAATTATTTTAAAAAAACTCTGATTTCAAACAAAACTACTAATTTATACAAAAAAAAAATTTTAAAATAAAAAAAAATAATTTTGCGTTGTCCCTACGTTTCAATTAAAAGAAGAAAAAAAAAACAATTTCTGAGAGCAAATTATTCACATAAATCTATTAACTAAATAAGAATTATAAGCAGTAAAATCATTTTTTTTTTAATTCAAGCTATAAAAATACATATGGTATGACAACAACACTCTTCCGAGGCCTTTTGATAAGGTATACGATATTGCTTACTTTGTAATTCAATCAATTGATTTTTAATGAAATGAGTATACAAATATAATAAAAATCATAATCAAATTTGTATTTAAATTGAAAATAGTTCAATAAAAGTGCAATAAATTTTAAATTGAATACGGACTTTTCGTTGTTTGCGGAATTTCAGCAATAAAAATAATTGAATCGACTGTTTTTGTGATTGACATGAGTTTTTATTATTTTTTTTTTGTTTGTACATATACCCAGCAAAATTTTTTAGAACAGATTACCATTGAACCTGTTCTAGAACAACTTCTTTTGAAACCGGTTCCAGAACAGGTTCCTGGGAGTCGAAATGTAAGGTGTCACTGTCCCATAACCAGTTCTATAACTGGTTCTAGAACCGGTTCTAAAGCAACCTGTTCTTGTTTGGAGGTAAAGAACCTATTGCAAATAGGACAAACTCCATATAAAAAGAACCAGTTGCAGAACAGAAATTAGAACCTGTTACAATATAGTATAATCTGTTCTGCAACCAGTTATTTGGATTTTACTATTTTACTGGGTAGTAACGTCTTATGAAAATTATATTCCACAGTTGGTTGTTACTAGGGCAACCAAAAAACAGCTCTAAAAAAAAATGTTTTAAGCGCTTAAAAAAAGTTTGGAAAGCAGTAAAATAAGCCGTAAAATTATGATGTGAGCAAGACTATTGAAGTTCAAGATCATTTTCTCATTTTACTTCTCATCAAGTAAATAAAACAATACGGCTAGAACAGCTCTATTTTAAAGAAGAAACCTAAAACAAGCTTATTTTATAAAGAAAAAAATTAAAACGTAGCTAAAATTTATAAAATAAGCAAAAATAAGCAAAAAATCAAAAAATAAGCTTAAAAACTGTAATAAATATATCTTACATTTTACATAGTTTTATGATCAGAACTTGTATTTAGTCTAAATAGTTATATCCTTTCAAATAAAAAACAAGTTCTAGCAAATTTTTGGTTTGCCTTAGTTATTGTTCTCGCCCCGATTTCGACCATTTTCTTACTCAAATTTCAAATTTAACCAATTTTTTCTCTTAGTGCAATACAGATTTTGGAAAATGAAAAAAAATGAGCAGGTGCTCCAGTTTAGTACAAATATTAAAGCAATATCCTTTTTTAACATTGCATCAAATGTCGACAACAATAAATGTAAAAAATTCCTTTTTTTTAATTATTTTACAGTGTTTTGGGAATATATTAATTTGTTTTCTGTTTTTATAAAATCAAAGCAAGGTTTACCTTTATATTAAATTTCATTACAATACGTTCATTAATAAATATTCTATAGCAAAATAAATGTTTCAGATTTTCGCAAAAATTTACAAAAATACATTTTTTAACCGAGTGTCTGATTTGGTTGAAACTTGGCACATAATATTTAGATGTGATTTCATGAAATGTACCAAATTCGGAGAAATCGCTTGGCCATTACAATCAAAATACAGAAATGTTTTATTTTTGAAAATCGGTTAATAAATAAAAAAAATTGCCAAGCTCTCAAATTTTTTTAATATCCAAGGTGTCTTAATTTGGAGTCTAATTTATCAGCGCGCCTGAGGGGTGTTTTGAAACTTAAGCTTGAAATGACTTTGGTTATGGCTATGTGAAATTTCATGCCAATCCCATCATCAGCAAGTAACCAATTGCTGAATTATTTCCAAAATATTTCTTTTATTGTAAAGAACATTTTTACCAATTTAATAAAACTAACTAAGGTAAATTTTTTAGTAAAAAACTAACTAAGGAAAATTCTTCAATAATTATTTATAATAAAATTAATTAAAACTGTCATTATATGACGTTTACAAACATTTTACCCACAATAACAAATTTCGTTGGCTTTAAATACTCTCTGAGCATGTTCTTTACTAATAGCAAAAATCGATTAGATCGGTTATATACAATTAAGTCTTGCGCAAATTGTCCCAAATGTTAGATATGAAGCATCAAATAGTTTAAACAAATGTAAAATGATTGTAATTTATTTAATTCTTTAAGTGGATTCAAGCATTAATAAATAAATTATATGCAATTAACGAAACCAATTTATATCATGGATGGTAAGCGATTCGATGCGGGTATCGGTAAGCGTAAAGCTATTTGCTTTTATTTTGGTAACGATATTTTAGAGATAACGATATTTTAGCTATTTCGGTAACGTTTTTTTTTTTTAGCTATATCGGTTTTCCAATGATCAACCTTACACAGAAAAAAAAAATATTTCCCTACTTTTTTACAATTAAATCGGTTTGTTGAAAATTTTAAAAGCTGTCAATTAAAAATTATTTGAATCAATTAAATATTTGCTCTAATTCGGAACATGCTTGACATTTTTGTATGTTATCGCTCCAAAGCAAACATCAACACATTGTTGTTGTTTTTCGTAATATTTATGTAGTTGTTTTTTTTAAATGTTTATGTTTAGTGGTATTAGTAATAAATATTTTAAATTCATTTCATTTAGATTATATATTAATTCTCATTAGGTTTATTACTTTATTAAGTTAAGTAATTTAGTTTCAGTTATTTAAATATGAATATTTATTTATTCTAAAACATTATCATAAAATTGATAATGTAATTTTTAAAGTTTAATTTCGTTTAATAAATGAAGGACTTGTTGTAAAAACTTGATAAGCCACATTTAATTTTTAGTTCGTTTTCACCTTTTAAATGTTGACAGAATGCAAGAAATGTGATTTTTGTAGGACGTTTCTACTCTAGGCACTTGTAATAACTGATTAAGCAAGATCCCTATTAAATACAAATCAATGGATGTCTAGAAAACAGCGATAATTCATAATACAACAAATGTGGCTTATCATGTTTTTATAATAAGCAATTCAAATATTTAAAAGAAATGCAAAGAATAAATTAAAAATTATTTCAAACAAAAATAAAATACTCTGATTTCAACAAAAGGTCTAATTTCCGCAAAGTAAAAATTCAGAATAAAGTTTGCCATAGTTCCTACTCTTCAATAGAAAGAAAAACTAATTTCTGTGTGAATTTGTGTGCATAAGTATAAATTAATCTGCTAACTGAATGAGAATTTCATGCCGGTTTAAATTCAATGTCATAAAATTCAAGCTATAAAAAACCTTTGGTATGGCAACAACACTTTTATAAAAAAAAACATTTATGTATGGCAACAAAACAATTGGTGTAAAATATAATTTTTTTTGGTTTTTGTGAGGGTGTAAAGGGGCCCACACACTACACCAGCATGCATGCGCAATCAAGTGATTGTGCATGCCGATTGACCGTGTATGGGGTTGTGGTACGATTGCACATGCCGATTGAGCAAAATCAAAAACAGTTTGATATTTTTATGATTGTACCAGCATGCATGTATCGCGTGTGCTGAAATTAGCACAGTTTTTAAAAGTTTTCATGCAGTAAATAAGACCATGAATGCAAAAGAAAAATTATTTTGGGGAGAATTCCTCGATTTATACAAGTCAATGCCGTGTTTATGGAATATTAAAAGTTCAGAATATTGTAATCGTGATTTAAAAAGCCAATGTTATATTAAAATGCTTGAGAAATTAAAAGAATTTGATCAAGATGCCAACAGAGACAAAGTAGTATCCATGTCGACCTTTCTACACAGTTTTTGTAAAGAAATGAAAACTGTACCAGCATGATGGTGTGGTGTATGCTCAAAAGCTCAATCACACAATCACTTGATTGTGCATGCATGCTGGTGTCGTGTATTGGCCCCTTAAGATATTGATCACTTTTTAAGCAAATGAGTTATTATTTAATTGAAAAATAATTCAAGTAAAGAGCCATCAATTTCTATTGAATTAACAATTTTCGTTGTTGGCGGAGTTTCAGCAATTCAAATTATTGAATCGGTGATTTTCGTGATTGAAATGGGTTTTTATTTTTATGTGTGTTATGTCCAAATTTACACCTATGACTTCTTCTGATTTTGTTAGATTATTTCGGCAACGTTATTCTAAGGATAACGCTATTTCAAGGATAACGCTATTTCAATTTTAGCGATATTGGTACACTTAGGTAAAGACCACAGCAAATGAAGTTAAAAACAAATGAAATTTCACTTGAAGAAAGTACGACTTACATTTCCGTAAATTCAACTAACATTGTCATTTGTTGTTTACTGTTCAAAAAGTTAAAACAATTGAACCACATATGCAATAAAAAAATACACAAATATTTATTTGTTTTATTTTTTAAATAAAAGAAAAAAAAACTACTGTATAAAATGATTGTAAAATCATAATACAGTAATTTGATGTGGTTTGTTTTTTTTTTTTGTAATGAACTACAATTTTAGTCAAAAATTAAATTTCTTCTACAAATGAATGTTTTTCATTTAAAAATAAATATATTGTATTATACAACTCAAACAACTACAAATATTTACAGACGAAGTTCCCTGAGAGTATTATAGTTATAATAGTAACAGTATTGCAGGTATAACGGTATTTCAATTATTTCGGTAACGGTATGTAAGAGACAACGATAGTCAGTTGAAAGATTTTTTAATTGGTAACGGTATTTAAGCTGTACTGCCTGACATCCCTGATTTTTACTGGCAAGGAAACTACACAGTGGTTAATCCTCAAATTTGAATAAAACTAGGATAGGTTGTAAAGGACAAACAAATATTAGACACGTATATTTTTTAGGTGCGCAATCTCAAGTTTAGGGCAGGGATGTTAAATGGGGTTTTAAATTTTGTACTAGCCTCCAAAAAAATTGTACTTTTTGGACCTTCACGGTACCAGTTTTTTTTTAATTTATTAAAACAACAAAAAAAGTACATAAAAATTCAATTGTACACAAGAAAAACAAAACTTAACAATAACATACATTATTCGTGTGAATAAAATAAGGTACAAAAAAGTCATGAATATATGTGATCAAATCGTGGAATTATTTGTTTAGTTAATAAACTATTTGGAATTTCTACATCATAGCAGCACGAACTTGTCGATCTTAACCAATCCTTTGTCTGTATGAGACTTGATAATGCACATGTAGTCTGTTTCTTTCCTTAGTTTTTATTATATTTTGAAAAGAAAAAACTCTTACCACATTTGCAGACGAGTGTGGAATGGATAAAATTCCAGCAACGACTCTAGAAATGTCTGAAAACATGTTGGCATTCAGTTCATTTTGAAAATTAGCTACTACCGATCAAAAACTATAAATGTTTTCATTCTTTAACAACTTATTGCTCAACATCAGCTAAAGCTCTAAATTAATTATTTATTAATCAATATTTGAAATTTCACTCGGGAGCCCTTTCACTAGAAGAGGTACAATGCTACTTGTTTTACCTGAAATAACATTTTCAGGAGTAAATTTATGGAACCACATTAATACTTTATTAAAGTTGACTTTGGTTATCAAAACTTCGCAAAATTTTATATAAGATTGTTTGGTTTTTTCTTAAATTTCTTTAACGATAATTTACTTTAATTTTCACTTCTTCAGAGTTTTAATAAATTCAAAATAAAAGTGAAATTGGCTGCAACTAGTGTCAATATATGTAAGAGCTCTATACCGTCAAATTTCCGATATTTAAAAAAAAATAATCGCCAAGTTTATTCCACAAAATCCTCAAATTTATGATAAATCGTCAAATCTGGCGGATATGGTTGCACATATTTTAAGCGCTCATTACATAAAACGAATTAACAATTAAACGACACAATTAAACTTTGTTTGCTATACTTAAAATTCAAAAAGAGGAAAAATTTAAAATTTTTAAATTGTACCAAATGAGTCGCGGTAGTACTACGGTACTTTAGAAGGTCAAAATGTACCAAAAAAAGTACAATTGTACCAACTTTAACATCCGTGGTTTAGGGGTTAAAAAGTGGAATAAAAGTGGATTTAAGAATTAATAGAGAATTTAGAGAAAACGCTTATTCTTCTTCTTAACCTCAACATTTCTAAAAAATTACCCAATTTGATGTTTTTTTAACATATTTCCCAATATAAGTTATTAAACTATAGGCAAATTGGGTGTAAAATGAAAGGTATTTTAAGAACACATCCACTGACATACAAAACATATCCGTGCAGGTGCGAATATTTTGGTTATTTAAAACACGATTTTTTCGAACACCACATTTGTAAGGGAAGTTGTTGTTAGTTTGAGTTCAAATTTACATATAATTATGCTTATTTAATTTAGTCGAGGGGGTGTTTGGGCTTTTTTAAATTTTCGTAATAGTTCGGCTTTGTTTTTTATATAACCCATATTTTAAATATATCAAATAAGTGGTAACCCTGGGCCCACAGCATAGGCAATATGGGTATCAACATTTTCAACATTCAAAAATATTGTAATTTTTTAGCCCTCTTTTTAACCAATAGACGTGCAAAAGAAAATACGTGTCCAATATTTGTTTGACCTTAACAACATGTCCAAGTTTTGTTAAAATCTGCGGATTCGCCATTGTGTAGTTTCCTTGTGAGTTACTACACATATTTAGTTATGAATGAAACAATAATTTGACATACATTTTAAATAATTGATTGGAAATAATAAGAAAATTCTGGTCAATGTCATTAATTTGTTATGAAAATGTATTTTTAAGTAAATACAAATGTTTAATATTTCATTCATTGATTTTAAGATTTTATATTTTTTTATCTCAATATGAACATTAGAGTGGCATTTTTTTGCAGGAAGAAAACGCTTTTTTTTTAAATTTCAATTTATTGTTCTGATTGTTGTAGTGTTAGCTCTAAGAGTTATTTGGTGCAAATTTAAGAAAAATCGGTTAGCTTTAACCCGTGGTGGCCCGCTACCAAAGTTTTCGATTTTTTAAAATTTTTTTAATTGCTTTAATAATAATATTTCTTGCGACACCTCATGTTTTATTAATATTTAAAATCCGATAACGGTTTTCGAGATATTGCGATTTGAATTTCACTAAAAATTATATCTTTTTACTCAATTCTATAATTTTTTTAAAAATTATCGTAGAAATTTTTGTGTTTGCACTCAATTACTACGCAAAACATGCTTTCATTTGATCATAATTATGCCTGAAATTAGAGATGGTGTATCAAAACATATATTTTTAAAAATTTATTTAAATTTTTTTCCAATAAAAGAGGTTAAGCATTTCGATTTTTCTTAAATTTCGCACCACAAAACTATTGGACAATAATCAAAACATTAATTAATGAAAATCAAAAGTTAACGTAAATATTCCTTTAATAATCATGTGTATAAATTGAAAAGCATAACGATTTTACTTTATAAATTTTCTGTTTATCCGAGATATTTGTAGGTAAATTTACAAGTTTTCCTTCAACCAGTATTGACATCAACATGCTCAAATGGAAACTAGTTTTTTCTTCTTTGCTAATGCAAAAATAAAAAAAAAATTGTATAATTTAAAAAAAAAAATTTTAATTTTTAGTAAAAATTAAGTCGCAATATCTCGAAAACCTTTAGTCCGATTTCAAAATATATTAGTGCTTAGCAATTATTGAAAATGATGTATCGCTTGACATATTTTAATTAAAGCAGTTTAAGAACAATATTCCAAAAACGAAAACTTTGTTCGAGGGGCACCACGGGCTATCCGATTTTTCTCAAATTCGCACCATCTAACTTTTAGACCTAGTTCTACAATAATTGTTAAAAATCGAAAGTTGAAAAAAATGCCGCTCTAATTTACATATAAAGCTTTTAATTAAATGGATTTTGAAAAAAAAAATATTTAAAAGCCAGTAATTTTTTTTACTGCTGCATTAAAATAAACAATTTTCAACCAACGCTTTTGAAAAATAAATAAAAAATAAGAAATACAAATTAGTATCAATTTAACTTTTAAACAAATTCAATATTGTAAATAGAACCTTGAATATCTAAATATGACGTTTTCGTGGTATAAGAACCTTTCCCCCTTGATTTACTTACAATTGGTATTATCTTTTTTATGATCAGCACAAGGTTTTTGAAAAAAGAAAATTATATATTTACATTACCACTAATATGCAACATAAGTGTCATAACAAAAGTGTCATAACTCAAAAACCTTTTTTTTGCAAGAAAACGAATACAGTGCAATAAGGGCCAAAAATCGTTTTCGGGAATTTGCAAAAACTGAGTACTGTGTATTAGGGATATATTGGAGCTGTTTCAGTAAATCTTTCTAAGTGATTCATCAACGCATATACTCATCGTAGCTTAACAAAATTAAAAATTTTATATGAAACTTAAATTGTTGTGTGAACTAACTTTTTAGTTTATATAAACCATGTTTGCGATAAAAGAGTTTGTTGTTTTGTTAAAATAAACCTGAAAAACGGGTTATTATTTATAAAAAAAAAATGGATCAACTCCGTTTTTATTTCATTAAAATTTTGGAGGTTTTGTACTACAATTGCCAATATTTTTTTTATAGCCATACTTTCAATTATTAATAGCAAAATATCTCCATATTTTAACATTTTGAAATGTTTCGCAATTTCGAAATGAGACATGAATTCATGTCCCAGTAAGTAGATTAGAAAGTTAACTTTGAAATAAATTTTCCCATCAGTGTTACACTTGTTACTTCTAGAGATATTAAAAAAAGCGACTATTGAAAAAACGATAAAAATTTGGTTGCTCTATTGTTTCTTTAAATATAGTAACTATTGTATAATTTGTAGAGATTTCACGAAAATTCGGCCACTATTCGGTATTAGGCATGTTTAAGCTTTTCGACGGAATTATTCGGCTATATGGCCGAATTTTTCGGTGTATAAATCTGTGTTCAAATCAGTGAATTTTTATAAGAGATATCATTTATATTTAAGAAATGTCATTTATATACTATTCATTATTCCGCATGTTTTAGCTATTCAGCCGAATGCCGAATATTAGTACTATCCCGACGAATTATTCGGTTCATTAAAATGTATAAAAATCAGAGAGTTTTTAATAAAATAATTTGAATTGTTTAACATATTTTTTTAGAATTTGGAGTATCAATAAAGGTTGAATATTACTCAAAATGAAGCACCATAATCGAAAATATTTTATTTATAGTCAAGAGTGGCACATTTTTAAATTAAAATAACGCGAACACATTTTACTATTCGGCAAAATATTCAGAGTACCGAGTCCGCATATTAGAGATTCGGTAAATTGCTGAAAAATTATCAATACTTTTTAAACAAAGTGCAAAACTTCAAAATTTGGCAAGATTTTGTTTTATTTTTTTAAAAATGGTTTGGCCATCAATTGCCTAAAAGAGTGCAATATAAGGAATATGGGGATAACATTTGAAAAAGTTCGCTTTATACTGTTCCGGAAATTGCCACATACACTATTCGTTACATCTCTAATAACTTGGGTAAAAGTTTTTGATTATTCATGTCATCTCTAATTATTACTTATTTCTTTAATTTAATTCTCGTTTGACAAGTCGTCTTTTAACTTGTAAAAAAAATACTAACCACTTTGGTGAGTTTGGTCTAGATTTGGCAACTATATATACACTATACTATATATATACTATACAAAATTGCAAATAGATTGGTAAAAGCAACACTTTTCGCCGCTATAAGGTAACCGCCATCTGGCATTTTAAAATTTATATTAACGTTTATAAAACGATCGGCCCAGTGTGTATATTCTAAAAATTTTGACGAAAGTTTAGCCTTCTCATTTGTAAGAAATTTTAATACCCAGCAAAACTTTGGTAATGGGTAATGCATTTTCACTTTGGAATGCATACTTCTTACCTTCAGCATTATTTCGAAACATAAAGTAATCAGTTTCCAATATTTGGTTACACATTGCATTGCATTACATTGTAATGTATATTAATTACATTCAACATTATTTTAAAACATAAAGTAATGAGTTACCGATAATTGAACACTCATATATTACCTTGTAATGATACCTCATTACCTTTTACATTACTTCAAACCATAAAAAATTATTTACAACCACATAATGCATAAATTATAAACATTAAGTAATTATTAAAATATCTCTTTGAAAATCTCTTTATAGACACAATACTTTGTGATTTTGTAAGCATAAGGGTAAGGTGTATATTTTTGATTTGCTTTATTTTGTCTGCCATTTTGAATTTTCAAAAACCAACTGCAAAATTTAAAACAGTGGCCCTAAGAACATATTAACACAATACTTTAGTGTAATCGGACTGAAATTAAGTTTTGTCCATATTGTATCCGCAAATTTTAATTAAAATTTTTATTTTAAGTTTTTATAAACGATTGAACCTAAAAATGTTCCTTGTATATCATAAACAAATTTTGACCACATTTGTTGCTTTTCATGCGAAACAACTTGTTTTCATTAACTTTAGTGGCTTTAATTTGTCAGCCCTTTTGAATTATCAAAAACCAACTGCAAAATTGAAATCAATGACCCTAAGACCATATTAACACACAATTTTAGTATAACCGGACTAAAATTTAATTTTTTTGCAGCCATATTGGATCCACCATTTTGAATTTTGATATCATTTTAAAATTATCGGCACCAAAAAACCCTTGGTGCATAAATGATCAGTGACTACGGGAAAGACTTTTGGCCAAAAAATTCAAGTTCTGGTCCTGTGTGCAGTGGTCATATCTACACTTAGGTGACAATCTTTTGTATGGAAACAATTTTGAGGGGTGCGGGTGTGACATTAGGTCCAAAACTTACGTGCTGAAAATTTGAGCCAAATCGGGCAACGCTTTCGGGAAGCGCATCGAGTTCAAAAGTCAGATATACACACAGAGAAATAAAGTGCAAACCGAATTGAAAAGTGTATTTTAATAGTAACAACTTATAAATTCAGTTAGTTAGTCCAACTAATGTAAATTAGAATTCCGAAAATGTTGGGTTTTGTAACTAAAATTCAGTTGAATTAAAAGAACTTTGTTGTGAAAACTAATGTTCAGTTGTACCTACCGACTTAAATTCATAATATCCGAATTTGAGTCGTAGTAACCGAATTTCAGTTGGCAAATATCAAAACTTTTCTCTGTGTGTATGCAAATCTTACTATTTATTTTAAATAAATTTTTGTTAGTTATTTTGTGGAAATTAATAGATACTTTTATTTAAATATATGCATTGCAATAACTACAAAAATTTCAGTAACCCTACACTCATAGAAATAAACTTGTAAAAATAGCAGAAAAAGCTACTAAAATTTAGTTAAAAATTACCTTGCAGAAAAAACTACTAAATTTAGCAGATTTTTTTGCTCAATGTTCATAAAATAAGAACAGCAAAAATAAATCTGTTAACTTTACAAAATTTTGGTTATATTCGATGTGAATTTTAGTTAATTGAAAATAGCATTTTACTCAAAATAGCAAACAAAAACTGTAATATTAATAAAATGTTAGCTATATTTCCCTCAAATTTAGTAAAATGCAAAGAACAATTTATTTTGCTAAAATCAATAGAAATTTCATAAGGACAGACTTTTATTTGTTAAAAATTTATTTATTCATTAAAAAAAATCTAAAAAAAAATTTCACATTTCTCAATTATTTTTTGTCTACTAATATTTAGTAAATGTTTTTGCTAATTTTAGCAAATTATTTTGTTACTTTCAATTAACTACAATTTAGCTCAAATATAGCAACCTATTTGTAAATTCAACAGATTTATTTTTGCTACTCTTATATTACTAATATTTAGGAAAAAAAATCTGCTAATTTTAACAGATTTTTTATGGCAAGCTCATTAATAATTTTTAGTACTTGTTTTTTTTTTTTTTGACTATTTTTAAATCTATAAATTGAATACAATGAAATAATTTCATTGAACTACTGTACTTCTCTATGCATTGTTAATAAATATTATAAATAATTCTTGAATGATTTTTAAGTTTTATATCCTTTAAAAGATAGCATCATTTAGACAACCAATGATATAAGTAGTTAAGAGATAAATTATTTTAAAAAGAATCACAAAAATATGTTTTATGATTTTCAGCAAAATAAATTAACTAAAATAAAAATTTTCTAAAATTTTTTTAATTTTTTTCAGTCTACTACTATTCAGCAAACATTTTATTAATGTTTAGCAAAGGTTTTTTAATTTCTAATCCACTAAGTTTTAGCAAAACTTTTGCTGAATCTACTAATTTTTCTGACATTAGCAATTTTTTTTGCAAGCACCCTCCTGACTAAAATTTCGCTGACTCAGCAAAATTTTTTGCTGACTTTAATAGCTTTTTTATTTGAGTGTAACAACTTATAAATTCAGTTAGTTAGTCCAACTAATGTAAATTAGAATTCCGAAAATTTTGGGTTTTGCAACTAAAATTCAGTTGAATTAAAACAACTTTGTTGTGAAAACTAATGTTACTACCCAGGTGAAAAAGTTCATATATGATGAACATATATGTAATGTATGGAAGCATATATTGGTAAATACATTCAAGGGATAAGTTCATATATGGATATGTATGACACCATATATGATAATATATTGCATATATTGATTCATATATGCCATATATTTCCATATATGAATTCATATATGGGCAATATGTTTTATTTTTTTATCAGATACGACCATATATGAGGACGAAATTGTTTTTATTTTTAACCCCTTCTCTCTGCTGTACGAATTCCAATAGACAATAGATTTTAAAGTTTGTATAATTTGTAAAGACGATTGAAGAGAATGAGCTATGAGATATCTCATCTTAATCTAAAGAATATCAGTCGGATTTTATGTGCTTAATTCTAAATCGGTAGCACCTAACCTGACCAGCTTTTCCAGCTTTTTTATATATTTTTTTAATTTTCATAAAAAATAAATGATTTAAAACCGTTTAACATATTATAAATTTTGAAGCTTTTTGATAGCAATAAAGTTGCAGCGCCAGTGATAGGATTTCAAAATTAGAATCGAAGTCTGAAATGTATTAATTTGTTGTGCCAAAACTGATTTCTTTTAATAACTCAAAGAAATTATCAATGTTTGAAGCGATTCAAACTAAGAAATTACGAATTTTTTAGAATTCGTATTTCAAGTTAATAAATCCCGCTTTTTGCACCAAAATCCCATTTTAGTTAAAGTTTATTTTATAAAATTCATAAGTATTCGTACCAAAGTACTTATTTTGTCGGTTGGCTTGATTACTATTGTTATCGCCGTCATTATGATTTTCTAAACAATCGAATTTTATTTTTTTTGTGGAACAAGTTGGTTTTCCATTATCCGTACTCTAATTAATTTCCAAATAGTATTTTCATAAAAAATTTCACTTTAAACTATTTATATTTATTAATGCCTTTTGAATATGAAATGTATGAATTTATCAGTAACATGTTCTTAGAAATATAATAGATACCTTTTCTTTTAATAAAAAGACAATATTTTTGATATAAACTTAAAAAATATAATTTTTTATACGAGCATGTAGGAAAAGTAATAATATATGACCATATATGAACATTCATATATGGCATAATATATGACCATATATGTCCATATACCCTCAAATTCCGGATCCGAACATATATGGATTCATATATGAACTCATATATGTGGCCATATATGACAATATATGAACATTTTCACCTGGGTAAATATGTTAACTTTATTTTAGTTATAAATTTTAGTTATATTCGATATGAATTTTAGTTAATTGAAAATAGAATTTTACTCTTTAAAATTAACTTTTACTAAAAACTGTAATATTAATAAAATTTTTGCTATATTTCCCTCAAATTTAGTAAAATGCAAATAACACTTTATTTTGCTAAAATCAACAGAAATTTCATAAGGACAGACGTTTATTCGTTAAAAATTTTTTTATTCATTAAAAAAAAATTTAAAAAAAATATTTCACGTTTCTTTTTCTTTAATAAATATATCTGACCTTTGATCTCGATGCGTGTCCCGAAAGCATTGTCCGATTTGGATGAAATTTTCAGCACTAAAGTTTTAGACCTAGTAGCACAATATTCCAACCCGCACACCTTGAAATAAAAAAATAAAAAAAAAACGGCTGTTACCCTAACCTAGACGCTGTAAAAATCTTAAGATTGGTCTCTGTCTGTACTTTTTAGCAAAAAAAAAAAACCCCCGATCAAAGATTTTTACAGTGGGTTGAAATGACCACTGCATGTCGTTTTCTTAAAAAAAAATGATTTTGAGTTATGACCCTTTTGTTGAACTAGTGCGATATGGAATTTAGTTTAAAGTCTTCAAAAAAAATGTAATACAGCATAATTAAATACAAAAATTTTATATATTTAATATGATGGAAAATAGTTTATTTGAAAAAAATGCATTCATAACTCTATCTTTATGAAAATTGCACATGTATGAATACATTTAATTGACATTTTCAACGTGGGAAAACAAGTCAACTAAATTATTTTTTTTTTTTCAAATAACCTGATATTAATATGTTGAATACATTTTTAGTTCATTCATGCGAAAGCAAAAATGAAATCTACTGCAAAACATGATAGCAAAAAATTGTATACAAATTTAGTTTAAAAAAACGCCCAACAAGTTGAATTTAGAAGAAAAAATATCGACCACTAAATAGACACTTGCAAATAGTAAACATGCACTCAGAATATTCTTACAGTAACTGTATGTAGGTCATTGGGGAAGTAAACAATAGAAGTTATTTTAACTGCTATTGCAGTAATTTTTCTATGAGAAAATGAAAAACGACTAATTTAGACAATCATTTCAAAAAATAACTAACCAAAAAATACTGTGCTTCAGTACCAGTAGTATTTTAATAAACAACTACCAAAAACAGTACCTAATTTTCCAGTAAGCAGTTAATTTATGTTAGTTATTTAAAAATAGAATAGTATGTTGAGTTTTAAAAAAATTCTCGTTTAGTTTATATTTATTATTATTGATATGTTCATACCCAGGAAAAAATTACACATTCCAAAAAGAAGGTGATGCCCACACTTGCTTACATATCTCATTGCCAAATTTAGTAACTGCAATACCACACTCATTCCAACGATAGAGTCAAAAAAGCAAGTAGTATTGTAATCAATTCTTTAAATTTAAACCAGAAAGCATGAACTCAATAACGAAGTAATTATTTACTTAAAAGAAAATAACAATGTTATTAACTTATATGTATAACTTTTTGTACTCAAGAAGTAATCATATACTTTTTCTTAATAAAAGGACGTTATTGGAAGTAGTTCCTAATTTTGAAAAAAGAAGTTATACAATTTTAAAGAATTTATCTCATATATTTCTTCAAACAAATTTTTATTGACAGGAAAATAATACTAGAAACAGAAATTGCATGTTGCCTAAATTTTGTTAAACTGCGGTTAGGTATAAATTAGGGAAGCGCACGTGAGCAGAAAATTGTGAGTGGAAGTTGAAATTACTGACGTTATCGGGAGTGAGTGTAAAACAAAATTTCGAGGGTGATTGTGCGTGAGTCATATTTTTGTTTTTCAATTTTGAATTGTTCTTTTTTTTGAAAAATTTATATTTTCGTGGTTTATAGCTCCAAAATTATAACAAACCCATGTTATCATAACAATTCGATGTTTCACTTTTTAGGATTTTATTTCCGTATGAGTTTTGATCGTTATATTTGAGTGACGTAGGTGAATTACGTGTGAGTAAAAGTTGAATTTACTTATGGAACTACTTCTTTTTTTAAATGTAAGTACTTCTTATTTTTTCTAGGGAACTATTTATTTTTTTTTTTTTTTTTGTAAGTACTTTGTAGTTTTACAATGGAACTATTTTTTCAATTATTTTAGTCTCACGCCCTGTTAAAAGAATCGAGTAGGTAATCTAGTAAGGAATGCGTTCTGCCCAAAATGCTTGATTACAAACCCGCTTACCTTTTTGGAAATTTTTTGCTGGGTAGTTTCTAAATAGTAATTAAAAAATTCATTGTGTCTTAAATGCATAAAAACGTCAAAACTGGAATAACGTCTGGAATTTTGACTTTGCGTTTTAAATAGGATGTATGAAATACAAATTTTTATAGTAAGTAAAAGGAAAAAATATTTTTTTTATTGAAAAATATTTTTAAAATACCGAAAAACTAACTGTTAAAACAGTAGTTTTTACAACTTATGTAGTCGTTT
Organism: Delia radicum; assembly: GCA_021234595.1. Taxonomy (NCBI): domain Eukaryota; kingdom Metazoa; phylum Arthropoda; class Insecta; order Diptera; family Anthomyiidae; genus Delia; species Delia radicum. The sequence continues at coordinate 202,924,357 of CM037853.1, forward strand.
TATGTTTATTGTTTTTATGCATTCATTTAAGGTTAGTTGTTTTTGATCGCATCGATAGCCGCTTTACCTACCATTGGAGTTGTTTTATCAATAGTTCAAAATGACTTAATGGTTAATGGTTACTAATTTTTATAACAAATACAGTCACAGCCTTTTTGATTACATTTGTAGTCAGTTTAAGTGTACTTTTTAGTCATTTCTACCTTCTAAATTTCCTGAGTGTGCCAATACCATGGCAAATACTAGAATAAGCAAATATTTATTGAACCCAGACTGTGGTTTCAGTAGAACAATTTATAGGGACATTCTTTTGTGTTTAATTTGAATTTCTATGGTTTTATTAGCTTTTTATATACTGTTTTGCAGTGTTGCCACTTCTTGTGTAATTACACAAATTGTGTGTAATTTTGATTAGTTTAGTTAGAACCTATGTGATAATAGGGTCTTTTGAGCAGCCTGACATCAGATGCGAATACTCCTCCTGCTTCATGCGTTATCGACTAACGTATGTCCCACATCCATTAGAAGCATCGAACAAAGTTGCGTAATTCATTCAACAATAATAACAATAATGACTTCCATTATTTCGGACTATGACACTCATAGAAATAAACCTGTTAAAATAGCAGAAAAAGCTACTAAAAATTAGTTAAAAATGAGCTTGCAGAAAAAACTGCTAAATTTAGCAAATAAATAAGAACAGCAAACATAGATTTTAGTAGCTTCTTGTTTGCTAGTTTTACAGGTTTATTTCTATGGGTGCAGGGATTTCATCAGGAGAGTCTGTAGTTGTGGTACTCATAGTACCCGTAAGACGTACGGCGGCAGCTCTTAGTCGCAATGACTTATAATTTTGTTCTAGTTTAACCGACTACAGATGAGTATGTCACGATAGAACCCAAAAGCTCTCCGACCCTGCCACAAAATCCATAGTCCCTAGAATGCCTCTTTTACAGTAGTTTATTATTTAAAATTTTTTTTTTATTAATTATTAATCGTATAATTACAAATTATATAATATTTCCCTAACTGAGCACTAGCTACTATGGCTTTCGGCGCGTTGTAGTGAAAACAGACCAGTGACTCTGGTGGGAATCGAACCCACGACTCCCGCACTGATAAGCTAGCACGTTACCAACTAGCCTACCAGGGCGCACATTCTTTAAAGTTCTCCCCAGATATTTAACCACTTTAGACAGTTGGAGAGAAACTTTGTTTCGTCACAATGAGAAAGAGAGGGGAATCATCATCTTTGCCACTGCCCGGCATTTCAGAACCAAAATGCTGCACTATTCGGTCATCCGGATTTGAATGACTTAATGGCCCTGACCGACATGGATATCGGCAAGATAAATCTTTTCATTAGGAAACCTGACTAGTTTTGTTCGGACTCTAATGTAGCCTCTTACTAGCAACTCTTTTTAGGTTTCAAAACGGCAACTCGTTTCTGCCTCTTCTAACCTAACTTACCTAAACATCGTAAGTCTGGAACTCCTATGTTCGATCCTATGCGCATTTTATTTTGTTTAAAAAGACCTTCCAGACGCCAATGCACATGTGGCATGCACATAAACCTACATGTCCGTAATTTTCTATTAAGCATGATAAAGGGCTACGGGAAAACGATGAATTCTAAATCGAAAAGTTGTTGGCTGGTCTATAAATAAGATGACCAAGGTAGGTTATTATTAGAATGAAATGAGTCCAAGGGGACATGCACATACCACGAACAAGCTATTTGAAAGATCACAATATAAATTTGACCTATTCTTGTTTGGTGTCGGTGTTAACTCTTCATCTTATAGAGTGTTGTGTTATGCGGATGTTAGAGGCAGATCAAAAGAGTATTGATGATTTTCCTTGTTCTTGTCCAGTCAGCTCTGTCTATACAAATTTTCGATCAGCATATATTGATCCATATATCCATCACAAAGGACCGTTAGCCACTTCTACCTACAGTTAAATTGAATCGTTTTAAGTTTTTTTTTTTGTACTTTTTAACCTCAAATTTTGAAAAAATAAAAGAATTTGAAAAGTAGTTTTTGAAGCAGGAGATCCAAATATATAATGATCAGATACTTAGAAAATCGTGGGTATCATAGATAATCACTTAAATATAATATCTAGTAAAACCTATGGAACATTGGAAAGAAATTAAATTTCATGCCATAATCATTAACTCCAAATTAATAAAAAAAAAGGTTTACTTTGAAATCTATAAATTGAATACAATGAAATAATTTCATTGAACTACTGTACTTCTTCTCTATGCATTGTTAATAAATATTATAAATAATTCTTGAATGATTTTTAAGTTTTATATCTTTTGTCCAACTAACTACATAAATATAACTTTTGAATTTTATGAAAAACTAAAAAATCATTGACGCATTGCATGTTAAATGGATATAAAATACCATAATCATAGATGAATATTTATTTTTGTTTTTCTTTAACCCTCAAACCGGCCAAAGCTTTTTTGTAATGAAATTTATCACGAAAAATAAACAATAAAGAAAAAAATTCTTCCAAAATTTTTTCGTTGCCTATTTTGGGCGATATGGGCAAAAATAAGTTTAGAGGGAATCTCAAAAACGAATTCATAAAAAAAAATAACTTTGAGCAAAAATCATTCGTCTTACCAAGATATAACTACAGTCCAAAAATTACAATTGTTGTGCTGTTACTTAAGAAGATATGGCGATTTTTGTTTTTCGAAAAAACGCGAAATTGAGCGAAAATAAACCTAAACTTCTACGTAAATTGATTAAACTTAAATCCGTCCATACGTTTTCAAGTTAAGGCGATGTCCTTTACAGGAATCCTTTTTGAATCCTGTATGTCCTTGGGCCAAAATTAAAGCTTTCTTTTTAATTTTAAGCTTCAATCTTACTTTGTGTTTAATATCAACAGTTTCTAGTCAACATAAAGTTAAGGCGATGTCCTTTACAGGAATCCTTTTGGAATCCTGTAGGTCCTTGGGCAAAATTAGAGCTTTATTTTTAATTTTAAGCTTCAATCTTACTTTGTGTCTAATATCAACGGTTTCTAGTCAACATAAATATGTTTGCAAGATTTTTGAAAATTGTGTTCATTTCAAAATATTTATTTCTTGAAATTTAACGAAATTTTAACTTTAACGCTTTCTCGCTTCCAAACCGTGCCATGCACACAAAAAATTACTTTACAAAATATTTTTAAAATTTAGTTTTCTATCGAAATAGCTTAAATTCTTATTAAAAAAATCTTATTTGGGGCACTTATGGCCAATTTAAAATACCCCGCCTGGTGGCGGACTTGCCTGGGTTAGAGGGTTAAATAAAGAAAAGATTTTTAAATTATATTGTATCATTGTGAATGAATGTGAATTGAAAGAAACACTTAAGCACTCCATAATTCCTTAACATGATATTGCAAATATCATGTACTATTATTTCAGTTTTTATGCCATTTGTGCAAAAAAAAAAGTGTATAAAGCCGTATGAATCGCATGATGTTTATTGTGGCAAATATCATTTGGTCTATTATTTTCTATGACCAAATTGTGCACACACAAAAAAAAATCATGAATATAAAAATAAATTATATGAATTTCTTTAAATTTACAATTTTATACGAGTACACAATTCAAATGATGATTTAAATAAATTACTTTATTTTGTCGATAAGAAAGTAAATATGAAAATTATAATAATCTTTTGCAATTGCCAAAATGGGATTGCGGTACAAATATAAAGTTTGAATCAGTTTAGAAAAATGTACAAATTAACCCCATTTTTATTGAAAGCTTTTTAACGAGATGTGTGAAAAAATGAAAAACGGAAATGGAAAAGATTAAGACTCCATAAAGAGTATTTTTTTAGCTTCTGCTAACAAAAAAAATATTCAGCATACAATAAATTTTGGCTAGCTTAATGGTACCAATATAAAATATATCGGCCGTTTCACCAAAGACCGAAAAGGGCATTTTTTTTACCTTCGGTCTTCCCAATTAAATTAAATTTTGCATTTAAAAACTCTATGGAGCCACTTAAATATTGGCGTTTTTAGTTTTTTAAATTGAGAAAAATCCACGATTTAGTTTTTTTGAAAAATTAAAAATATGCAAAAAGTGTAAATTTTGAATATTCGTATTTAATTTAATATACATCAGATCATCATCATTTATATTGCACTGGAATGGTGCGGAATGAACTTTTTTTTCAACGTTAAAAATAAATGCATTTTTATGCAATTTCTGTTTTTAATGCACTTTTTTCACATTTGGCTACTCTCATTTTGAAAAGAAGATGCATATTTGTCAAAAAAAAAGATACATATTTGTCATTTTTTTTTGCTTCCGGGGTTCATAGCAAAAACACACCTTACCAAATAATGTGTGTAGTAATCTGAACTCGGAGGTTTGGACGTATTACCGTTTCTATTATAATTCTAACTTTTTTATCTGAAATGTTCCATAAGTAATGAGTTATGCATTACTGGTATCCTTACGTAGATATGAATTATAATGGGTCACCTATATGCATACAATGGTATGAATAATAAGCCATTACCAGATGAAAAAAATAATGGGTCCAAAAATAGTTTTTCAAAAAATTACGAATTTAAAAAAAAATTTTATTAATTTTTTTTTTTAAATATAGTCGTGCCTTGAATTGATCCCGGGCCGTCTGATTAACAGGCGACTGCTCTATACGCTAAGCCATCGAGGCATATAACATTTGATAGTGTAATACATAAATTAAGTTTTCTTTAATGTAAATTCGTTCAAGATATACCAAAACTAACTCCTTACCCTATAGCTTACAAAAATATGAATTATAATGAGTCTAAAAATAGGTTTTCTGAAAACTGTTGTATTATTATGTTCTTATGGAAGTAATAAGATGAATAACCTGTTATAGTTCACCAATTATTTTTTGTCTGAGAGTAATGCATTATAAGTTTCCTATTGGTAACCCATTATTTTAATATTTAAAGTAATGCAAAGTAATGCAAAAATCATTACCATGTTTTTGTTGGGAATCTTTTGCCTTACTTTAAATAATAAAATAATGGGTTACCTATAAGAAACTTATAATGGATTACTCTCATAAAAGAAAATAATTGGTGAACAATAGTAGGTTATTCATCTTATTACTTCCAGGTAAAATAAAATGATATAACATTTTCTATAATGATCTCAATTTCAAATACAACAATAAAAAAATTCAATTTCAAAGTTAATTTTCTCATTTTTATATGGAAAATTACAACTTCACTTGGAATTTCCTCAATTTCAAATAAAAACTGTCACTTATATTTGAAAATTTCGCAAATTCAATTAAAATATCGCAATATCAAATGGTTTCTTCTCATAATCAAATGGAAAATCTAAATTTCATTTTTAATTTTCTTAATTTAAATAGGAAATCTCAATTTCATTTTGATTTTTTTTAATTTTAAATTGAAAATCTCAATTTCATTTTGAATTTTCTTAATTTGAATTAGAAAATCTCAATTTGATTTTGAAATTTTCTCAATTTTAAAAGAAAAAGCTTAACCCTCCAACCGAAAAGCCCGCCTCCAGGAGGAATATTTTAAATTGGCCATATTCTGTAATAAGAAATTTAGCTATTTAAGGGGGGACATTACATTCGTGGCAGAGAAAACAGACCTTTTTTAAAAAATTCATAACTCAGTCAAAAACAAACATTTTTCCAAAATTAAAAAAAAAAAAATCAAAAAAATATATTTTTCACTTCAACATGGTTTTATAGAGCTCCAAACTGGCGGCAGAGAAAAAAACGGCGCCTCGTGGTTGCAGCGCTGGAAGTCGCAAAAATTGTCCGATACGGAAAAAAAATTACTTTTTTAAATCTTAACAAAATTGGTTGGCTTTTTTAAATTTTTTTCAATTTTTGGTGATGTTCCAAATTTAAAAGTGTGTTTTTTCGAAAAAAAAATATTGACTTTAAAAATTCATAAAAAATCGAAAAAAAAATTTTTTAAAAAAAAAGCTCGTTAAAAAAATACAAAAAAAAATTTCGTCAAAAAATGAACCCGCTAGTGCCGCAACCAGTACGAAAAATATGGTTTCGAGATAAATGCATTCAAACGCGGTAGCAAGTAAAACAAGTATATACCAGCTGCCGTACGTAGGTACCGCGAAAATGAAAAATGCGCTCTCACTAATCCGGCTGTAACTTTTGTACCAGTAGGAATTTTTCCATGAATTGTTTTTCTTAGAATCTTAAGAATATTTACTAAAATACAAAATTATAAAAAAAAGTCGATTTCAAAAAACGGCCAATGTCATGTCCCCCCTTAAATAGAAAACTAAATTTACAAAATATTTGTGAAATTATTTTTTGTGTGCTGTTCACGGTTTGGAAGTGAGAAAATGTTTTTGTTAAAAATTCCTAAAATTTCTAAAAATAAATATTGTGAAATGAATACAATTTTAAAAAAATCCTTAAAACATATTTATCTTGATTAGAAACCGTTAATAGTAAACACAAAGTAAGATTAAAGCTTAAACTTTTAAAAAAAGTCCTTGTTTTGGTGCAAGGACATACAGGATTCCAAAAGGACATGGTCTTAACTTGAAAACTTGTTTACAGATTTTTATGAAATTTGGCAGAAATTTTGTAATAGTAGCAAAACCTTCAAGTTTAAGCAATATTTATTGAAGTTAAGGTGCGGTGCGTTTTAGCTCAATTTCGCATTTTTATGAAAAACAAAAATTGTCATATCTTCTTATAAGGAAAAGTACTAAAAGTGTAATTTTTGGATTGTAGTTATATCTTGGTAAGAGGAATACTTTATGCATATACTTATTTGCATTTATGGATTAGTTTTTAAGATTCGCTCTAAATCTATTTTGGCCCATATCGCCTTAAGTAGGTAACGAAAAAAAACTTTGGTAGGAGAGCATATTGTTTACTTTTCGTGGCGAACATGTATATATATATGTCATTGCAAAAAAGCTTAGGCCGGTTTGAGAGTTAATCTCATTGAAAATTTTCCCAATTTCAGTTGAAAATGGTGTAGTAGAGTATAAATCATTATAACCTGGCATTATGGCTTAAACAACATACAAATCCGTTTTTAGTATCAATAAATGGTTTTTATTTTGTAACTATAATTGAATTAACGCTTTATAACTATTGTATTTTTAATTAAACAAGTGTTAATTATTTACAAAACAAAACATATAACTTAATTAGTTTTATGTTGTGTTTTTTTATTTTTATTAATAAACTTAGGCCCGGTAACTTATGTAATACTAAACAATGATTAAGAAGGAAATTCTTTAAATTTAATTACAGAAATTTCTACATATAAATACTTAATCATAGATTTCATATTAGTATTTTCATTTTTTTGTAAATTTTGTAAAATTTTATAAATTTAAATATTTTATAAAGTTCAATAAATGTAGGTTTTAAGTGTTTAACCCATTAATGCCTGACCCCCGATTCCATTGTCCAATATCGATGAAATTTCACACATTCTTTACTTAAGGTTTTGGAAGTTATTTGGTATAATTTTTTTTTCGATTTCCAATACTTGGGACTTATGAATTAACCACTGATATAAAATAATTCCTCTGTGGTTTTTTAATTAAATTATTTTGTTATGCTCTTTCATGTAAAACTCTTCATTTTTACTTGAAAATAATCGATATTTCAAGCAAGGGTACATCATAAAACTGTAAAATACGTATTTTAATGGTTATGTCATGAAATCATACCTGTAGCCCAAGTGAGTGGTCCCACCCAGCTACAAATTTTTTGCAGTTTAAAGAATACCTAACACTATTAGCCAACAATAAAGTTTTCCGATGTGTCGCTTCTCCAATTTTTCAGAGGCAATTTCAATTCTTTCTTTCAATTTTTCAGAATATGTAAATTTGCAGACAATTGGACAGATAATTACCAACCCCCAATTTTACACCAACATTTTCCTAAAGTATTTTTATCCTTTCTCCACCTACCTGTAAAAATCAATTTGATGCAACTCTTACCTGTCTTTAGCTATAATTTTTTTTAAGATGGCTTCTTTTTGGGTATTTAAATACCCAGTAGGCAGAAATGGGTTAATATTTTGTTCCTTTCGTAAAATTGGCAACAAATTTTAGCCCAAAAATGTCTTCAATGAACATTTTTATGTTGACACTAATAGAAACAAATTAGTAAAAATGTTTGCTGAAACTGTTAACAATTAGTTCAAAATGATATTGCAGGAAAAATTGCTAAATTTTATTTGCTAAATATTAGAGATACAAATTTTGTTAATCTTATTTTACTAATATTTAGCAAAAAAAAAAAAACTCAGCTAATTTTAACCGTTTTTTTTCTGCAACTTGATTTTTAACTTTTATTTTGTAACTTTTTCTGCGAAGTATTTCACTCCGATTTTAATTAAATCTAAATATGTTGTAGAGGACACATAAATAATAGACCCGCAATTTGTTTTTGCGTCCCAAACTCAAATTTATGTAATATAAAAACACGGCTCCAAATTGGCGATTTTAACGTTTTTAGAATCATACAGGAAGTATTTTGTTAAGTTTTGAATATTAAAAAAAATCTATGTAATGCTAGAAGCAAAAACGTTTCGAACGTCTTAAAATATGAGATTGGGAAGCTAAAAGAACTACGTATCAATTTTCAATTTCATATTCAACCTTTCTTGTCTCTCATAAATATAAACAAAAAATCTACTTTATAATTTTATTGGAAAATGTCGCGAACAAGAGATGTTCACGGAAACCAACACCATGTTTTCCAGGTACTGTGAAATAACTCGCAAATGAAATAACTCCCAAAAAAAAATTAAATAACTCCCAAAACTTTTCCATATAAATTGGGATTTATTTCATTATGAAATAACTCCCAATGCGTTAGGACTTATTTCGAAATCTTCTGTTATTTCATTATGAAATAACTCCCAAATGAAATAATTCCCAACCAGGTTTTGTTGGGAGTTATTTCATTTATTTTTTGTTATTGGGAGTTATTGCACTTTTGTTGGGACTTATTTCTTTTTTTTTTTTTTGGGACTTATTTCATTGGGAGTTATTTCAGTGGGACTTATTTCATTTGGGAGTTATTTCACGGCACTTGTTTTCCAATATAGTCCGACATGATAGTTAATTGGATTCGTGTAGCATGCAAAATAGCACTTTTAGTTTAAAGCATTTAGCGGTTGCGGATTTTAAAAACAACAGTTTTAACATCTATTGTATATTTTAATTACAAATTATTTCGCGAGTTTCTTAAACTTTTTTATTTTTTCAGATAATAAACCTGTTCTTGTTGTGAAATAAAAATATTCAAAATTAACAAATCATTGACTAAATTTTAATAAGTTAACGATATTATTTTAAGTTAAGTTTAAGTGCTAATCACTAATTTCTTAATCAAATATTTCATTCAAAATAATCATTGCTGATAAGTTACCGGCCCTTAATATTTATTTTTTATACTAATTATGTGTATTTTTCGGTCCTATTTAATTTTTGCAACAAAAAAAATTAACAAAAACCCCAACAACATTAATCATATTTTTTGTCTGTTTTATTAAATTTAAACATTAAAGTGGGTCGAAACTCAACAATTTTTTAGTGGCCCTCTAAAACTGAACTTTGAAATTTTTTATGAGCATTTCCAAAATATTTAATTTTTTTGCAACAACCGTTAGTGAGCTGGATCATTTTGAAAAAAGTGTATATTTAGTTTTTAGTTGTTGAAAAAGGACACTTTTGAATATGTTTGCTGCTAATTATATATATGTTTACAATGACTCAAATTTTCAAACCTAAACAAAGATATATTTGCAATTTTAAAATTTTTAGATATTATGTCTGGGTTAGGAAAACATACTTATAATAAATTATTATATATATTTGCGGCCAAACATATATATGTTTGTCGATAATCGTTTTTCACTAGTTCGAAACAAATATATGTTTACACGCAAACATAATTATATTTGCAATCAATCATATTATATTAGAAACATGGGAAACGGAAATGTTTTCCAAACAAATGTTTTCCAAATATTACCAGCATTTATAGTTCCAGCAGGGCGTTTTTTTTTTCAGCGAATACACTCAGAAAAAAGATTGTTTGGAATACAGTCAAAACCATTAAAATTTATTATTTAAGACGTTATTTCATCGATTAATAAAGTAAAAATATTGTACAGGCAATTAAAGAGAGGAAACGGGAACTAAAAAACAATCATATTATAAAACTATTGGTATTTCCTATCAACTTTCAAATAAAATTTGGTTAGTAATTGTGTGCCGTAGAATCAACTATTTATTAAATGAAAATAAATTTATTAAAAAAGTAACTGCAAATACGGGTTCCCATTAAAATATACCACTGAATTATGGTTTTATTACAACCAACAGAATTGCATTACAAATTGTGTCAAAAAATTTCAGAAACACCCTCAAATTCAGAAGTTTTTCTAAAAAAAACGTTTTCAGTGATGTTCGTCAATTTATCGATCTGTAACTCAGTCAGTTTTTGTCCGATTTAAATTTTTTTAACGGGTTTGGAAAGAAAACTGATTAGGCTTTTGATACATTTGTAAGTTATAAGAATTGTTTTTGTTAAGAATATCTACAAAAAAAAACGAAAATTATAAACTTTTTTGATTTTAGTAACTTTTCATTGCTTATTTTAATATGAAAGCTTAAAATTTATACCAAGAAAATTTAGTTCTTAAGAAACATGGTTTTCATTTTTAAATCGGATGAAAATTGTAAAAATTATTCAACTTTTTATTAACACCATTCATAAACATTTCTAACTATACATGTTAACTTAGGTTAAGCTATTTGTACAGTTTTTAATTTACGTTTGTAAGTCAAGTGGTTTACCAAAAGAAAAGTCTGCAATCCCAAAATTTTTACTTTAGAAAAGTTTAGTCACTTTTGCAAATATAAACCGATTTTAACAAATTATATCTCGTTTTTTTCTATATAAAATTGTCTATAAAATACAGTGCAAAAAAAAGATCGGGTTTCATAGAAAAAAATTAAAATAACTCTTGTTGAATTTGAAAAAATTAGGAAAAAAAATAAAAAAAAGAAACTTTTGATAAACACTTACCTAGATTCTTGGAATAAATATTTTATGAATACATTTCATGAAAGCTTAATTCTTTGCCTTTCCAAAACTGTTTAAAATTTTTAAATCGGTCAAAAAATGTGTGAGATAGAGGTACTACGACCTACCCTAAAACAGTTTCTTTGAAAATAACTCAAAATATTGAGGGTGTTTCAAAATTTTTGAAAACGATTTTGGTATGTCCTCACCTAGGGCCCCACTAGGTCGGTTTTCAACTTCTGACAAAAGTGTTTTTTTGTAGCAGTGTGTTATAGACGCAACTAATTATTGGTATCGGCAAACGAATTTTAGGCTATGTTTGTTTTGCTAACAAAATATTTACATGCCAATTTAGCACTCAAGTGTTTGTGGTCTAATTAGTAGAGCTTTAGCTAATTACTTCAAGTTTCTGAGTTCAAACCCCGAAAAAGACAAACGCAAAAAATTTTTTTTTTTTTAAATAAAATAAAATACTAAAATGTTCAAACAGCCAATAATTTAAAGGAAATTAAAAGCAAATGTGGTTCAATGAGTAGGACAGTGAACTATTAATCTGAAGGCTACGTATCAATACTTGAAAAATCAAAAAGTTAATTTCAATAAAATTTTGTGGAACGTAATAATATTTAAGTGGAATATAATATCGAATGAGACAACCGAATATTAGCTTTTATGACTAATCTCTATCTTAATTTAATATAAAGATAGTTCTCGTAACCGCCGGAATTCGATTGGCAACTAATTCAGTGGCTACAACTGAGACTGTTTTCTGGGTATATATATACATTTTTTTATGCGTCTTCAAAAAATCTTTCATTTGATACCCCTTTTGTATACAGTTTTTTGAAACGAAAAAAAATATAATAAAAAAACTAAAAACTGCACCTTTTTTAAAAATGGTCCATCTCACTAACGGTTATCGCCAAACACGAAATATTTCGGAAATATTCTTAGAAAGTTTATTTCCAGGGGGCCATTAAAATATTTTTTCAGAAATTACCCACCTTAATGTACTTAATATGGGTTATTTTTTCTTAAATAGACAAATAAATCTATTTCCATAGGAAAAAGCAAAACCGATGTATAACTGAAGTCTTGAAAATTTTGAAATAATAAAAGATTCGTTAATGAACATACATAAGTATATTGCGGTGTTAATATGTAAAAAAAAAATAATGAATAGAAAATTAAACAAAAAATTTGTTAGCGTCAACAAACAAAGTTAAGTAGACAAATTTAAGTCGAATAAGATCGACTAAATGTTGCGGTATACTTGAGAATTGATCAATTTTATCCAGAGAGGGAATTTTAAAAAGAAATAAAAACGATTTTCGAACACTTTTCGATGATATATTTCTATTATTTGAAAGATGCGACTTATAAAAATGTTGAACTATACGATGTAAAACTGCTGTCTTTTACCAAATTTGTTACAATCAAAACCCATCAAAAAATATCCTTCAACTTTAACCAAACTTGGTATGAAAGGTAAAGTGTCATATAAAAATGTCATCGTACAAGTTTTGCGTTGTTAGCTCTAACGGTTATGAAAATATAGCGTTTTTAAAATATGAAATAAAATCGAAAATTTAACAAAAGTAGTCGTAATTAATCGTCCATATCTTTTTAACGGTTAAAACTACACTCAAAAAAAAGTTTGTAAAGTCAGCAACAAATTTTGCTGAGTCATCGAGCTGATTTTTAGCAACAAAATTAGTAGATTCAGCAAAAGTTTTGCTAACACTTAGTGGATTAGAAATAAAAAGCCTTGCTAAAAATTTTTAAATTTTTTGCTGATTTTTAGTAGACTGAAAAAAAGGCAAAAAATTTGTAGAAAAATTGTAATTGTAATTTAGTAATTTACAATAATTACGAAATATAAAAATTTTCATTTTCCCACATTGACGACATGAATTTAATATAATATCTGAAAATATATAGAAATAAATATATATATAACATAACAAAATTTTTTTTTTTCAACTACTTACATCAATGGTTGTCTAAATGACGCAACTGCCGAAGATAATTATAGAAACAAAACGAAAAAATAAACAAAAATAAACGAAACGAAAAAACAACCCTTTTTTGCAATAAGAAAAAGGAACCATAAAAATCTACCTAAGATGTGTGTCTTTGTCTTCCGCTTTACTCTGTATACATGTCTGTATATGTTTGTTGGCAATTTGACCACACTAGATTATTAATCTATAAACATTTAGTTTAGAAACACATATTAAATTTAAATATTTTATTTTGTCTTTTATTTAATTAATAGACAATTATTTTCACAAGCCGGTGACAACGCAAAATTTAAGTTGTTTTAATCCTCAATTTTGTTTTATGTATGAAAAACAGATAGAAAAATCTTCCATGGTTGATTTTTTTATATGTCTTATTAGAGTTGTACTTTTTAGTATCATTTTCCTCTTCTCTGCTACATCTTGACATGCCGCGACATCTACTTCATTCTGCGTATATCTTTTAATCTGGTTGTCGTCCACACTATTAATATGCTTACCAGCACAATTTTTTTTAGCAAAATTAATTAGTAAAACTTTAGTATAATATTAGTAAAGCATTAGTATAAAACAGTTAAGTGCTGAATAAGTATAACAAAAATTTTAGCTGATAACACGGTTTTAACAAAAAATTTGCTAAAAAATAGTATACCTGATTTACAAGACGTTTTACTAACTTTTCTACTAACTTATTTTTTTGAGTGTACGTGATTTACTCATTTTAAAGCCACTGCTGTCGTGCTTTAAATAAAATAACAAAAAAAAAATATTTTTTTAAGGTAAAATGCATTTTTTCATAATCCAGGATTTAAACCGCTGTATTTCAAAAAATTAGCTTTTTTTAATTTTCCAAAAAAAATTATGTTAATTATAATTTATTCCACTATGCCGTTGCCAAATTAATATGTGGAGCTTTTACGAGATTCAAAGTTATAGTTAAAAACCTAAAAAAAGAGACTAAATATAGTAGAAAAAAAGATTTACATAAAAAAAACATTATTGAAAAAATTAAACTTAAAGTTTTCCAAAAGTAGTTGCAAATAATTTCCCATATCTTTTTACAAGAGTCATTGATACCTCATTTTAAAGGTACTTTTGCTTTACAAAAATAATTCACTTCTTGACGGTAAAATGTATTTTTTTCCAAATCCGTGATTCAAAACGCTGTATTTTAAAAAACAGGTTTTCTAAAATGTTTTAAAAAATATATATTATTTATAAATTATTCTTCTATACCGCTACCAAATCCCTATGTGGTACCTTGTTGATCGGCTTTTAAGTTAAATTTTTCACATTTTTATTCATAACTCAGGATACCGTAAGAGCTCCACATACGGATTTGGACACGGCATAGGGAAGAAATTTTTATCTAATTTTTTTTTTAATTAACATATTTTTATTTTTTCATATATTTTTTTAAACATTTTAAAAAGCCAGTATTTTGAAATTCAGCTTTTTGAATCGCGGTTTTTGCCGTATAGAAGTGCCGTTAAGCCGTTAAAAAGAAATGGAATATTATGTACGACTACTTTTTTAAAATTTTCAAATATTTTTCATATTTTGAACCGCGATATTTCAAGATCAGCTAGCATTAGCTGATCTACATTTGGGAGATGTTATAGTTATAAGATGTACATATTGTATGCCAAGTTGGCTGAAATCAGAAGGGTTGGAGTAAATCGAGGGGTTGATTTTATATGTTTTCAGTCTATAATAAAATTTGTAAGTAATATGGTAGTTTTTTAACTTCGAAAAGTGGCCGGTAACCGTAGATCATCTTATAAAATGGCTACACTCATAGAAATAAACCTGTAAAAACAGCAGAAAAAAGCTACTAAAAATTAGTTAAAAATTACCTTGCAGAAAAAACTGCTAAAATATTTTCCATTTTATCTGAAAAAATTCTCAAAATTTTTTTGGGCCAATTCATAAAAGTGTAAATGCTGCAATGCGCTATAGACCCCCACGATCTCTGAGAAATTTCGATGTGAATCGAGCGCAGTCATCACCGACATCAAAAGCAATAAGTAAAAATATCTAGAGCAGCGACTTTGCTCTCACCACATCTGTAAATGGATCTACTCCAATGCTCCAAAATAAACGCCAGATATCTTGAGTTGTCCAGTCATTTTTTTTATCACGCGATTTTGTCGCGATTCACAAATATTTCGAGTTTTTAAATGTGGAAAACCTTATTTAAATGCATATCCTTTTGCGTCTTACAAATTTCAGGCTTAACTTAAAATACCTCAACTTAATAAACGCCATCATATATCTCGAGTTGTCCAGTCATTTTTTTTTTTTTTTTTTAATCAAGCGATTTTTTCTCGATTGACAAACATTTCGAATTTTTAAATGTGGCAACCCTAATTTAAATGCATATCCTTTTGCGTGTTACAAATATCAGGCATAACTTAAAATACCTCATCTCACGGCATGATGTAGGGTATAAACAATAATAACAATGGTCATGGTCACTCTCACTATTTGTGCCAGCGGTTGTGAACAACCACACAAAAAAAAAAAAAACGTGGTTGGGGGCAACGACAGTTATGTTTGGGTATGAGTACGAAATACCAACGAATCCGTACGTGAATGATGATAATAGTCAGTCAAGCATAAAATTTATAAATTTGATGGTCCGGCTTGCCGGATAATTTTTTTCAAAACTCACAAATCAAAAAATATTCCCAAAAAATCCCCAATTAGAAAAACGGTTTCAACAATGTACTAGAGTTGATTTTTAATTTGCGCAAACTAACAAGACATTTTTATCGATATCCCCGAAACAAATAAAATATCCCCAAAAGTCCCCAAACTCAACAATGTGGATTTTTATTTAAGTCACAGCTCTAATTGTTTGTTAAATAAACTCAAATTAAATTTACAAATAAAAGTAGATGATTTCACTGCAAACTAGTTTTGAAAAACAGTAAAATTTTAAATTATTGTTCGTACTCTCAGGGAACTTATGCTGTAAATATTTGTAGTAGTTTGAGTTGAAATACAGTATATTTATGTTTAAGTGAAAAAACAGTAATTTATAGAAGAAAGTTCAGTCTTGACTACAATTGTAGTTCATTTAAAAAAACAAACCACATCAAATTACTGTATTATGATTTTACATTCATTTTATACAGGTGTTTTTTTTTTATTTAAAAAATAAAACAAATAAAAGTTTGTCTATTTTTGAATACATATGTGGTTCATTTTTACTACAATTGTGATTAATTTCTGGAACAGTAAAAAACATATGAAAATGTTAGTTGATTTTGTTAAAATGTAAGTCGTCCTTTTTTCATGTGAAATTTAATTTTTTTAACTACATTTACAGTGGGGCTTACCTGCATAATTTTATACATTTTCTTAATTCTTAGATTTTCATAATTTTTACAAGGAAACTTTTTATTTCTATGAAAGAAAAAACATAAAATTTTTAAGTCTTTAAAATATCGAGAAGTTACAAAATTTTTCATTTAAACAAATTTCAGAAATTTTTTTCTTTTTGCATATAAAAATCTTCAGATCATAAGTCGGCTTGATTACGTTTTTCGAATTTGTAGTCGAATTAAACCATGCTTAAATATTTTCTAAAATTTAAAATTTTCATCAAATTCGACTTACTCTCGAATTCGACTACGACAACCGTAATAATGCCGAGTATATTTCCCTACACTTAATATGACGATTTAAAAATAAGCCTTGTTTTTTTTAAACATACAAAAACTGACAATATAGTTAACTGATAAAAAGCCAGCAAATTTTGGAAAATTTCCTGAGTCTTTAACAAGCCTTCATTATAAAAATGGTTTCGAAATGACTCCCCGGCCAAATATGTTTAATATGATTAATTAAAATCTGACTTTGAATGGAGTCATATTACAGTTTGTATCACAATATACAAATACATCTGAAAATTTTTATTGAGAATTTTTTTTACATGGTTATTGATATAATTGTATGTCTCAAAATCTGGGTGCATGGAATAACCCCCACTGAAATAACCCAAACCGTCGAAATGAAATAAGCCCCACTGAATTTGTGCCCACCGAAAATAAAATAAGCCCTACCGAATTTGTGCCCACCAAAATGAATTAATCCCCACCAAAATGAATTATTCCCCACCAATGAAAATGAATTAGCCCCCACCAAATTTGGTGGGCATTAAAATGAAATAATACCCACGTATTAAAATGAAACTTTGCCCACCGAAAATGAGATAAGCCCCACTTTACATTATTTATATTTTTATTTTATAACATAAAACTTTTACAAAAACTTCATGTGGCAAATAATGAAATATGGCTTCGCAAGCTTAAGTTGTTCTGTGTGGCGGCCTGCGGCCGTTCTTAGGGGTTTTTTCCTCCAGTAGGACGCGGCAGGTGGCTTCGCTCAATAAAGTTTTCCTGCATGCGACACAAAACAATAAACATTTTTTTTTAATTTTTTTTTCACGTTGAGATTAAATAAATGGAATATTGATTTAAATTGGATAACACGATATTCTTTAAAAGGAAATATAGCCAACTTGGTTTTATTTCCATTTTTGTTGGAAATAAAGTCAACCTGTGAATTTGACATCATTTCCTTTTTTGTTTTATTTCAGTTGGTGTTATTGGACCCCACCGTGTCCTTCTAAAATATGGATACACCTTTATGTCAACATTCTGTAAAAGGGAAAATTATTAGTTTTTTACCAACTAAGGAACCTGGTGATATGGGCACGAATGGATTTTTAATAAGAAGAAATGTGTTTTTTTAATTGAAATAACGCATTCTTTTTTGTACTTCCTAATATCACCTTTACAAAATAAAACTAGTACTGTAAAAGTAGGAATTAATTCAAAAACCAAGAATTGATATTAGAATTAAAATGAATTAATCCCCACCAATGAAAATGAATTAACCTCCACCAAATGTGGTGGGTAATAAAATGAAATAATACCCACGTATTCAAATGAAACTTTGCCCACCAAAAATAAGATAAGCCCCACTTTAAATTTTTTTTAAATTTGGTGGGGCTTATTTCATTTCGGCGGTGGGGGTTATTTCAGTGGGGGTTATTGCATTCACCCTCAAAATCTTACTAAATATATAACTACATAAGTAATATAATAATATTCCAAACATATGTAGTGATATATATGATTATATATGGTCCCATGCTAAGTCTTATTAAACTATATATGATTTCATACTAAAGCAATTTTCATTTTAATTTTATATAGTCATATCCGACTATTTAAAACATAATACCGTTGCAGAAGATAATACTAAATTATCTAAAATCTAAATTTACAGTAGAGAATGTATACTACGTTTCGGACGGAGCTCGTCAACATTTTAAAAACAAAAGTAGCTTCGCAAATCTTATAGTTCATGAAAAAGATTTTGGAATGCCAGCTGAGTAGCACTTTCATCCTACTGCTCATGACAAAGGAGCATGTGATGGTATTGGAGCAAACCTCAAAAGAAATGCAGCGAAGTATTGCCTCCACTGCTCTCATCCAGATCGCATCTCCGATGCGATTGCTTTATTCCACTGGGCAAAAAATTATTGTAAAGAAACTAAAATAGTTTTTAGTAGCAAAGAGGATCATGAGGAAACATTGAAAACACTGAAGAGCAGATTCGATGCTGCGGTAACAATTGATGGCACCGCTCAATACCATGCTTTTATACAGCTTGACTTGACTTGACTCAAGTTGAAAAAGTTTTCTTTATCTACTCAATGCGATTTCTTTCCAAAGCCAAAAAAGAAACCAGCAGCGAAAACAACAGCTGAACCTAGTTACGTCAAGAAAGGATTGACAAAAAAAAGCAGCAAATAAAGGTGATAAATAATCTGGATGAAAGACTGGGTATTTGAAATTTTACAAAACTTAAACACTTCATCAGCTACAATAAATTAAGCATAAAAATAGTTATGATATAAATGGATCTAATGTGATTAAGATTAAATTTTATTAAATTATTTATCTTTATCTTTTTATTTTATTACTATTATTATATTTATGATTCATACAAAGAAATGGGTCTTTAAAATTGTCGATTTCCAGAAATTTGAATAAGTATAACTTCAAGTAACAAAAAGCGTACATACTACTAAAATTAGATACAACTTAATGTCCCGGATATGGACAAATGTCCCGGATACGGACAAATCAAATTGTATCAAATTATATCTCAGTTGATATAAGTAGATACATGTAGATGTAATTATATATGGGAACTTATCAAATGAGATATAATTATATTAGACTATATATATAAAAAATGTGGCGCTACGAAATAACTCCCAATGAAATAAGCTCCAAAGAAATGAAATATGTCCCAAATTTTTTTTATTTTTTGTTTTCATATTTTTGATTCTTTTGTTACACTGTTCAGTTTTTCTGCGTGGCGGCCTGCGGCCGATCTTAGGGGTTTTCTCCTCCATAGGACGCGGCAGGTGGCTTCGCTGAATACAGTTTTCCTGCGCGCGTCTCATTATCTTCCCTAGTGTGACGCGCGCAGGGAAACTTTATTCAGCGAAGCCACCTGCCGCGTCCCATGGAGGAGAAAACCCCTAAGAGCGGCCGCAGGCCGCCACGCAGAAAAACTAACAAATATTAAAAAAATTTCACTTTTAGCAAAATGAAATATCCCCCAAAAAATATGAAATAACCCCCAAAATAATTGCATATGAAATAATCCCCAAAGAATTTAAATTTTGGGCTTTATTTCATTGGGGGTTGCTTCATAATGAAATAATCTCCAAACCGTAAGATGAAATAATCCCCAAAAAAAAATGAAAAAACCCCCAAACAATTTTACACAATTTTTTTGGGGGTTATTTCATTTTTGGCCGTTGGGGGTTATTTCGTAGCGCCAAAAAATGTTACCCGGGTCAGAAAAGTAAATAGATTTGCAAATTATGTGAACATTTCAAAAGAGGCTTAAAAAGATAAATTTTTAAGAATATTTTAGTTTTTGAATTTTTTAGTCTATTTAAAAAATTTTAAATTTAAAATGTTATGAATTTATATTGAAGTAATTTTTCATTACTTTTTGGTTTCGTTTGCTGGTTGGATAAATTTGTGCATATCTTAAAACTTTTATGATATCTGCTTTATTCAAACAAATTTATATGGGTTTTCTATAAAATGTTTTAAAAAACTAAAATTTTCTTAAATAAAAACTCTGGTAAAGTTGCTTAAAAAGAGCAGGGGTCGAATTACTGCATTCGTGATCGAAATTAAGCACTAGTTTTTACAAAACGAATGACTACATGTATTTTGTTTTTGTATTGCATTTATTTTGTTATTGCTTTTTCGTTCGTGCGAAGAAGAACGTCATATAAAAACAGTGTATTATTTTTTATTTCTAAATATAAAACATTTAAACGAACTATTTTCAATCAGGGATGTTGTAGTTCGGTCCTTGATTAAAAATAAATAAAGAACTTGGTGTTTTTAATATTTTTATTTTTGTAGTTACTGATTAAAAAACTGTTTTCGAACGATTTCACACGATCACGAGTGCCGTAATTCGGCCCCAGGTGTTATATTCTTTTTAACTCATTAATGGCACTTCATAGATCCGCATGACATTTTTCAACCAAACTTTCCGTAAGGATATATATATATATATATATATATATATATATACATATATACCAAGCTTCATTAAGAAATTGTTGCAATTTTTTTTACCTTAAAGCGCCCTCTACTGGAAATATTGGCAACCAATGATACAAATTTTGGCAGCCTATAAATCCTAGACGATAGAAGATATTTAAAAAATTTAAATTTTGTATAATTTTGTGAACAAATCTTTATTCAAAAAAATTTCGAAAAATTATGTTTTTCAAGGTATCTGATTTTTTAAATTTTTTGGTAAAAATCATAGTTTTTTACCATGTTTTAAAATTGTCATATGACAACACTGACGATACAATTTTTATAAATTTAGTAGTATTTTAATAAAAAGCCATCAATTATTTATGTTTTGAGTGAAAGCAGAAAAAATTTTGTAAAATTTTTAATTTTGTGTATACCCAAGTAAAAACGTTTACATATAATCATGCAGAATTATATACAAATATATATGTTACTGAATGCTATTATATGTAAATACATATGTTTATGTATGCTTATATGTACTTTTTTCCTATAAATTTTTGGATAATTTCATCTTATTACATTAAGATCAATATGTAATTGTATATGCCATATACAATTATATATGCGTAATCTAATTACATACGAATCCATGTATAATTACAAATAACACAATTCAAAATTATATATAATAACCAGGGACATGAACTTCATGCACTAAAAAATTGTGTTTTAGGCGTATATAATATGCATGAAAAATCTTAAAATATGCAATAAAAACTAATATGCACTTAAACTTTTTTTAAACAAAATATTTTTATGTTTTTAAGCAATTTTAATTAAACTTTAAAGGATTTTTGTATTGTTTTATACATTTCCAGCACACGCTTTGCACAGTTAATAAAAAATTTTAATTATTTTTATTTAAAAATACGCATTCAAAAACCCACTAAAACCTGTATCTCTTAAACCTAGTTTGTAAATAAAATTTAAGAGAACATTAAAAGGGCTTGAGTAGCTTTGATCGTCTAAAATAATATTAAAAGTGATAGAAATATGCAAAACAAGTAGACATATGCAATAAAAAACATGCATTTAAAGCCAAATAAATAAAAATATGCAATAAAAATATACATTTACAGCAATATATGCATTAATAGCAAAATATGTAAAAGTATGCACTAACAAATCGATGCCATTTTAATGTAAACTCTTTTATTCGGACTTAAGAAAAATAACATACACTTTCATGAACTTCTGGTCCCTGATAAAAACATATACTGATAATAACATAACACGCTCATAAAAATAAACTTGTAAAAATAGCAGAAAAAGCTACTAAAAATAAGTTAAAAAAAAATTACCCTGCAGAAAAATCTGCTAAATTTAGCAAATTTTTGTTGCTAAATATTAAAAATTAAATAAAATAAGAACAGCAAAAATAAATCTGTTAATTTTACAAAATTTTAGTTATATTCGATGTGAATTTTAGTTAATTGAAAATGTCATTTTATTCTGTAAAATTAGCAAAAACTTTACTAAATATTTATAGACTAAAAATAGCAAACAAAAACTGTATTATTAACAAAATTGTTTTGCAAGAATCAACAAAAACTTTTCCAAAAAAATTGTAGACGGCTAATTTTATTAAAAAAAATTATTTGCATTAAAAAAATAAAATAAATAATAAAAAAAATAAAATTTAAAAACTTAACAATTTTTAATAATTTTTTTTTATTTTAGCTGCTTATTTTTTTTTACTACCAATTAACTAAAATTTAGCTGAAATATAACTTAATATTTGTAAATTCAACTGAATTCAACTGATTTTTGCTATTCTTATATTACTAATATTTAGTGAAAAAAATATGCTAATTTTAGCAGTTTTTTCTGCAAGCTCATTTTTAACTAATTTTCCTTTAGCTTGTTTTTTGTTATTTTTACAGGTATATTTCTATGAGTGTGCCATCTTTTAAATAAAACCATATAGTTGCCGCATTCTAAGTCTATATTTTTAGTCTGTCACAAATTAAAGAAATTTATGAATTTCGTCACGTAATATCACTCAAAAAATATGTATTATTGAGGTATTAATAAAAAATACAAAAAATCGTGTTCGCTACCGGCGTTCAAAGTTGGCCTTCGTAGTGAATTTTTTTTTTTAATATTTTTTTGACTTTTTGAATTGTCTTAAGAATTTGGTACTGCTGAGCATATTATGGGAAAATATATTTAAATTTACATAGAGTAATTTTGCCTCACCTCAGCATAATTTAGTGTAAAACATTTATTTGTAGATAATTGTGTATATTTTCATACAATCAGATATGATATAATATAACATTTAGTGCAACTTTGTCAGACTTAAACTCTGATTCAATTTTTAATATATGCATCCGTCTAAAAGCAACCTTATACGGTTATGAAACAAACATATGCAATTACATCAGGCCCAAATACGGCGACAATCATATCTTATTTTTATATAATTGCATCTATTTGTATCAGTTTAGATATATACTGATACAATTAGATAAAAAAACTGATAAAAATCTAATACAATTCTATTGGGCCATAATTCGGATATTGTTATATTAGACATTTATCAAATTGCATCAGATTAGATCGAAATCCATACAAGTAGATACAATTATATGGCCCCATTATTCGGATGAAATTTTATAAGATTCCATATCGCGCCATACAAAAATTGATACAATTAGATAAAAAAAAAACTGTTAAAAATCTAATACAATTCTATCGGTCCATGTGTAGATATTTGTATAAAAATTTTAATTTAAAAAAAATGGATTTTTTCCAAAAATTGATTTTAAAGTTTTTTTTTCCAAAAATTTTTATTTTTAAAAAATGTATAAAATTTTTTTTTATTTATTTTTTTTATACCCCAAAACCTAGCCGTTCTTATGCAAAAATAAATTTGTAGACATTTTTACACATCAAAAGTTATGCCCTTTTAAGTGAAGTCCCTATCCCACAATTTGAAGCAATAGGGTTGCCAGAGTTTTCAAAAAAAAATAAATAAAATGTGTGTTTAATACTTGCGTTCACTACCGCACACACTCACAAAATTTTATCAAAATCGGAAAACATCGATTAATTTCAAGGTGATATTAAATGGAATTAGACATTTATAAAATTGCATCAGATTAGATCGACATCCATACAAGTAGATACAATTATATGGCCCCATAATTCGGATGAAATTTTATAAGATTCCATATCGCGCCATACAAAAATTGATACAATTAGATAAAAAAAACTGTTAAAAATCTAATACAATTCTATCGGTCCATGTGTAGCTATTTGTATAAAAATTTTAATTTAAAAAAATGGATTTTTTCCAAAAATTGATTTTAAAGTTTTTTTTTTCAAAACTTTTTATTTTTAAAAAATGTGTAACATGTTTTATTTATTTTTTTATACCCCAAAACCTAGCCGTTCTTATGCAAAAATAAAGTTGTCGATATTTTTTACACATCAAAAGTTATGACCTTTTAAGTGAAGTCCCTAACCCAAATACATCGGATCGGTATTTTGTATGTCGTGATCCATATCACGACATACAAAATTTGTTACAATTAGATAAAAAAAAAAAAAACTGTTAAAAATCTAATACAATTCTATCTGGCCATAATTCGGATATTGTTATACTAGACATTTATCTAATTGCATCAGATTAAACCGAAATCCATACAAGTAGATACAATTATATGGGCCTATATTTCGGATGAAATTTTATAAGATTACATATCGCGCCATACAAAAATTGATATGACTACATAAAGCTCCATATTATTTTTTTTAATCAGGTTTGACAAAATCATCGTTCGATCGGTCAGGTTTTCAAAAATGATATACAATCGATGAACTAATTTCGAGCAGAGAAATGCATTTTTATATTTTTTCATCAACATAACAGTCAAAAATATAAAAGATTAGGCTTTTTATATTGTTATGTTTTCTTTGATCTTCTTTTATTTATATATTTTATTTATAAATTATAATTATTTATTTTAAGGTCTTACGTCCTCTTTTTAAGAGGGCCAATCATCTATTTTAACTGGCTGTCATCTATATAATTTTTTTTCCTCTTTCTGTCATCTTTTTTCATAATCTGTCATCTTTTGTCATCTTTATTTTTAAAAGCTTAATCAATATTTGTTTTTATTTTTTTATTGTATTTCTCGTCGGTTACCGTTTTTTTCTGTTAATCGTATGGAAAATGGTAACACTTATTTGCAAAATACTATGTATCAAAAGACGTTATTTTAAAGAAAATTCACGAATCGGAAAAGTACAATAAACAATTTGCTAATTATATTAGATATTTCCATAAAAAAATTTTTGAATATGTTAGTGCAATGAATTTTTCAGTTTCGTTATTATTTTTAACTAATTTTATTTTTTTAGGGGAAGCTCCACTCAGAATATTGTTCCTATTAATTAATGTGTTGCTTTCTTTGGAAAGGGGATAGTAGAGAGGTGAAATGTGGGGAAAGATGAAGGGCTTCAAACATGACAACACTGCAATTGCGCGATTTGACCGCAATTGACGGAGAGAACTTATTGAAGCAATTTAATTCATAGACCTGATTCATTAATTTACTTCGGTGGGGTTAAGTGATATGGGAACACCGAAGGCGGGGCGCTGTGATACATATGAGGGATAGAAAACTAATATATATTTTTTTTCTAAATTGTTGTTGTCGTCACCCGGAACCGAACCCGGGACAATCTGTGTAACAGTCCGACGCGCTAACCATTACACCAAAACACCCCAATTTTATATCTTTATAAGTAAATGTAAATTTTTATAGTTGTTACTTTTTTTTTATTTTTTTTACATACTTACATATAAATAGGTATATATGTACATCTGTGATTGTAAATTTTTCTGTAAAATATATGTATAAAAACTGTTGAATTCAAATAAATTTTTTACTTTTTTTCTTTATCATCTATTTTTTTTTTTAAATCTGGCCGCCTTATTTATTTCCAATATTTCGTCTCTACATTGGGGAATGTAGGGAACACTTATTATAATTTGATTGATATAGTTTTGTTTTAATAATTTTAAACTTATATATAACAAATTTTTTTAAAAAAAAGGCGGGAAATCAAAATTATTTTCTGTCAATATGAAAAAATAAAAATATCTCAGAAAACAAAAATAGCTATAACAACATGTAAAATCTTAACTGGAATATTGAAATACATTTATTATTCAACATCATAATAATTAACCTAGTTCTTATTAACTGAATGTCTGTAATTTGGAGCAATATATGCTATGTCCGTCTTATAGTTAATGCGTTGTGTAAATGGCATAAATTGTAACATTTCTAAGATACATCTGCGGTCAAAAAAATAGCACAAGGATAAAAAAAAATTTTTTCGTTAGATTTTATTTTAAAAGGTTAAATTGATTTCACTAAAAACGGGTCATAAGATACTTACAAGAATGTAAAACAATATTAAATAAAAATTTGTTCATTTGGTTTTTTATTTTATTATAAATTTTCAACTTTTTTAAAACAACTTATAAAACACCCAGTCAAAAAAATAGCACTACAGTTTTTTTCGTATTTAAATTAAATACTTAAACTAAGAATAAATAAAAATAAATTAAAAGTTTTGATAACAGTATTTTTATGGTGTCTTCACATATTAAAATTAATATTTTCTAGCGTGCCCATTATTGGCAATTACCTCTGCACAACAGATTTTCGCACCTCTCCTTCAAAATTGAGTTCCAGATTTGCTGAACAGCCATCCAAAGGGCTTCATTACTGGTTGATTGCATTTGTAACACTTCCTTTTTTATATCTGTCTATAAATTACCGATTGGATTTAGATCTGGGAACTGAGCAGGTCATTTTATCACACTTACTTTATTGTCCTGAAACCACTTTTTTGCAAGTTTGCTGGTATGCTTTGGGTCGTTGTCTTGTTGAAAGACCCAAATCAGCGGCATTTCCTCAGAAACATATGGTAGCATTACTTCCCGAAGGATATTAACGTATACCGTCTTATCCATGATTGTTCTGATCCAATATATTAGGGGGTCTTCTGACGTAAGAACGTAAGAACGCTATCCGTTGCCTCCAAATAAAACAATTTTGGATTTATCTGTCCAAAGAACATTTCTCCACTTTTCAGCTGGCCATTCCACATGAGTTTTAACAAATTTCAAACGCTTTGCAACATGCTTACGTGAGAGCACTTGTATGAATAAAGACTTTGTCATTGGTGCTATTTTTTTGACCGCCACTGTATATCTGCGTTTGTAATTATTTTCTGTGTTCAGGATAATGATTAAAATTATTGCAGTGTAATGATAATTCTGTTTTCAGTGTAGTAGTTTTATTGTGTTTCTGATCAGATTTATGTCCTGAAATTCTAGTTCTTAGTTTATTCTTTTTTAAATAATTTTTAAAGAAAAGTTCTATCAAAAAAAAGCAAAAATTTATTTTTTTAAATAATTAGTGGGCAACTCTGGATAACAATTGTGCAAAATTTTTTATTCACGATTGGTTTTAAGGTTTTTTAATCACTTGATTATATTTTTCCAGTAAAAAAAAACAAGATAGCCTTTTAAAAGTACTGGGTCGTAAAAGGAACAATGTGTCAAAAACGAGTTAAATTGATTGATTTTATTGTAAATCGATGTTAATTTAAAATATTTATTAAAAACTAAAAACATTCCTAACATATTTCTTTTTTTTTTTTTAATACCCAGAAAATCCCCCAATCCATTGTTGAAAATTTTGTCCCCAATACCAACAAAATTTGGTAATAAATCCCCAAGTCTGGCAAGTCTGTTGATGTATTTTAAACTGCTGTTATTTGGTTTTGATATTTTGTTTTTAATATGAGCTTTTTCAATATTATATATTTTTTTTTTTTAATATGCCATGATTTTGGAGTTTTTTTTTTTTTTTTTTTTAAACAAAGTTTAATGAACTCTGGCGATTAAAGTGTTTTAATGGATTTAATGATAAGCAAAGAAAATTTAAATTGAACCACATAAACCATAAATATTTAGTGAGCACAAACAAAAATTTAGCATGTGTGTTTAGATTGCATAAATATTCAAATAGTTTAATGTTAATTTCAAATATTTGCAAAAACCCAGCTAGCCAGCCATTAATTATAAATGATTTATTGAAATATTAACAAAATTTATAGAAATAATCATTGAATTGGACTTTTTATAAAAAAAAAAAATAAAAAAAAAATAACGCATCTTTATTTGTCAAATAAATCATATGTTTAGTTTTTAAACTGACAGCTAAATTTGTTTTTGTGGTTTAATTGATTGTTCTCATTAAGAGTTACAATGAAATCGTCCGGCTAAAAACATTTATTTTTTAAAAGTAATTTGATAAAGAAGCATAAATAGTTACGGTGAGAAGTGGTTTTTAATAGTTTACTAACATTGTGAAGCTTATAGCTAGTCGTTCAAATTGTGTTTCATGTATTTCATGTTTAAAATAAGTCGTTGATCTACATTTTTATTTTCATACATGCGACAACTACAAAACAAACTATAAAAATTACATTAAATGGTTGAAAATAACAACAAAATGTATAAAAATATTTACCAAAATTGGTAAAACAACAGCGTAATAGTAGAAAAAACGGTTAGACACGCAACAATTCGTGCAAAATTTTGTTGACACTTTACGATAGGATTTTAAATAAAAACTTAAACAGCATCACACATAAAAAAATTAAACAAGTTTTACTACGTACTCGTGATCTACATTTTATATATAATCGCATAAGAACCATAAAAAATTTACCAATTTAATGTTCATATGTAGTTATAGTACGAGCACTGGTACTGTTATTTGTAGCGATGTAACAAATAGTGTAGTCGACACTTTACCGAATACCGGATATTTTTTCCGAATAGTTCATTCATACATTTTCATAAAAATTTCATATAAAAGTTTCGATTCCCAGTGACGACAACATCAATTTAGAAAATTAAAATATATGAGTTTTCTGTCCCTTGTATGTATTGCATCGCCCTCCTTCGGTGTTCCCATAGCACTTAACCCCACCGAAGTAAAATAATGAATGATATGAACCAAAAAGCATCAATAATTTCGCCAAATCTCCATCAGCTGGCGAGCAACAATTGTTCTAAGACTTATCATTTCGTGCAATTACAGTGTTTCTATGTTCGAAGCCCTTCGTCTCACATTTCAATAGTAAAAACATGTCGAATATACCAAACAGTAACCGAATATTCGTGACATCTCTAGTTATTTTTAAGCTTCATATCTTAAATAATAGCCAGTCAACAGAAATATTTAATGTACGGTGGCACAATACAACACCCGTATAGTTTTAAAGATTACGGGTGTGAAATTAAATTACTATTGTTAACAAACAAAAACAAAATCTCGTGTATTTGGAGATCAAAGTTTAATACTTTTTATATCCTTCACATACTGCGATGAGGCCATTCGGTTAATTTACGAAATATAGGTCTAAGACCCCATAAAGCTTGATCCTTAATCCGTTCTCCGATCTTAATGAAATTTGGATATGTGATAAAGAAGAAAAAATACGTATTTTTTTTGGCGGCCCAATCTAGCGTTTAAGGGTTAAAAGGTGCGGTCAAAGTTAAGATATTTTTGTATGGAAACATGTCTGAAACTAATGAAATTCAGATTTTTTTTAACGTAGATATGATGTACTCGAGAAAACAAAAATTTTGATACAAATATTGTCTATGTAGTGTGTCAGGGTTACCATTTATTTATTTTTTTTAAATATGGGTTAGAAAGCTCTTCGGAAAAAGTCGCATAAAAGCCGAAAAATTACGAATGTCGAAAAAAGCTCAAACACGTCCTCGATTAAATTTAATATGCATTGATATACATATTTTTTCCAACTATATATCACTATATAAGTATATAGAAAATGTATTTTAGACAGGGACCGTAACGGTTATAAGTGATATCAAAAAAGTTCCTTTATAACAGTTATTTTGTGCCTTAAAAAGAAAAAAACATCCAAAACAGTTATTTTTCAACGTAAAAATAAAAGATCGGATGAAACTCTTAAGAAGAGAGTTTTATTTCGCCTTCATTAAATAAAACTCTTTTGAGGAGTTTTATTTTGTGCGTCTAAAATAAAACTCATTTGAGGAGTTTTATTATAAAACTCATTTGAGGAGTTTTATTATAAAACTCATTTGATGAGTTTTATTATAAAACTCATTTGAGGAGTTTTATTTTTTCCGTCAGAGAATAAAACTCATTTTATGTAAATTGACACTCAAAGCTTGCCGCTTGCCAGATCATTACAATTTGTTAGGCAGTGTAATCTAATCACTTGCATTGCAATTGAAAAAATCGTCATTAAAATGAAAACATGTGGGATTTTAGTTTGTTATTGTTTGATTCCTATTATTAAATGGTTGTTGTTTTATTTCTTATATATGTAGATAGGGAACAAGAGAGCGAAGGAAGTGACAATGAGGATGAAAAAAGCTTTCTATGAAATCGACAATTTTTCTCCAAGGCCCTTATCGATTAATAAACCTCTTTTTGAGTTCTGGGAGGCTAAAAGAATACGCTATTCGTACTTGTATACATTGGCAAAAACTATACAGTGTGTACCTGCAACCCAGGTAAGCGTGGAAAGAGCATTCTCTGCTCTTAAATTGGTATTGAACGACCTGCGTTCAAATCTTTCCGCAGAAAGTTTAGAAAAAGTTATGTTCGTTAAATTAATCAAATAAATTACTGCACACAATATAGCAAATAAAGTCAAAAAAAGAAGAAAATAAACAACATGGGTTTTATTTTAGACGGAAAAAATAAAACTCCTTAAATGAGTTTCAAAATAAAACTCCTCAAATGAGCTTTATTTTCTGACGGGAAAAATAAAACTCCTCAAAAGAGTTTTATTTCAGACGGATTCCTTAAAAGAGTTTTATTTAATGAAGGCGAAATAAAACTCTCTTCTTAGGACTTTCATCCGACCTTTTATTTTTTCGTTGAAAAATAACTCTTAACTGTGGAGTTGAGATCGTTTTCTTAAGATCACAATAGATTCTGAAAGAGGACTTCAATACGAATAAATTGGTGTATAATAGTATACGTCTCCGTTGACTGTAACATAGAGAGTTTTTGAGTTAAAGTTTTCGGGATAACTGTTATTTTCGGTCTCTGATTTTAGGTGATATATAGTTATATATATATATATATATATATATATATATATATATATATATATATCACCTAATATACATTTTCTTGTATAAGAAAAATACTTGAAATGTTTTGTATACCAGTCAATGCGTCTCCTAAAGCTCATTCATTTGGTACCTCATTTGTCGAAAATGTCTGCGAAACAATTTGAAATAAGCCGAAAAAAACGAAAAATGGGGTAATTTTTGACTCCATTTTTTAACCCCTGGACATGAGATTGGGCTGATAAAAAAAAATATGTGTCTTTTATTTTTCTTTTCTTTATCACATATCCAAATTTCATAAAGATCGGAGAGCAGCCGATTTAGCGATGTCCGTCTGCTTGTTGAAATGGCGATTACGGCGCCAAAACGCAATACGAACTGCTTATATTTACCAAGATTAATGCACATTGTCCCAAAAAGTTTGGTATTGAAAATGAGCGAAATCGGTGCAGCGGTTCAATAGTTATGAGTGAAAACGTGCTTTGACAAAACACGTGTTTTGTAATCTAGTGTGAATGTGGTTATGTTTCCACTTACGTGTTTTGAGCAACATATGGGCTTTGGTGAAAAAAATGTAAGGGTAAACATGTACAAAATATGTTTTATTTCAAAACACGCCCAGTGAAAAAAAATATTGTTTTAATTCACTATTTGATAGTACGATAAAGGGTTTCTTCTGATAAAATTGAATTTGTTTGATAGTTTTTATATTCTTTGAGCAATTTTAAAAGAACTAATTGTATGTTTTATAGCAATTTATTAATAATCTTATACCTCAACCTTACCAAAACCTAATAGTTTTTGTTTTTAATAAAACATTTGTAAAGTTTTGACAAGTAAATACAAGCAGTTTTTAAAATGTACTAGTTTTAGGTTGTAGTTAGTATAAATGTAGTATTAAATAAAAATTTTAAATTAGTAAATATTTTCGGGTGATTCAACAAATTTTTTAAACATAAATTGTGAACAAATGACCAGACAACATACCATTGCTAAATCACCATAAGCGTGCACTACTTTAGGCATTATGTCAACATGTAATCGCATGGAAAATTGATAGCAATTTTATGCACAGAACAACACAACCAAAGTAACCAAATCCGTGTCGGAAAACAGATAAAAAAAAATAATAAAAATAAATTCTGTGAAGTTTACCGCCATTAAAAAAATAACAAAAAACAAGAAATCTTATGAAATATTTTAAATCTGCAAATTATAAAATATAATAAAAACACCCACATATAAAATACACCAACAAAACAAAAATATTAAACCCAAAAAAAGTGACCGATCGACTAAAATTTGTTTTTTTTTTTTTGGCATAAACTGACTATTAGCTGACATAAGCCCTAATAGAATTGTTATTCAACAAAAATAATTGATTATAATTGCAGTAAAAAATATTGCTAAATTAAAAAAATTTTGAAAAAATACTAACATCAGGTTCATTTTTTTTAATGTTTTAAAAACCGGATGTTAGTTAAGTAATAATGGCAATTTAAGTAATTTTTTAAAAAATTATTCAAACTTTTTAAAATTGTAACTACCATCAAAAATAAGTCATAATAAAGTCATTATATTGTCGTTAACATTTCGAATTGATGAGCACGGAAATTGAAAAGATATTTTACTTTCTTTATCGAGAAATTTATAAATATTCAATATATTTGACATCGAAATGAAAGTGACAAAATGACTCAATTTCCTTGGAAATTTATTAAATAAATATTAACATATGGGGAACTTCAAAAATATTCGACACTTTGAGGTAAAATATTTCCAAACATTTTTTTGTATGATATGAAACATATTTTGTGTATATGTTAACCGAGGTTTAAGCATGCTCAATCCGTTCGCGTTTATCATTTATCTTTAAAATCGCAAAAATTATGGCGGCTTAAAGTTTCAAGAAAATTAAAAATAACTGTTTACAATTTATGGATCTCATTGAATTTACTTAATTTCTGTAATAAAGTGCACTACTAAAAAGTATAAAAATATGTTTTGTCATATATTTTTGTTTTGTCGTATATTCGAACTTAACCCTTTGCTGCATGGAAGTCGGAAATTATACCTATATCAGCGTTTTCATTTTTAGGGATTTATTAAAGGACTAGCTGAAGTGCCCCGTGTTTCCCGGGTCAACTGTGATTTTTGAATGCAGAAAAAATGTTAAGCTAGGAAATAGGTGACTTAATTCTGTTGAGTTTTGCAGAATCAGTTAGGATTTTAACGTTAAACTTGAAATTAAAGATTCCATTTGAAATTTATGAAATAAGGTTACAAAATTAAAAATGATTTTATCTTTAAAGATGTTGAATACAAAATTATGCTTTCAGTAGCAATTCACGACAATGTGCTTTATTAATAAAGATGTCGCATATTGATTTTAGTGCATGGTTTCGAAAAAGTTTATCCTTAAAGAAATTTTGTTTTGTTTTTTTTTTAATGGACTTGTTATTGCCAAAAACGGTAAGAAAAAATAAAATTTTAAAGAAATGAAATCATAAAGATATTGCGAAAAAATCAGTAGGTATATTATAGGGGGGAAAAAATTCTTAAAAACGAAATGGTTTTTCCTAAAATGTTTTGATTGGATTTAATGCTTTCAAATAAAAAAAATAAGATTTATTAAAAATCGTGAAATTTTTTAATTTTGACGTTTTTGATCAAAAGTCGGTATTGAAGCGGGCTATGGTAATGAAACTTTTACTGAGGCCTTCCTCGAGAAACGAAGAATATATGTGAGTAATTTCAAAGAAATCCGTTAAAACTTACTTAGAAGTTTGTATTCGAAAAAAACGAAAAAAGTTGAAAAAGGTGAAAAAAATATTAATTTTAAATTTTTTGTCAAAATTAGGCGTAGAAGTGGGTGTGGTCGATTAAAACTATACTACGATCTAAGTTGAGGTGTGAGGATTATTCATGCCAAATTTGAGGAAAATCCGTTGAGAATTTCAAATTTGTATAGAGAACAAACAAACAAACAGAAAATGAGTTTTATATATATAGATAGATAGAAGATAACGATTCGTTACATATATGTAACAAACTCGTATAAAGGAAAAAAATGGGTATTTTTACCATAAATTATTAAACGTGATTTTTTACTATCAAAAATAAAATAAAAAAATTTAAAAAACTTTCAAATCCGTAAAAATAAACGATTTTATTTTATTTTAACTATCAAAAATTAACTCTCAAATTATTAAAATCAAGAGATTTTCTTTTATTTTTACTATCATTAACTTTTTGGTTCGAATAAAGAATTTTTTGTAAAAAGAAAATTTTAATTGGAAATAATAACTGGTACAGAAACCCCGTATTTATGTGAAATTTGATTTTTTTTATTTTTTTTTGTTAATAAATGGTAAATATGTTAAATAAAATTTTTCATTCTTGTACTTTAAATGTATATTCCTTAAAAAAACAAAGTTTACTGATTACTTTTTAAATAAACTACTATCAGTTACTGTTAAAATATTGTGAGTGTACTGGAGTTAATATGTGTTTTGTAAGATGTTACCAAAATGGCCATGCCCTTGTTAAAATAGTAGGGGTTGTAATAGAAAAGTAACCAGTTACCGACCTTAATTTCTTATTCCCAAACTTAATATAAAGTTTTGCTGGGAAACTCATTAAAATCTTTTATTTGATGTACGTTTTAGCGGAATTTTGCAGCTTGACAACTAGCCACAAATCGAAATGTGTTAGGAAAAAACTGTCGCTGTACGCGCTATAAATAAAAAAAATTTACTTTTTTACGCTTTATAAATTTAGTTTGTCGTAAGGATTCACTATGCTCTCAAGCCTTAGTTTTTATAAAAAAAAAAATAAATGCCACACAAAACAATCAATTTTAAAAAGTTCATAAAATTTTTGCGTTTAAATTTTTAAAATGCCTTTTTGACTCGGAGGTGCTGTTTACAAAGTAACTCTGTATACACAATACTCTAGCCCAAAAATTTCAAAATTTACACCAATTCTTTAAAAGTTTGTGATGTTCGTAGCCCGTTATTGGTGCGCTGGCATCAACTTGGTATACCTCAAACTATATGAAATTACACACCGTTTTTTTAACACTGCTCTCAAAACTCAATTCCATTAAACGGATCAAAAACCCTATAGAAAAAACTGCGAAAGTTGAAAAATCGGAAAATTTTGGAAATTACTTTTTCAGTAAATGTCTGAAAAGAAGTCTTGTGACGTCAAGTTAAAAACTCGAAGCAAAAAATAAAATAAATGAAAAACTCTTGGAAGTTTCCAATAATTTTTTTTTAATTTTCACTTTTAAATGGCCATCAATTCTTTTGGTAAAAAGAAAAACTTTGCATGTCATAGCTTTCACGCATAGTCAATATAACGATGTAAATCGTTCCTTTTCAATTCATAAAACCTTGAGAAATAAAAGGCATCTAAAGTCAGTTTCAACCGGTGTCTACAATTTTTGAAATAGCTCATATAAATTTGAAACCAAAAAAGTACTTACAATAGTTTAACCGACAGATAGACAAACAAATTTTGTTGTAATGTTCCACAAATTTGAATTTTGTTAACTTCAAAAGTAAACCCAACTTAAAAGAAACAAACCCTAAATAAATTGTGATAAGAACGTGCCACAGTATAAAATATTGAACATTTTTTTTATTTAAATTTATAAAGTGGTGGATTTCTTTGTCCCCTCTACTTTATATGTTTTAAAATAAATAACACAATTTGTTATTTTTGTTTTGTATCTTACCATAACTTGTCGCATTTCGGGGATAATGTTTAATGATCAGGGACCGGAAGTTCATGCAAATGCATGTTTTTTTCTTTAAGTCTGAGAACAGTGTAAACAAAATATCTTCACGAATCAAAGAGTTTGCATTAAAATGACATCGATTTGTTAGTGCATATTTTTGCATATTTTGCTAAAAATGCATATTTTTGAATATTTCGCATTAATATTTTTTTTTAAATACATAGAAGCAACGGCGGTATGAAACAACACCCCAATGAAATAAGTCCCCAAACCAAAATGAAATAACGCCCCATTTTTTGGGGCTTTATTTCATTATGAAACAACACCCCAAAAGAAAATGAAATAAACCCCCAACCAAATGAAACGACACCCCAAAACAAAATGAAGTAACGCCCCAATTTTTGGGGCTTTATTTCGTAATGCAGTAAAGCCCCATTTTTAAAATGAAATAAGGCCCCAATAAAAAAAAAAACAAAATTATATATGCGACATAAAAGAATCTTCAAAATTACTACACGGTATAATCTCACTTACTACTAGCAAACAACTATTTACATTAATAACTTGATAATTCATGCAGTAATTATAACGGTTATTTGCTTATATTACTTAAAAATTGTGCTTTTTAAGAAAATTAAATAACACCACAAAAATATTATTTGGGGACTTATTTCATTTCTCATATTGGGGCCTAATTTCATTATGAAATAAAGTCCCAAAAAAAAAATGAAATAAAGTCCCAAAAATGAAATAACACCCCAATTTTTTTTTATCGAAATTTTTGGGGCCTTACTTCATTTTCGGATTGGGGCCTTATTTCATTGGGGTGTTGTTTCATATCGCCAGAAGCAGCACTCTTTCTTCCTATTTATTAAGGTGTTGCTTTCTTTGGAAAGGGTATAGTGGAGAGATGTAAGGTGGTAAAGGATGAAGGGCTTCAAACATGGCAACACTGTAATTGCGCGAAATAAGTCTTAGAACCGTTGTTGCTGGCCAGCTGCTGTAGAGTTGGCGAATTTATGGAAGCTTTTTTGTTTCACAGCCCTGCTTCATTATTTTACTTCGGTGGGGTTAAGTGCTAAGGGAACACCGAAGGTGGGCGCTGCGATACATATATGTGATAGAAAACTCATACATATTATTTTTCTAAATTAATGTTGTCATCACCGGGAATCGAACCCGGGACCATCTGTGTAACCGTTCAACGAGCTAACCACCACAACGCCCACAAGTGCATACTTTTTTTGAATATATTTTTACTCAATTTGATTTACATGCTTATTTTTATTGCATATTTTTATATAATTTTTCATAGTTTTTCGTAAAAAAATCACTTTTAATATTATTTTATATTTTACCAAAGGTCATATAGACTCAAAGAGGTCTAAGCTGGTCAAGTCCTTTTAAGTGTTCTCTTAAATTTTATTTGCAACTCAGAATTATGCGACACAGGTTTTAGTGGTGTTTTAAATGCGTATTTTTCAATACAAATAATTAGAATATATTAAACAACACAAATTAACTGCCTGATCTGGTAGCCCTAATTATAAAATCAAACTATTTGAAAAGCAATAATTAACTTTAAAACCACTGGCAAGGCACTTTAACATGTGGTAGAAGTGCTTTCCCAATCCCAAAATGATAACAACATCAAAAGGTCTGTCTGTTCAGAAAGTCTCGGTCAAACAAAATTTCCAACGTTGGCAAAAAGTCGATAAGACCGTTACATAGGTGGTCTAAAGACAGATTTTCTACAATAAAATTCAAGCATCTATAATTTGTTTGGTCATGCAGGGATTCGAACCGTGGCCACCAGATTGGCAGCCGACAGTTCTAACCACTGAGTTAATGCGACATATAATAGTTGATAGTTAGAAGCGTACGTAAATGATAACTGCTGCGTAATAGTAGGCTGCTCAAATGTGTTAGCACTGGCATAAAGTTTAATGCAAACAACTTGCCAACGTTGGGAAAACAAACTAAAATTTGGTCTTAAAATAGCTTTTCCAGAAACAAAAACAAAATGAATTTAGATAAAAAAAATACCAGAAACTTTAAAAAAAAATAAAAAAATGTATGCCTGAAACCGGGATCTAACTCGGAACCTTTGGACTACAAACTTTTTTAAACAAGGCATCTTCATTTTTATAAAATAAATTCTCTACCAGTAGTTAAACTTTTGAGCCGTTGTGAAATTCTGACTGAATAGCACTGGGAAAACACTTTTTGCCAACGTTGGCATAGTGGTCGCAGCCAATTCTTTGCCAATGTTTTTGTTTGTAGACTACTGAAATTATTGTTAAACAAATACTGGCAAACCACTTTTTGGCAAACTTTGGTAAAGCGTCTTAAACAAGTGTTCTTCCAGTAATATATTTACAGTTCCGCGGTTAATCAGTGGTATGCCGGTGCTTGATTTTTTGAACCACTGGCAGTTTTTGACTGGGATGTTACTTCTAAATATGTTTTTTAGGTTTTAGTGCATATTTTAGGATTTTTAATGCATATTAAAGGCGCCTAAAACAATATTTTTTAGTGCATGAAGTTCCTGTCCCTGATATAATGATATATCAAACTGTGTTTGAATGTCACAATAACTAATAACATTGTTAAGAGTAACATTTTTCCCCCTAATAGAAAGTGTTTCCATCCATATAATTTAAAAATTTGTATTCTAATTTATAGTTTAAATGATAAGTTGACATTATGGATAAAATTGTTTTGAAATGAATTTGTCATCGTGACATTACAGTCTTTATCAAATATCATTACTAGGGTATTCAATCGGTTAACCGTTACTCGATTAATCGATGAATATCAATCAAACAATTGTTCGAGTAAATTAAAATGGCCAATTTCGAGTAACGAATATCTCGAAAAATTTTGGTCGATTAATCGAGTAAATCAGAATATGTTCTATTTTAGTTTATATTTTACAAAAAAAGCTTCAATTGTTTCGTATTTTTCAAAAAGACTTTATAAAATATAAAGCAATGTGCCCGTTACCGTTTTAATTTACATATTATAGTGGTCCAAGGGGGCTATAACTTTTTTACGCGGCACCACGATATGCACAATACTGTACAGGTAAAAAAATTATTTATATTTTTCATTTTTAAGAAAAAATATTCTGCACGGAGACACATGCCTAAAATATCACATTTTTACGATATTTTTAAAATGTTCTTGAACAAGTACAGGCATTGCTATAGTAAGAAAAAGGGTCGAAACTATAAAAAATGTTTCACCAAAAGGTCCTATTTCCAGAAATAAAGCGAAACTTTTAAATATCTAATTATTCAAAAAAAAATAAAAACAAAATAGCAACAATCGCAAAACTATTATATTTTTCTAAAAAATTTTTCCAAGATTCGAATTGTAGTTAATTCATAATTTTTTGGTGTTACAGCTCGTATTTTGTCTTTCAATCTTTTCTTTCATTAGGATCTATATACACTTAATCACATAAATTAAAAATTATCAATTTAAAAAAAAAAATCGAACAAAAACCTTCAACGCATTTGCTGCGGCAACGACGGCGAAAAAATAGTATAATTTTTCATTGTGTTTTTCCAAGACATCGACTGCTATACCATATTATTCTTGATATATCCAAAAAATGATAATGTTTTCTTAGAGTTGAACTTAAAAAAACGAAAGAACATAAAGTAAAACACCTCAATTCTATATTAATTCAGAAGATCCTTTTATTTTAATCTAAAGTATATTTTCAATTTTGATAAAAATACATTTCGAAACTCCTGATTTTGTATTTATTTTGTGTGTTATTGTGTATTTTTAAAGGAAAATTTGTGGAATAACATTATACAAATTATTAGAGTTACTCGAGTAATTTTACTCGAACAAAACCAAATCCGAGTAATTTGAATACCCTAATCATTACGCTTAATGACCAATTAGAAAATGTAATAAAGTGGCTATACTAGAAAATGTGATATAATTTTTTTTTTATTTATAACGAGCTTTCAACCTCACTATATTTACAAAAATAAAGCAATCATTAGCTAGGTTGATAGTCGCATTTTGATCTGGCTAAAGATCTCAGCAGAACCCGAAGTTTTAGAAAAGCTAGAGCCTCCATAATAGGCAGAGCTTTAACAAAAAACCGTATTAATCATCAATTTTGTTTCGTATTTTTAGTAATCAAACACGTGGCAGGGTCTTTTCCTAACAAGCATCATGACGTTACTAAACTTTGAAGACTAAAAATGTTCTATTTATATAAGAAGTGTTCGTTGGCTCAAGTAATATTTTTTTATTTTTTAGTATCTGTAAAGTAAGTAACATGTAAACTTTTTTGAGTGTAGACCTACTAAAATGCTATCAAAAAATTAAAAAAGAAAACATTTTTTTATGGATTTTGTACTATTTTTAACTTTAAACCCTAGAAATGCCCATATGTAAATTTTTTTTTAATATAAGTGCAACCGGTTCTTAAAATGCTTATCACGTTATAGGTAAAAAAGAGGATCGGTTTCTACAGCACCTACCAAGTGACCGGTTTAAAAATCTCTATCATGTGATGGGTATGAAAGTACCAGTCCTGTGGTAGGTGAAAACAGTACGGGTTCCTAAATGTCCAACCTCTTCCAACGATTAAAAAATCTCTATCATGTGATGGATCTGAAAGTAACAGGCCTGTGGTAGGTGAAAATAAGACCTAAAGTACTTATCACGTTACCGGTTTAAAAGATTTTTCACCTGACTGGTCTGAATAGGTGCAAATATAACTGGTTTTAAATAAGCTATCATAGGGCCGGTTTTAAAGTATCTATTATTGAAGTCTTTCAAAGGAGAAATTTAATAAATACAATTTAGAAAGTGGTTAATCATGATTTTTTTTTATTACTTTTATTTCTTCCAAATTAAATAAAGAAATTTGTATCAAATTTAAGGTAACTTAACTTATTAACAGTCTTCATATAAGAATCACTCTATTTTTTTGGATGGAAATATTCGTCCGACTAATTAAGTAAAATAATTTTCTGACCTCTAATTGTATTAAAAAATAAAAAGTTTTTGTAATGAAGAATAAATGTTTCACTAAAGTTAGTTCAGTGACAAGTTCTATGAGTTCAGTGACATGTTACTTTGAGTTAATTAAGTAATGCGTTGTTTTGCGTTGGTTCTGTGATGCGTTCTCTTGCGATAGTTCCAGGATATTGTTTTGTTTTGTGTCAGTTCTGTAACATGTTCTTAGCGGTTAGTTGTGCGACTTGTTATTTTACACCGGTCATGTGACATGTCACAGGGCAATTGACAAACCCATGTTAAAGTGGCCGGTCCCTTTTATATAAAAAACCGGTCCCATGACA
Organism: Delia radicum; assembly: GCA_021234595.1. Taxonomy (NCBI): domain Eukaryota; kingdom Metazoa; phylum Arthropoda; class Insecta; order Diptera; family Anthomyiidae; genus Delia; species Delia radicum. Next base: position 202,965,404 of record CM037853.1, read on the forward strand.
GGTCCCTATTACAATGAACCGGTCGAGTGATGTGCGCTATGACAGAGTATTAACAACAAAAAAATTAATTTTTTTATTTTTCAACTTCCCAGCTAACAAACTTTGGAGCGCTCCAAAATTATGATTCATTAATGACTCCAAAATATGACGCTTTTTGGAGGATTCTTATTTTGGAGTCTCAAAACATTCACATATTACTCATTTATTTTGCGCTTTCAGAAATTTTTCGTCAAAAAGCACTCATACTTACGGCTAAAATATAAGCCATCAGAAAAGGCTTATGAAGGGCTCCAAAATATAATCATTTTTTACAAAATTTTAATCAGAACTGACTCAAAAAAGTACAGAAATTTTAATGTTTTAGGAGCACTCAAAAAAAAGCCTTCAAAAAAAGATTATTTTTTGAAGAAAAGTTTGAAGTTTAACTAACAGATAGATCAGTGGGCTAAAGCGCACTGTCTAACGTGTAGTGCGAGTGCATGTGGTATTAGAAGTGATTGCACAGAAAATTTCATATAGACGCAATCGAACAAATAAAAACAACAAATATTACATTACTCAAAAAAACAGTGTCACTGACGAAGGTTCAATACCACAAACTGCGCAGTCTGATTCAGAAAATTGAAAATTTGCAATGTAGTTATGATTTTTAGAAAATACACTAATTTTTCTCTACCACGCCTTTCACAATTTAACATTTTTTGTTTTGTTTTCCTATTGTTATTTTTTTATTATCAAAAATTGATATTGCAACGTAGAAATTCAATCAAAATGTGCTTTTCGTGGATTTTTCTTCGCGTATTAACCAAAAATGAGCAAGGATCTGATTATCAAATGGATGGAAATGGAAGCACGCTAAATCTAAATAAGATTCGAATTGAGAACGAAAGCTGTAAATGCGATTAGATTTGGTTGTTTCTGTTTTTCTGTAATTTATATTTATGTATTTATGTTTATTTGTATGTTAAATGTATGCAATTGCTTGTTTAATATTTTGTGTTAAGAATAAATAATTTTTTTTATCATAATCCAAATGACCATGCATTTTTTATTCTTATTAATAACGTTGTTAACTAGGAATATTAGGAAAAGGGATTGAGAGTAATTATATTAAGTTCATAAAACCTCCAAAATTGCATTTATTTAGACTTAAAAATGACTCATTAAAGGCTCAAATTGATGAGGAAAATGTTTACCTAAATTTTTCTTAAAAGTGAAGCCAGTTTATGGGGACAATTTTTCTTGACACACTCTTTTTTCTGAGACATTATTGAGTCTAAAAAGAAGGCTCTTTTGGATGCACCACTTTCATACAAAAATTTGCATTTTTACACACAGAGAAAAATTTTGCTGTGTAGCAACTGAAATTCGGTTACTTCGACTTAAATTCGGCTATTACGAATTTCAGTTGGTTAGTACAACTCAGCATTAGTTTTCACAACAAAGTTCGGTTAATTTAACTGAGTTTTAGTTGCAACACATAAAATATTCAGAAATCGAATGTAAATATCGTTGGACTAGCTGAATTTATAAGTTGTTAACATTAAAATACACTTTTCAATTCGGTTGGCACTTTATTTCTCTATGTGTGGTAATATTTTTGGAGCACATTTTTGATTAATTTTTAAGCTTGGGATTACAATATTTCTTAAATTTATTATTTTTGCATAAACGTAATTATTATAAAACTTCATTTAAGACTATTTTTAAAGTTTGTGTCTTAAGTCTTTCGTTTTGAAGTTGGGCAAATACGATTCATTTGATATGACATTTTTTTTGTTATGCTTATAATAAGAGCAACCAAAAATAAGCTATAGCTTGTTTTTTATTTGAAAATATAGAACTATTTAGACTCAATACAATTGAAGGTCTTATTGTAAAAACTTGATAAGCCACATTTTATTTTTAGTTTGTTTTGGCCATTTAATGGTTAAAAAAAAAATATGACTTTTGCAGGACGTTTGTACTCTAGGTACTTGCAATAAATGTTTAAGCATGATATCTATCAAATAATAAACAATGGGTGCGCCCCGGTAGGCTAGTTGGTAGCGTGCTGGCTTATCTGTGCGGGGGTCGTGGGTTCGATTCCCACCAGAGGTGCTAGTCTGTTTTCGCTACAACGCGCCGAATGCCATAGTAGCTAGTGTTCGGTTAGGGTAATAGTATATAATTTGTAATTATATGATTATTAATTAATAAAAAAAAAAAAAAAAATAATCAATGGATGCCTAGAAAAACAACGAAAATCCATAAAACAATAAATGTGACTCATCAAATTTTTACAATAAGCCTTTCAATTTCTGATCATGAAATTGTGAAAATTGTAAGCTACATTTGTTAGAGCATTTTTTTTTGCTTATTTTTTGATATTTGCTTATTTTAGCTTATTTTGTAAATATTAGCTACTTTTTGACTTTTTTCTTTAAAAATTAAGCTTATTTTAGCTTTTTCCTTTTTGAAGTATTTTTGGTTGTTGGTTTATCAACAAAAAAAAAGTATAAACCAATTTGAAACGTTGATGCTTAGGAAAACAATATCTCCTTTGCACCTTTGTTTGACTGACGCAGTTTCACGGAATAAATTTTAAAAAATTTTATTTTAACGATTGTAATAAAAACTTATGAAATTTAACGATTTAGTTTTTGAATTCAATGTTTTATTTTTATATTTAAAAGGCTTATTTTACTGTTTTTCGAGGCTTTTATGGCTGTTTTTTGGTTGCCCAACTTATAATATATTTTCCTTGCTATATGGCGAAAAATCGAAAACCAGATGTGATGGAAAATTTTGGGGTCAAATACTCTGGGTTAACCAATTTGTTGACTTAAGTAATCATTATGAACATAATTTTCCTATACTACCAAATACAAAATTTCCATCAAAAGCAATTATAGCGTATTAAAATTAACTGGAAATGATGTATCACATCGTATAAAGTCCGAAATTTGGAAACTGTGATCAAAATGCGAAAACGAAACACGTTTACCGATTTTTAAATTTCAAAAAATTAAGAGTCCGAACCAAAATTTTGTTTAATAAAAAAAAATTGTATTTTGGTATAAAACAAAATTTTTAAGAAATATGGCTCTTCATAAAAAATAAATTTAATTTTCCGATACAGCTTTACACCAGAGAATTGTATACCAATAATAAAATTCATGAATTTTTCAAAAATATATATAAAGGGTCTGCCATCTAACGTTTTTTTTTTTCAACTAGTGCTTATTTCGTGAATGGTAACACTTAGCTCATGTCTGACTTGACAGATAATTAGTTTTATCCTTCCGCTGAACGAATATGGTTGTGTATACGCTTGAACAACGCTGGGAAATATTGCGACATTACTTTGAAAATCATGGTAACGTTGCAGAATGTCAATGGTCAGTCAATGGCGATCGTTATCGGGCCATGTTGAACGAATTTTTGTTTACAAAAATTGAAGAGGATATTGGCAACATTTGGTTTCAACAGGACGGCGCTACGTGCCACACAGCCGAAGCTACACTCGATGTTTTGCGCCCTGTTTTTGAAGATCGCATTATCAGCCGCAGAGCTGATGTCGTTTGGCCACCTCGGAGCTGCGATTTGACAACGTTGGACTATTATTTGTGGGGTGCCGTCAAAGATAAGTGTTACGCCAACAAGCCAGAGACAATTGACGCTTTAAAGGATAATATTCGTAAAGCCATTGGTGAAATACAGCTGCACACAATCGATAATGTGCTTAAAAATTGGACCGATCGTGTAGGCTACTGCATGGCCAGCCGAGGCAGCCATTTGAATGAAATTATTTTCCAATTTGAGAAAATATTCAGTAGTTTTTTTTATAGCATTTTCAAAAAAAAAAAGTTATTTGGCGGATCCGTTACATATATATTTTCTTAAGAGTTGTTAATCTTTAGGTTTTTGGTTACATTGTGTCTATTTTTGACTTTTTGCAGTTTATCTATTGGGGTTTGTTTTAAAACTGGAATAATATCGACTGTATTACTTTTCCATTTCTGTATGCAAATTATGGTGTCCCGATAAAACAAATTAAGTAATTCCAATCAACCGTGATGTGCATTAATCACGTGAATATGAAAATAAATAAGTAAAAAATGTTTCAAGGTTGAAAAAGTGGAACATTTTTAAACATAATTGGTAGCAAAATTTGCGTAATAACGAATCCGTTACATAAATATGTTTTTAATTTATGTTTGATTAAATTTGGTCTTTCTTTTCTTTTCTTTTCTTTTATTTTTCAGAAATTTGGACTAGAACTGTCCCGTAGAGCATTTAAAATGGACAAGCCCAATAGTTCAAACCTGTATCTTAAAACTGTAATGGTGGTCTAAATTTATTCCACCTAAATTTTTTAAATTTGTTTCTTATACAAATCTCTCAAAACTGCTTTTTATATAGTAGACATATTTTAATTTAAATATTATTCTGTAAAAACTCAAAAATTAAAATTATTCTTAAAATAAAGCACGGTTGACATTCAATAATATTTCATAATAACAGTTACACCAAGACCGAAATTAAAATTTTAGATTCCATTAAATACATGTATGTTCTTGTATAATCGGTCTTATTGAACGGTTTGATTTTGAACTATCTTGAACTAAAGTCAAAATAACGCTAAAATAACGATTCGCCAATTTATAACGGTATTTTGTACACTCAAAAAAAAAAGTTTGTAAAGTCAGCAAAAAATTTTGCTGAGTCAGCAAAATTTTAGTCAGGAGGGTGCTAGCAAAAAAAATTCTAATGTCAGCAAAATCTTTTGCTGAAAATCAGCGAGCTGATTTTTAGCAAGAAAATTAGAAGATTCAGCAAAAGTTTTGCTAACACTTAGTAGATTAGAAATAAAAAAGCCTTGGTAAAAATTAATAAATTTTTTGCTGAATTTTAGTAGACTGAAAAAAACGCAAAAAAATTTGTAGAAAAATTGTAATTTAGTTAATTTATTTGCTGAAAATCATAAACATATTTTTGTGACTCTTTTAAAAATAACTTACAATAATTACGAAATATAAAAATTTTCATTTTCCCACATTGACGGCAGGAATTAATTTAATATCTGAAAATATATATAACATAACAAAAATTTTCTTTCAACTACTTACATCAATGGTAGTCTAAATGATGCTTTCTTTTAAAGAACGCAACTACCGAAGATAATTATAGAAACGAAACGAAAAAAATAAACAAAAACAAACGAAACGAAAAAAACAACCTTTTTTTTGCAATAAGAAAAAGGAACCATACAAATCTACCTAAGATGTGTGTCTTTGTCTTTCGCTTTACTCTGTCTACATGTCTGTATATGTTTGTTTGCAATTTGACCACACTAGATTATTAATCTATTAACATTTATTATAGAAATACATATTAAATTTAAATATTTTCTTTTGTCTTTTATTTTATTAATAGACAATTATTTTCACAAGCCGATGACAACGCAAAATTTAAGTTGTTTTAATCCTCAATTTTGTTTTATGTATGAAAAAGAAACACAAGTCTTCCATGGTTGATTTTTTTATATGTCTTATTAGAGTTGTACTTTTTAGTATCATTTTCTCTTCTCTACTACATCTTGACATGCCGCGACATCTGCTTCATTCTGCGTATATCTTTCAATCTGGTTGTCGTCCACACTATTAATGTGCTTATCAGCACAATTTTTTTTAGCAAAATTAATTAGTAAAACATTAGTATATTAGTAAAGCATTAGTATAAAACAGTTAAGTGCTGAATAAGTATAACAAAAATTTTAGCTGAAAACACGATTTTAGCAAAAAAATTTGCTAAAAAATAGTATACCTGATTTACAAGACGTTTTACTAACATTTGTACTAACTTATTTTTTGAGTGTAGATATAACAAAATTGAAGGGGTAAAATTTTGATATCAACCATGTTATATAAGAAGACAAATGTGACTAATTAAATCGCAGTTTTAAAATTTTCATAACGGTATAGGGGTGAGCGTGGTAGGCAACTACCGTTGTAATTAAAAGGTTTGCCAACCATGAAATAAAGTGAAATTAAATACTTTTACATTACAATTGTCAGAACTATGGATAGCGTATAAGTATTTTCCATCGTGAAATAATTAAAAAAAAAAAACAACATAATATGTTATGACCAAATTAAGTAAAAACAACATTACATCTGGTGTTGTTGCTGCAGCATCAATTCACTGCGTTTATTTTACGGGGTCAACAATTGAATGTGGGTTGATTTCATTTTATGTTTCTACTTTTTTGTAACCACCAACAACAAACAACTGTGACGGCCTGCAGCTCCAACCAAATAATCTCGACAACCACAAAAACAACAAATCGACAGGGCAGCACCATGTAGCATCTTATATATTAAAAAAAAAAGATGAAGTAAAGCAAAGCATTTCATATTTGGTTTTGCAATGACAACTGCATCATAAAATTCTATCCATGTTTTATAGACGAGTAATTCGTTCGAATGTGTGCAACACACATAATATGAACATTAGGGCGTTTTAGCATTTCCACTTCTTTGGATTTTTACAACTCTTGAAGAGGACTATAAAAACGTATGGCCCAAAAGATTTTTGAGAATTTTTTCAGACTTTATGAAGGGTTGCGTGGGGAAGGGGGGTCGCTTAAATGGATTATTTGGGGGGTCGCTTAATGGATTATTTGGTTTTGAAACCAAAAAAATAAAAGTCAGCGACGCCGTCACCGTAAGTTTTAATATTCCGTGGACCATAAGTTTTAATATTCCGTTTCAAATGTGAAAAAAACGTGGAAGTTGTGAAACACCCTAATGCACATTCATTATTTTAAAAGCTGAATTGTTACTTTAAATTAAGGCCTATTGCTCAATAATGAATAAAATTTTTAGATATAAACAATTACTGCACACAGAGAAAACAATAGCTAGTTGCAACCGAATTGATTCGGTTGCTGTAACCTCGTAAATTCAGTTGTGATAACTGAATTCACGAGGTTCCAGCAACCGAATCAATTGGGTTGGAAAAAAAAATCGGTTGATACAACCGAATTTGTTATGTGAGTGTAGATCTAAATCGTATGAGTAGATTTGAAAACTTATCTCAAATTTCATGTATATGGTGTTTTGAAGTTGGGCTATTTTTAGGAACATTTTTTAAATTTTTTTTGTATGTATTTTAGTGAAATAAACTACCTATACGAGAATGGGATCGTATATGAAAATCTATGGTCATAAATAAACTGTATATCATATGATCATATATTCGTAGCAACGTATATTAAATAATCTTTTAAATTTTCACCCATAATTGAAATGACGGTCAAAAATAGCTAAACTTCGAAAGGCTATAAAGATTAAATTCGAACTTGGTTTTCAAAACCCTTTGGGGTTTTGGTGTACTGACAGCATATTTGTATTGTATTATCTGATAACACTGTTGCACAGTGTTATCAGATAACTGGTTTATTGATTAAGTGATGAGAGACGCCTTCCACTTAAGCTGTCAATAGCCTCAGATATTGCGAATTTCTGTAAATCCGTAGATTTATACTGCACCCAGAAGTCGGAAGAATTATTTGTGATTAAATCATGTAGTAAAATGATGACATAGATACAGATGGACGAACTGAACGAGTGGGTAAAATGAATTAAGGAAATCTGTCATTAGAAATCAATATGCAAAGATCCTTAGCAACTACTGCATAAGTGCAATTTGACAATTTTCTTCTCAGGATCTCTCGTTAAGAGTTGTTATGGATGGCTTCTCATCCGCGGAGTTTCAGCTGAATGCAGGAAACCGCCGGGATCTGTTCTTTCTTTCTTGTCTTTCAAAACGACTTTCCCGGTCAAGCTTCCAATTTTATATACGCTTTAGCAGAGGAAAGCAATATTTGTCATTCCTATTCCTTCGATCATTGGCTGTGCTTTGTGTTGTTTGGAGGCAAGAGACAAATTGTGAATGACACTTTCAATAAGGATCGCAAAACAACATATAAGTGCGGTGAATAGGTTCAACGTTAATACACACAAGGCCGAACGCTGTTTGTTGACTCATAAATCCATTTGGTCATCAGTGTCATCTATATTCATGGGTGGTATCTATACTGAGGAATAATAAACTTTTGATGATCTAAGCATGAGAACTCAACGGGATGTCCTCTGGAAAAAATTATATTATTTAAGTGTCGGCAGAAAACTTCTTGATATCTTTCTTTCCAAAAATGGAATTCAACTCTCATATTTGGCCTGTCTTTTTTGAAGCATCTGGACCGTGTGCCAAGGGGATTGTCAGCTCTCATAGTAGATGTCATTCGTTTGTTGTCCATTATCCAATGGATCGCCCGAAGCAATTCAATGCTAACCATGTAGAAAAAATCAAATGTTCATTACCACTTAGTCCAATTTCCCTCTAATTTTAACCAATTTTAATGATATAAACACAGTGCTATGCTATAGGCTTTTAGACCTGATCTATGAATAGAGCTTATCCATGCAAATAGAACAGAATGGGGTTGCGCTAGGTAATACAAGAAGTATTCAAATGGGTTGTCCAGATAGAAGCCCAACTAAGGGACTTTTGAAACTCAATAAAAATGAACTTGGTATGATAGTAAATATGTATTCTTGACTAGTATCTAATGCTAGAAACACGCCTATTAAGAATGTATCGGAAAAGGAGTAGAATTTGTAATGCCTTTCGAGAATGATAACGATATCTTGAAACACTTACTTTGCAGCTGTCCAGACTTTACAAGGATTAAGGTGACAATCTTCCAATTTTGCGGGACTTCTGTGATGGAATGAAAAAATGTTCAACAAAACGGAATTCTGAAATGGTTATTGAGGGAAACAAACAAACAGGAAAGCACACAAAAAGACATTCGACTGGATTGATTTTCTATCCCATTTTAGACAGGAGTCGGTTTTGAAGGTTATCTTCACTTCCGATTTCTCTTTTTAATATTACCTAATAGCGCAGGCATTTTTTGACTCTGACTACCAAACTTTTGTTATGGCTACAGAATTCCTTCGTCAATGGCACTATTCGTTCTCAGAACAAAATTGTTTATTTCGATCGTTATAAAATTTGATTAATACAACAAATCGTGCATCTCTAAGCAATTGTTATTCTGGACTCGTTAATATTCCTGTGGGAGTGTTCTATAACTTCTAAGAACTTTTCACATTGAAAATAGCAACTCACAATATTAAGAAAAGAGCGAGTCAAATTTTGTTTACATACGACTTATTACATTTACATTTATTGTAATTCACCCTGTTCTAAACATGACAGAGTTGCACTTTTCGATGAAAAAAATTTTAACTATAGAAAACCCCACTTGAAAAGGTATACAATGCAATGTTAACTACCCTGTGATGATTCGAATACTAGCTTGTGCGAGTGTCACAATGTCTGTTAGTTCAACACCTGAACCGGTTCTGGAGTTAATGCACGATATCCCAACGATTTCTGGATGTGTACTTTTCGAGCACAGTAGCCAAGGCAGAGCTTTGTTTATGACAGATAGTATCGCTGAAACCACGCTTTTGGAAACCCGATTAGGATATTACTTAAGTGGATTTTTCAAGTTAGGGAGTCGGGCCACAGTCTTTGTAATTCAGGAAATGATATTTAAGATTGTTATTATGGTTTCATGTATAGTATAGTATTGGAAATGGACTTAAATTCATTGTTCATATCCAATGTTGGCAATCATTTTAAGTGCATTTGTTAAATTTTATATTTTACTTATTTTTTTTAACAAAACAAACGAAGAAGCTGCAACATTCAAAACAATCTTGTTGTATATTCGATCGAATGGGTTGAGGGCTTATGATAAAACCACTTATATCGAGATAAAACAAATTTTAAATAATTTTGTGTAATTGTTTTTAAGTTCGGATTTTTTTAGTGCACCAACAGGCATAAATAATATCCAGTAACTTAAAATTTATTGTGATATTTCAGTTTCGATTGCCTGACTTGACGGATGAAAAAAAATGTTTTTCATTGCAGAGAATTTCATGCATTGATGGGCTGAAACTTTGTTTTCTATAAAATTTATACTTTTGAAATAAGTTGTTTTGTTAAAACTCCACTGATCTGTTTTATGCAATGATGTTGCTTAAAGATATCATGACACAATGTGGGTAGAATTGACGATTCTCTATGTAATACATGTATGTTGTTTTACATATATAGTTAGTAGGTACAGTTTGGTTATATTATGGAAACAACAAATACAAAAATAATCATAAATTTGTACTTAAGATTAAAAAAGCAACAACAACGCAGTCCCAAATAAAAGAACTACTCAAAGTACTCTAATACAAAGTAGTGATGGAGTACCATGTATGAATACAAAGTGAATCCAAGTACAAAACTTATCAGTAAGTTTTCTGAGTTGTAATTTAAATCGTTTTTGAAAAAAGCAAACAATCCAAAAAAAAAAATAAATAAAACTGTAGGTTGAACAACAAATGTTGCAATATATTTCCTATATAAAATACATTACGTTATTCATATTTATATGATTTCATAGATGATTTTTTTTTTAATATATATACATGGAGTTCTTCACTTGTATGGCATCTGGCTTCTTTCCGTGAGAGGAGAGATTTTCGGCGTGAGATTGAGATTTTCGGCTTTCTAAGGGAGCAGTATGCATATGGTTCTAAGGGAGCTGGACAGAGGACTTGTGATCAATCCCAATAAAACAAAACTTGAATGATCCCGATTTTGATCCTGTTACTCGGGACGGCGCAGAAATTCAAAGATTAAGGATTCCAAACACGGCAACACTGCAATTACACAAGATGATAAGTCTGAAAACAGAGAATTGGCAAAACTTGCTATTTCGATGGGGTTAAGTGCTATGGGAAAACTTAAGGAGGGCGCTGCGATACGTATTAGGTGTAAAAAAATCATTCATATTATTTTTATTTTTCCCGTGACCATCTGTGTAAAAGTTTAACGTGCTAACCATTACACCACAACTCAAATAATTTTTTAGTACTTCAATAATAAGTAATTAGAATTCGGCTCTTTTGGCATCAAAAACTTGAATTTCAAAATTTCTATATTGTCAAAAAATATTTTGTCCTTTCTTTAACTACTAGCCGTATGTCAAGATATTCATACCAAATATTAAAAGAGCACTTTGCTTCATAATCCGAAAAAAAAAATCTGAAATCAGCGTGGAATTTTTTTTGCACACTCTTAAAATCATTTCTTTTGTCAAATCTTTGTCATTTTCTACCAATGCCTGACGTAGTGTGCATGTCCAAAAACTAGTGAAATTGCATTCAGAAATTTGTCCAAAGCCCCAAAATATTAAAATTTGTATTGTTTTGTAATTTGGCCAAAGAAGATAGTGTTTCATAAAGTTTTTACGACTTAACTTACTAACTTAACGACTTAAAGCTAATTTACAAAAGTTTGCTACCCCTTTTAGTTGAAGTATTATTAACACGGAGCATGATTTATTCCCATTAGAAAAGAATGAATGATATGAAAATATGAATGGAAAATCTTTATAATTGAAAGGCTTATTGTAAAAACTTGATAAGCCGCATTTTATTTTTAGTTTGTTTTCGTCTTTTAAAGGTTAAAAAAATACAATCATTATGACTTTTGCCGGACGTTTATATTCTAGGCACTTGCAATAAGATTATAAGCAAGACATCTATATAATATTAACCAATGGAGGTCTAGAAAACAGCAAAAATCCATAAAACAGTAAATGTGGGTTATCAAGTTTTTACAATAAGCCCTTCAATTGGATTCAAAATTTTTATACACTTTTTGGAAATTTTTGTAAAGTTTAACACTTCACCAGAAATAATTCGTGAGTTATTTTTTTTTTTTAAATACGACACTTATTTCCAACAGACTCGTTCCATATAAAACCAACAAAAAATATCCAATTTTCGACCTCTAACCCCATCAATTTTAACCAAACTTGGTATGGAAGGTAAGTGTCATCGTACAAATTGTGGGTTGTTCGCTCTAACGGTTGTGGAAATATCGCATTTTAATTGTCTTTTTAACGCTACGTGATTCATTGATACCTCATTTTGAAGCCACTGTTGTCGTGCTTTAAATAAAATGAGCGAAGAAATAATTATTTGAAGTTAAAATGTATTTTTATCAAAATTCGCCGTTTAAGCTCTTAAATTAAAAAAAAAAAACTTTCTATTTTAAATTTGAAAAAAAAAATATATGTTAATTATAATTTACTCCACTATGCCGTTGCCAAATTAATATGTGGAGCTCTTAAGGAATTGAAATTTATGGATAAAAATTAAATTTTGCAAAAGTATTTGCACATAATTGCCCATATCATTTTAACGGTTTAAGCTACAAGAGTCATTAATACAACATTTTAAAGGTAAAGAGTGTTTTTTATAGAGGTATAGAACTATGAAATGGAATAAAACAAAGATGAATTTGTTTAATTTTCTTCGATCTTCTTTTATTATATGATTCTTCTTCGAGCTTAAGATCTTTTGTTAAAACGATTGTAAATTATTAATTTCCAATATTTCGTCTCCACATTGGGAGACTTCTTCAGGGAAATTTATTTTAATTTAATTTGTAACAATTTGAAAATTTTTGAAATAACAAATTTTAAAAAAGGCGGGAAAATAAATTTTTGAAATAAATATTTGTTTTTTGTCAATATAAAAATATCCCAGAAAACAATAATAAAAAATATTTAAAAAACATCATAGTAAACAAAATTAAATTAACAATATTTAAAATCTTAACTAAAATATTATAACAACATATATTATTTAACATTCTAATAATTATCTTAATTCCTATTAACTAAATGTCTGTAATTCTGAGCAATATTTGCTATGTCCATTTTATAGTTTATTCTTTGTAATGAAAATGAAAATTATTCAAGTTCGAGGCCATACTCTATATTTCTTCATTAGGATATTGTCCTAACAAATAATCTATAGAGTTTTTTGTTTTCAAATTTATTATTTGACCCTTCAGGAATGTGTTGATAGATCTATTTCGGGAATTTTCTAGGTTCCCATCATCAGAACACGTTTTGAAAGCGGTAACAATCCCATGCCAAACATCAAACATACATATGAACTAGTTTACTCACTACATGAGAACTAATATACATATGAGTTTGAAGTTAAAGATTATAACCATTGATCAAAAAATAAATTGAAAACTTGTTTGATGTGCAAGATCCACCTCTGGTGGATATTCAATACACGTTTTTTTTGTTTCTCTCTCCTTTTTATATTTTGTTTACTTTGTAAGCAAAACAGGGGCCTCGAACTTGAATAATTTTCATTTTCACTGCACAATTAAAGGTCGGAAAAAAACATAATTTTTATTTTTAATAAAAATTATAACAAACTTGTTTATTCTTTGTGTTAATGGTACTTTCATAATTTGAAGCATTTCTAAAGTGTATCTGCGTCTGTAATTGTTTTCTGTATTCAAAATTAGTGTATTATCAAAATCGGGATAGTGATTTGAGTTACTGCAGTGTAATGATAATGCTGTTTTTTGTGCAGTAGTAGTTTTATTGTATTTCTGATCAGATTTATGTCCTGCAATTCTTGTTTTTAGTTTATTTTTAGTTGTACCTACGTATACTTTGTTACAAATCTCATTGTCATTTCCCTTGCATGGTATTTTATAAACTAAATTGGAGATTTCTAATTTGTTTATTTTATCTTTTGTTTTGCTGTATAGTTTACCTAATGTGTTACATGTTCTATGTGCTTGCTACTAAATACTTTTTATTACATATATTTTAGATTTTTCTATTCTTTCAGATAGAAGAGGAACATAAGTCAAAGATTTATAAATTTTAGGTTCAGTAACCATTCTTGTATTTAAAATATTTCTGTTATTATATTGTCTTATTAATTCACAAGTCAATTGAATTGGGTAACTGTTATCATCTAAAATTTGTTAAATTTTTTCTATATTACTTTTATGAAATTGAATATCGCTAATATTTAATACCCTTTCAATTAGGTTTCTTGCTGTATTGATTATAATTCTTCTGGGGTGTTTTGAAAAATAATTTATAATTCTTCCTGATGCTGTGGGTTTCTGATACCAATTTATCACTAAATTTTCATCCTTTCTCATTACTAATGTATCTAAACGAAACGTCAAAAATTTTCAAATTGTTACAAATTAAATTAAAATAAATTTCCTTGAAGAAGTCTCCCAATGTGGAGACGAAATATTGAAAATTAATAATTTACAATCGTTTTAACAAAAGATCTTAAGCTCGAAGAAGAATCATACAAAGATGAATTTTTTAAATTGACATGAAATTTACTTTATTCGAAAGATAATCTTCTGACATTATGACCGCCACGGCTGGCTCGGATGTAGTCTAATCCGGAGGTACAAATTTTCGATAACTTTTTATAACATTTGTTGTCCTCCAAGTGGTCAATCGTTTCGGGCTTATCGGCGTAGACTAGCAACTTCACATATCCCCACATAAAATAGTACAGCGGTGTTTAATCGCACGATCTTGGAGTCCGAAACGTGAAACTTTGCGGTTACTAAACGTATCCTTCAAATAAATCAATTGTTGCATTAGCTGTGTGACATGTTGCGCCGTCTTGTTGAAACTACAGCTCCTGAAATGAAGAAGTCAGTAATCATGGCTGTATAGCGGTGCACGATGACGGATAGACTGATTGGGGTCTTCCTCTACGCTACGCTCTACAGCAGCAATGACTTCTTCTGTACGCACTGTACGATGTCTCTGTGGATGCATATTATCATTTAGAGTAAACGTGGTGCGAAAACGTGCCATAGTTATTCGAATTAATTGCTCTGACGGCCAATTTGGTGGCCGTAAACGCAGTGCGTGATTCGTATTTCGAACAGAACCGCGATTTTCAAAATAAATTTGCACAATTTGGAAGCGTTGTTCAGGCGTCAGTCTATTAGTGTTGAAATGCCAAACCAAACTAAACATAAATCACTTGATAGCTGACAAAATGGCCACTAGTCAAAAAAGTATTGCGAACTTAAAGTTATATAACTTTATAAAAAACAACCCTTTACTACTGCTTTCCAAAAATAATTCACTTCTTGACGGTAAAACTCTAGTAAAACCAAAATTTAGATAGCTTTAAAATGTGGTATCAAGGACTCTCGAAGATTAAGCCGTTAAAAAGATATGGAATATTATATACGACTACTTTTTTAAAATTTTCGAATATTTTTCATATTTTGAAACGCGATATTTCAAAATCCCCTATGATTAGCTGTCCTATATTTGGATGAGTTTATAGTTATATGATGTCCATCTTCTATACCAAGTTTGGTTGAAATCAGAAGACGTGCAGGAAATGGTGTGTTTGATTTTTAAGTCAACAGTTTTTTCTTTTGGGATAGGTTATTTCCCACAATAGATAATAATCATGATTTTGAAATTAAATAAAAAAATCGAAAATCATGTGTTTTCGAAAACTTAATGGAAACTCAATCTCAAAACAAAATGCCAATAATTTTAATAAGTGTGTACTATTTACCAAAAGTGATTGATTTAAATTATACCCTCATTCTTTTAAACTAAACATTTTCAATACCATTATAATTGTTATTATTACTTAGTTTTTTTTTTTTTTGTTGTAGCAATTTACTTGTACTTGTACTCGTACTGTATTTTTCAATCCATGCGATTACGTTCAAATTCAATAACACTCACTTATTTATGCTAATTGTTCCAATTAGAAATAATTATTTTGATATTTTCAACAAACTCCAATTAGACAAAAAGAAAAAAAAATAGCAAAACACAACATTATACAAACTTTAAACAGGAAAATGTTTGTTATAAAGAGAAGAAAAAATAAGATATGAATCTTACAATTTAAAATACATACAAAATACATGGTATGGAAACATTAGGGTGGAGCTTATTTTTATGACATTCATTCCACTAAACACGAGGGCATATTGCGTTTGACAGCTCGTTTTAAACACAATTTATAATTGCCCAGGAAAAAATTACACATTCCAAAAAGAAGGTGATGCCGACACTTGCTTACATATCTCATTGCCAAATTTAGTAACTGCAATACCAAACTCATTCCAACGATAGAGTCAAAAAAGCAAGTAGTATTGTAATCAATTCTTTAAATTTCAACCAGAAAGCATGAACTCAATAACAAAGTGATAATTTACTTAAAAGAAAATAACAATGTTATTAACTTATATGTATAACTTTTTGTACTCAAGAAGTAATCATATACTTTTTCTTAATAAAAGGACGTTATTGGAAGTAGTTCCTAATTTAAAAAAAAGAAGTTATACAATTTTAAAGAATTTATCTCATATATTTTTCAAACAAATTTTATTTGTAGGAAAATAATACTAAAAACAGAAATTGCATGTTGCCTAAATTTTGTTAAACTGCAGTTAGGTATAAATTAGGGAAGGGAACGTGAGCAGAAAATTGTGAGTGGAAGTTGAAATTACTGAAGTTATCGTGAGTGTAAAACAAATTTCGAGGGTGATTGTGCGTGAGTCATATTTTTGTATTTCAATTTTGAATTGTTCTTTTTTTTTTAAATTATATTTTCGTGGTTTATAGCTCCAAAATTATGACAAACCCATGTTATCATAACAATTCGATGTTTCACTTTTCAGGATTTTATTTCCGTATGAGTTTTGATCGTTATATTTGAGTGGCCTAGGAGAATCACGTGTGAGTAAAAGTTGAATTTACTTATGGAACTACTTTCTTTTTTTTTAATGTAAGTACTTCTTATTTTTTCTAGGGAACTATTTATTTATTCTTTTTGTGTAAGTACTTCGTAGTTTTACAATGGAACTATTTCTTTATTAAAAAATGTATGTAGTTCTTAAAAATATAAAGTAAATAGTTCTTCGGTAAAAAAATAATCAATTCTAAAGAAACAATTATTTTAGTCTCACGCCCTGTTAAAAGAATCGAGTAGGTAATCTAGTAAGGAATGCGTTCTGCCCAAAATGCTTGATTACAAACCCGCTTACCTTTTTGGAAAATTTTTGCTGGGTGGTTACTGATCTGTGTATGGTCTCACATGTACAGTAAAAATTGTACAGCTGCAGGAAAATGTTCCATTATGCCTCAGGTCTTTGTCTAATGAATTCCCTTAAAATCGATTTAAGTTTCCTTTCGAATCGAAAGATTTTTTTCAATTAGTGAATTCAATAATAGCAAATTTATTCGAAGTTTGAAAATGACCTTTTTTTAATAACAATGAAATTGAACACTCAAAAAAAGTTAGTAAAGCCAGCAAAAAATGTTGCTAAGTCAGCAAAATTTAAGTCAGGAGAGTGCTTGCAAAAAAATTGCTAAAGTCAGCAAAATCTTTTGCTGAAAATCAGCTAGCTGATTTTGAGCAACAAGTTTCAGCAAAAGCTTTGCTAACACTTACTTCATTCAAAATTAAAAAATCCTTGCTAAAAGTTAACAAAATTTTTGCTAAATATTAGTAGACTGAAAAAAAAATCAAAAAATTTGTAGAACAATTCTATTTTAGTTAATTTAATTGCTGAAAATCCTTAACATTTGTTTGTGATTCTTTTAAAAATGATTTACAATATAATACAAAATATAAAAATGTTCATTCTCCCACATTGACGACATAAATTAATGTAATATCTGCAAATATATAGAAATAATTATATATAACATAAACAAAATTATCTTTCAACTACTTACATAAATGGTTGTTTAAATGATGCCATCTTTTATATGAAGACAAATGCCATAGATAATTCTAGAAACGCAACGAAAAAATTACAAAATGTAACCTACAAGTATACAACTTATCAAAAATTACCTAAGATAAGGATCCTTGTCTTTCCCTTTAGCCTGTCTACATGAACGTATATTTGTTTTCAATTTGACCACAGTACGTTTTTAATCGCAATAAATATTTAGATTACAAATACACATGTAATATTTTTTTTGTCTTTTATTTAATTAATAGACAATTACTTTCACAATCCGGTGACAACACAAAATTTAAGTTGGGTTTCCCGGGAAATCCCCAAAACCCTAAGAAGACGATGAATAAAAAATTCAAAAATCCCCAATAAAACATATCAAAATTTGCTCCCTGGCAACTCTTCCCTAACTACGTGAATAGCCAAACTACCGTATGTACAAAAAATACATCATAGTTGTCGCTAACTCACAAAATTTGGGAAATAGTGGAAATTAGATTACATGTGATTTTCTAACAATTGTGAATTGTTGTGGTGTTTGTCTTAGCTATCTTCTGCAATTACAATTAAATGTAAAATCGACCCCGTATAATTGAAACTGGTTTTAAGCCACATCAAAAATCGACCTGACTTTAGATCAAGCGGTTAAAGCGCCTGTCTATAGTGTAGTGCGAAGTGCATGTGGCAAAGAAAGCAGGTTCAAGCCACGGTCAGGATTGCATTTAATAAATAAACATTTCATATAGATGCAATCAAACAATAAAACCATAACAAATAATTACAGTATTGTCAAAAAGGATTACTGATGAAGGTTGTGTTACCAGAAACTGCGCAGTCTAATTCAATAAAAATTTACAATGTAGTTCTGATTTTTAGAAAAGTATGCTTAATCTTCTCTACCACGCCTATCTCAAATAAATGGTGGTATGTTTAACGATTAAAAAAAAATAGTCATTAAGGTCAGCAGTCACCTTAAAGGTCCTTTGTCTTTTTTTTTTTAATAAGTGCTACCTTAATAAATATATTTTTCACAACTGCTTGGTTTAGTAAGTTTGTTAGTTTACATATGAGTACGTACTTATTGTTAGTTAGTACAACTCATGTATAACTGTTTAACTCGTACACTCAAAAAAATAAGTTAGTAAAAAAGTTAGTAAAACGCCTTGTAAATCAAGTGTACTATGTTTCAGCAAAATTTTTGCTAAAATTATGTTTTCAGCTAAAATTTTAGTTATACTTATTCAGCACTTAACTGTTTTGAACTAATGTTTTACTAATATTTTACTAATATTCTACTAATTTATTTTACTAAAAAAAATTATGCCGATAAGCACATTAATAGTGTGGACGGCCTCAACCAGATTGAAAAATATACGCAGAATGAAGAAGATTGTCGCGGCATGTCAAGATGAAGTAGAGAAAGGTAAAATGATACTAAAAAGTACAACTCTTGTAAGACATATAAAAAATCGAGCATTGGTCTTCCTTTAAAAGATGACATTATATAGACAACCATTGCTGTAAGTAGTTGAAAGAAATATTGTTTATATTACATATAATTATTTCCACATATTTTAAGATACTACACTGATAGAAATTTGTGCGCAGTATTAATGAATTCCTTCATTAATCCAATGAATTTTTTCATAAAAAAGTCCCCAAAGAAACGTTTCATCGAGTCAATGAAAGGTGTTTTAATGAATGGTTTCATTGACCCAATGAAAATTTCATAAAGTATATGAAATTTTTTTCATTAATACTATCCTAATCGCTATGAAAGTTACATGTGTTTAATGAATAAAATTCATAGTTTGTATGAAATATTTTCGTTGATATTTAATAATTTGCACTTTTTATGATTATTTTAGCATAGCATTAATTTGGTGGTTATTGAGAAATTATCATTCGTTGATATTATTATATCTGGTCTGGGATTTACAGGATCTATAAAATATTTTTGTGAAAAAAGTTCGAAAGTAAACATCACAGGATGTTCTGCAAAAGTGATGACAGATTTTTATTAAACTCAGCCAGATTTAGCAAATTTTCGTTACTTGGAATAGGATGACATGCAAAAAAGAAATCTTACAAGAAAGGTTTTCCCGGGGACACCCACCAATGAAGCACAGTGAGGAAAATTCTATTGTTTCTCAACAAATTTGCTAAAGCTCATAATTTTTAACGAATTCGAAAAAGATATAATTAAAAAAGTAGCTGATTAGATTTCAGATCGAAAATTACAAATTTTGAAAATTAAATTTTTTTATCCATAAAAAGAAAATATTTTAAATATTGTAATTTTTTTTAAATTATGTATATTAAGAACTTCAATGATTGAAATAATCGTTTAAATATAATTAACAGGCATTAAAATAAATTTAAAAAAAAACAATTTTAATTTATTCCTGTTTTCTTTACATTCAATCTTTCTGTACATTTTTTATAATTTGTGTTAAAAGATGACATATTTTCTTATATGTCGGTACAAAATATATAATTTTTTATCGATCTGGCTTTGAATTCAGATAAAAATGTTAAATATTGTTAACAATGTTGTTTAAAAGACAAAAATTTATTATCGTAACGTTTTTGTGTAACATCGTCAAAACGATAACAATTTAGGTCTCGTTTTGAACTAAACTATATCGTTTTTCTTAGAGAATCTGTTCCTTGGAATTTAGTGACCAACTATACAAATTCCGTCATTTACTTTGCGTTTAACATCTGTTCAAAACATACAACCTCGTAGATTTTTTTTAAAAATGGAAAAAAGTGAATTTCGAGTGCTCATTATACATTATAACGTCAATCAAACCAAGGAAAAGCTTGATAAATACTATGGGGACTTTGCATCATCGATTTCAATGGTAAAAAAGTGGTTTACTGACTTTCGTTGTGGTCGCACAAGTACAAATGACGCTGAACGTTCACTGATAGAAATTTGTGCGTAGTATTAATGAATTCCTTCATTAATCCAATGAATTTTTTCATAAAAAAGTCCCCAAAGAAACGTTTCATTGAGTCAATGAAAGGTGTTTCATTAACTCAATTTTAATGAATGAAAATTTCATAAATTATATGAAATTTTTTTCATTACTCCTAACCTAATCGTTAGGAAAGTTTCATGTGTTTAATGAATAAAATTCATAGTTTGTATGAAATATTTTCGTTGTTATTTAATAATTTGCACTTTTTATGATTATTTTAGCATAGCATTAATTTGGTGGTTATTGAGAAAGTATTATTCGTTGATATTCTCTATAAGGTCTGATCTTTATAGGATCTATAAAATACTTTTATAAAAAAAGTTCGAAAAGTTCGAAAGTAAACATCACAGGCTGTTCTGCAAAGCGATGGCAGATTTTTATTAAACTCAGCCTGATTCAGCAAATTTTCGTTACTTGCAGTAGGATGACATGTAAAAAAGAAATCAAACAAGAAAGGTTTTCCCGGGGCTACCCACCAATGTATCACAGTGGGGAAAATTCTATTGTTTATCAACAAATTTGCTAAAGCTCATAATTTTTGACGAATTCGAAAAATATAACATTTGAAAAGTAGCTGATTAGATTTCAGATCAAAAATAACAAATTTTGAAAATAAAATTTTTTTATCCATAAAAAAGTAATATTTTATTTATTGTACTTTTTTTTTAAATTATGTATATTAAGAATTTTAATGATTGAAAAAATTCGTTTAAATATAATTAACAGGAATTAAAATATTAAAAGCGGAACTAAAAAAAACAATTTTAGTTTATTTCTGTTTTTCTTTACATTTTTTATAATTTATGTTAAAAGATGACATATTTTCTTATATGTCGGTACAAAATATGTAATTTTTTATCGATCTTGCTTGGAATTCTGTAGAACGATCGACGATTATAGTCCACTTTTTGTAGTTAAATTACGAGCATATTTTATATAAACATGTTAAATATTGTTAACAATGCTGTTCTTAGAGAATCTGTTCACTGAAATTTAGTGACCAACTATTCAAATTCGTCAAAAACTGTTAGCTCTAGGCAAACTTAATAAAAAAAATTTATTTATATCAAACTTTTGGTTAATTCTGATTAAAAGAAATTTTTCAGTTTTTTTTTATTTCAAAATGATATTTATTTCTTATTACAAGTCAAAATTTTTTATTGAAAAAACTGGAAAATTTTTCATTGATTTAATGATTTTTTTTTATGAAATTATGAAAAAATCATAAAAAATGTTAATGAAAAAAATAGCAATATTAATGAATTTTCATTCAGTGAATGACATTTTTCATTAAACCAATGAATCGATTTTAATGAAATCGTTTCATTAATACTATGAAGGAAAATTCTATCAGTGTTCTGGACGGCCAATTGAGGTCAATGTCGAAAAAATCCACGATATGGTGTTGGCCGATCGAAGAGTAAAAGTGCGTGAGATTGTTGATGCCATAGGCATTTCATATGGCACTGTGGTTTCGATTTTAAATGATCAGTTGGGTTTAAGAAAGCTGTCTGCCAGATGGGTGCCGCGTTTGCTCTCAAGTGACCATTAACGTAATCGTGGCCAATAAGGTGATGGCAACAGTTTTTTGGGATGCACGGATAATATACATCGATTACCATCAAAAGGGAAAAGCAATAAACGGCGAATATTATGCCAACTTATTGGACCAGTTCAACGAGGATTCAAAAAAAACGACCCCATATGGCCAAGAAGAGAAACGTTGGACTAAGTGTATTGAGCTAAAAGGAGATTATTTTGAAAAATAAATTTTTTTTCGCAAAAAAAAACTGTGTTTCATTCAAAAAGTCACGGACTTATTGATCCGCCCTCGTATTACCTTAATTCATGTCGTCAATGTGAGAGTATGAACATTTCTATATTTTGTAACTTATTGTAAATTATTTTTAAAAGAATTACAAAAAAAAATTTAGGATTTTCAGCTAAATTCTAATTTAAACTGAAGTAAAATTTTTCTAATCATTTGTTGGTTCTTTTCAGTCTACTAATATTCAGCAAAATTTTTATTAACTTTTAGCAAGAATTATTTAAATTTTTAATCAACGAAGTGTTAGAAAAACTTTTTCTGAATTTACTACTAAATTTTATTTGCTAAGATTTTGCTGACATTAACTATTTTTTTGCAAGCACCCTTAACTTATTGTAAATTATTTTTAAAAGAATTACAAAAAAAATTTTAGGATTTTCAGCAAATAAATTAACTGAAGTATAATTTTTTTACAAATTTTTAGAGTATTTTTTTTCAGTCTACTACTTGCTAACTTTTAGCAAGGATTTTTAAATCTTTAATCAACGAAGTGTTAGCAAAAAGTGTTAGCTGAAATTACTAATTTTATTGCTGAAAATCAGCGAGCTGATTTTGCTGACATTAGCTATGTTTTCACAAGCACCCTTAACTTATTGTAAATTATTTTTATAAGAATTACAAAAAAGTTTTTAGGATTTTCTGCAAATAAATTAACTAAAGTATAATTTTTCAACAAATTGTTTGAGTTATTTTCAGTCTACTAATATTCAGCAAAAGTTTCTTTAACGTTTAGCAAGGATTTTTTAATTTTTAATCAACGTAATGTTAGCAAAACTTTTGCTGAATCTACTTATTTTGTTGCTAACATTAGCTATGTTTTTGCAACCACCCTCCTGACTAAAATTTTGCTGACTCAGCAAAATTTGTTGCTGACTTTTTTTTTTTGAGTGTATGTTTAATTTAATGGAGCTTTTATGCAAAAAATTACTTAAAATTTAATTTGAAACTCATAAGATATTTAGAGATTCAAAATACTTGCCTATGCTTGCAAGGCATTTATATGTTGATTTTAAAATTCTTAAGAAATGATTCAAGTACAATACATATTCCGAAACAGGTGGTATAACTTGGCATATCTAATAAGATACGATTTTAAATCATAAGTCATGAGAACTGAATTGTAATTTCATTATTAAACAATGTTAGCAGGAGTTTAGCATTTGTTCGACACAATCTCATGTTTAAGGGAAAACATGTTAAAAAAATTTTACCTTTAATTTATTTACAAAACCCAAAAACAAAAAAAAAACATACAGCACTTCAATAGTTCTATCAAGGAACTAATTCTTTATTCTGAACACATTTTACAAATAACACTTAAGAAAACAAGATTTTTTGTTGTAAATCAAACACTTCATGCAGAAATCAGCTTTGAAAAAAAAAACTTGTTTAAATTCAAAACTTTTTGTCCAACAGAAAAATAAAAAAACTTGTAACATTTTTTTTACATAAACTATTTACAAGAATTGACAAACTAACTGCTTTATTAATGTTTAAAACTATTGTAGCCATCTATACAAGATGTTGAAAATTTTTAAAAATAGGAAAAAAATTGAATTTTGAAATTGAAGTTTTCAGTTTGTATATTATACTATTCTTTTTTGTTTGATCAAATGTAATGAATTAATTTTATACTACACTCAGGGAAAAAGCTTCATCATATTTATGAAAAACTTCATAAATATGAAGAAAAACTTCAGTGATTTTCTTTAGAAAGATTGAGGTTAGGAAGATGTCGATTATGGATAGCAACCGAACTCCAGTTGCGTTGTGAACTAGCAACGCAACTGAAATGAAAATTGGTATTATGTACGGCAACCTTCGCCAGTTGCCAAAAAGTTATCGATAATCTTATTTTGACAGTTCAGCAACTGAAAAAATGTAAACAAATAAAAAAAAGGTTGACAAATGTGAATTTGTACAAAAATAAATTAATAAAAGTGTTGTGTAAAAAAATTATTTAATTAAAAATGTTGTATGTTAATGGATGTTTTTCGAGTTGTTGGACCAACAGCTCAAATTGTTTTCGGGTTGTGATTTTCACCATTTTAAAATCTACAGGTACAAATAAAATTATTTCAAATATTTATTATATAAAATATATATAAAATATTATTTATATATTTATTACAAATAATTTAACAATAAAATATACTTACTTTTTAATGTTCCCGCCTTTTTTGTTTGCTTTTAATTCTACAGCAACCAGAACTTTTCGGTTGCCAATATAATCACTATTTGACAACTGAAGTTGCCAGCGTCAGTTGCCAGTTGCCATACGTAATATGTTTTTGGCAACTGGCAACGCAACTGAAGTTCGGTTGCTATCCATAATCGACCCATAAACGTTTTTCTCTAAAAATTATTAACACTATTTATTTTCAAATCAAACTAGACTAGTTTCTGCCTTTTTATGGATAGGACTCCTGTGATTTTCCATTTATTATTATTTTTATTTGTGTCTTATAATTGTCAGATTGTCTTTATATGATAAATGTTTTCAACAACCTGTCGGCTGTAAGAATCAAACCTGCGCTCCTTCTTACATTACAAACGTAACAATACCAAGTCATGACCGTTCAGCGATCACATCCAAGTATGGCCTCGAATGTAATGCAGCTAAATTTCAGTTTTCTTTCCTATTGGCTTTTCTGTTATTTCTGTTATTATACAAATATTCTATTTTTAGATTTTTGTTGATTTTTCTAATCTTTTCCGTTTCCACATTGACGTATAGTTTTTACGTTTAGTGTTGCCAGCTTTGAGTTTATGTTGAGACATCGCCATAGGGCAAATTTTGTAATGTATTTTAGTGCAGTGTTATTTTGACGTCATGTAGACAGTCGCAATTAATTTTTAATTAATATACATTTGACAAATTTAATTAGAAAGGTTGAGGTATGTTAATGTAATACGTCATAAATATGATGAAGTTCTGCTACAAAAGAGCGAATTGATAACAGGCTTCTTCATATTTATGAAATACTTCATAAATATGAAGAAGTTTTATAGCTTTTCATGAAATATTTCATAAATGTTATATGACGATTTATTAATAAATATGATGAAGCAAATTTATAATTTTTTATGAAATGAAAATGTTTGCTAGCGTACAAATACGATACAGCCAATGGAGACAACTTTAATTCAGAGTATATAAATTCAAACTCAGAATTGAAATTTAGAAAATATCAATTGATATTGAATTTTATTCAAATTCAGAAAAAATAATATTTAGTTAAGAATTGTCATTTTGAATTTAAAAACATTGATTGAATTAAGAATTTCCACTAAAATTTATAAAATTATATTAATGCTCACAAAATTTAATGCAAAATTTTGACTACATTAACTGATTAGAATTTCTGACTTTTAATAGCTGTTATAAAAGATTCTGAATTTTAAATAAAAAATCTAAATTAAAAATTAAATTTTTTGGATTTCATATGAAAAATCTGTAATTATATTAATGATTTCTAAATTTCAAATGGAAATTCTTAATATCAATCAAATCGATAGGAAAACAAAAAATAAATAAAAATAAAAAATTCTCGAATTAGATATATCAACACATTCCTGAAAGTGGTCAATGAATAAATTTGAAAACAAAAATTCTATAGATTATTTGTTAGGACAATATCCTAATAATGAAATATAGAGTTTGGCCTCGAACTTGAATAATTTTCATTTCATTGCACAATTAAAGGTCGAAAAAATATAATTTTTATTTTTAATAAAAATTATATCAAACTTGTAAAAAAGACAAAGTACAGTCTTGTTTACTCCCCCTTTACAACTTGTTTTTAAACAAAACAAAACAAGTGTGAAAATAAAAAGTAGAATAAAAACAAAAAGAGTGTATTGTATATCTACCAAAGGTAGAGCTTGCATATAACGAACAAGTTTTCAATTTATTTTTGATTAATTGTGATAACCTTTAACTTCGAGCCCATATATTAGTTCTCATTTAGTGGGAAAACTAGGTTATATGAATGTTTGATGTTTTGCATGGGATTGTCATTTCTTTCAAAACGTGTTCTGATGATGGGAACCAAGAAAACTCTATAGATTTTTTGTTAGGACAATATCCTAATAAAGAAATATAGAGTTTGGCCTCGAACTTGAATAATTTTCATTTTCATTGCACAATTAAAGGTCGAAAAATCATAATTTTTATTTTTAATAAAAATTATATTAAACTAATAAAAAAAATGTTCACACGGTTTATGACATTTTTTTGTGAAATTAAATATGAAGATTTATGAAACATTTGAAAATGAAAACTTCATAAATATGATGACAAACGATGTATGAAACAGTTTCATCAATATGATGAAAAATTTTTCCCTGAGTGTATGTTGTTAGATTCGTATTGGTAGTATTTTAAAATTTCATTAGCAGTTTTTTTTTTTGATATATTTTAAGCTAAACTGAAAATAAATTTAACTAAACTTCATATGATCGATTGATCAATTAGCGCATGTGTAAATACGACAAAAGTTGGGTATTGGGTACTGGTTACAACATGTTACCACTTTTTTTGATACTTTTTTTTGTTAGTTGGACAAGTTGATGATTATAATCTTCTTATAGAATTCATTCATGTTAGACATTTGACCAGTTTTTCCTTTTTCTCAAAACTATGAGTATCTATAAGATTATCTTGGTATGGCCTAAGTTAGTAAGAATCTTGAATCTTAAAAAATGTTCATTATTTATGGATGCAGTTTTTCTAAGATCATTAAAAACAAATGGCAAAATATTCACGCGGTCATTACACGTCACGCAAGCATTTGGTTTGTAACTAAACTATATTTAAAATCGTGAGCAAAGTTTTTCTTTTGAGACTGGAAATCTCACCAAAAGAAACATAAATAGGAAAATTATAACGTGTAAAATACGATTGCATTACACTCTACACTACTCTAACAATGAGATCGTAAAAAGTACAAAAACAAAACATTAAAACTCAGAAACCTGAACCTAATTCGCAAACGAAATATTCGGTTAGAAAAACCATTTCATTCGTTTATCAACAAATTCGGTTTTTAGCAAGAATATATTTTCCTTGTGCAGAAATTTAATCTATTAAGACCGAGTATTTAGCATGTAGAATATCTTTAAACTTACAAGGAAACTACACAGTGATCAACCCGCAGATTTCAAAGAAACTGGGATATGTTGTAAAGGACAAAAAGTTAACGCTCTAACCGACAAGCCCGCCTTCAGGCGCTGTATTTTAAATTGGCCATAAATAGCCCAAAAGAGTGGTTTATAATAAGTAATTAAGCTATTTTGATAGAAAACCAAATTTACAAATATTTTCTGAAGTAATTTTTTGTGTTCATGGCACGTTTTGGTTAAAATTTTGTGAAAATTTAAAAAAAAAAAATATTTTGAAATGAACACAATATTCAAAAATCTTGAAAACATATTTATATTCACTAGAAACATTTGATACTCAACACAAAGTCAGACTGAAGCTTAAAATTTTTAAAACAGCTCTGATATTGGTTCAAGGATATATAGGATTCCAAAAGCATACCTGCAAAGGACATTGTCTTAACTTGAAAACATATGCACGGATTTTTATGAAATTTGGTTGTAGGGATTATATTTGGTAGTATTAGAAAAACCTTTGAGTTTAGTCCATAAATGTTGAAGTTAAAGTGCGTTTTCGCTCAATTTCGCGTTTTTTCGAAAAACGAAAATCGCCGTATCTTCTTAAGTAAAACCACAAAAATAGTAATTTTCGGACTGTAGTTATATCGTGGTAAGAGGAATAATTTAAGCCTTTAGAATTTCATAGTTTCATAAACAAAATTCATTTGATTTCATAAATTATTTCTTCATAAATTTAATTAACATTTTCTTTAGAGCTATGAATTTATTTAAAAGACTTTTTTTTTTTATTTTTTCATAAAATTTCATAATTTCATTAATTTTCACAAATTTCAAACTTTAGTTTTAAGATTTAATTCTCAAGTGCTCAACATATTTTATAAGCGCTTTATTATTTTAATGTAGCCTTTTATTAATTTTGAACTTCTATTAGCTTAGTTCTAATGCATTTGTCAAGACATTCATGAAGAGTTTTATTCATTACAAAAACTTCTTAATATTTAAAAAATTTATGAAACTGATTCATAAATTCTATAAACGCTTCATTGTCGAAACGATTCATTAGCTTCATGAAAATTTTTATTAATTCTACAAACATTTCATAAACATTGACTTTAATGAAAAAAGTTTCAGAGGACGTGTTCTAGTGACAATTTTAATTAAAGCTATGAAGAAACTCATTACTGAATTAACGATAATTCTCTCAGTGTAGGCAACGATAAAAATGTTGGTAGAAGAACATATTGTTTTGTTTTTCATGCCGAACAAGTGGTACAAATTACTTTGCAAAAAAGCTAAGGCCGCTTTAAGGGTTAAGTTCAAGTTCAGGAGTCAAAAAGTGGGATCAACAATCACCCAATTTGACGTTTTTAAAATATATTTCTCATAAAATTTTAAAATTTATTCAATTATAGCCAAATCGGTTATCAACTGAAAGGTATTTTAAATGTGCATTAGGGCTTTTCAGCATTTCCACTTTTTTGGATTTTTGCAACGCTTGAAGCGGAATATGAATACTTATGTTACAAAAAATTTTTTTAAATTTTTTAAAATTTTTTGAAGGGGTGTATGTGATGGGGTCGCCGAAATGGATTATGTGCAAAAAACGGTTATGAAACAACTTTTTAAATTTATTTTCTCTTGTGCTTGGTTTTAACCAAACCAGATAAATCACTACTCAAGAGTTCTAATCTACTAAAAAACATTATTCGGACTACAATTATTAGTTTAAGGGTCAATGTGGTAACCTTAAAAGAAAAAAAATCATAATTTTTCAAATTCAAACCACAATAACTTCAGAAATAGACATCGTATTGGCAGGAAATAAAATTTGTTGATTAAATCCTTAAAACACCATTAATTTGATTTCAAATTTGTTTTATGAAATTTCCATGCTTGTTGACCAAATCGTCTAATGTGAACTGGGAAAAAATAAAAAATTTTGTTTTAACTAATTTTTTAATTTTTTTCCAATATTTCTCCAGAAGTGTCAAAATCAAGATTAGTATAAAATGAGAGGTTTTTTAAAAACCTTTTCAACGAATTTTATTACTTCACGCCAATACGGTGCCTCTTTCTGAAGTTAGTGAGCTTTGAATTTGCAAAACTTTGAATTTTTTACAACTTATTTAAAAATAATTTTAAAATTTTTTCCATAAATACTTGTCCAATATTTTTGAAATAAGAAATACGTTTTTTACAGTTATATTAGTTTTTTGTTTTTATATACACCGAGATTATTTTTATGTTATTTTCAATTTATAACGAGCTTTCAACCTCCGTATATTTACAAAAATAAAGCAAATCAAACATATTAGCTAGGTTGATACTAGTATTTCGATCTGGCTAAAGATCTCATCAGAACCCGAAGTTTTAGAAAAGCTAGAGCCTATATAATAGGCAGAACTTTAACAAAAAACCTATTAATAATCAATGTTGCTCCATTCTTGTCTTCTTAGTAATCAACCACGTGGTTAGGTCTTTTCCTAACAAGCATCATGACGTTACTAAACTTTGAAGACCAAAAATGTTCTATTTATATAAAAAATTACGTTTAATACGTTTGCCAAATTTTAAAGCAAACAAAAAGCGTAATGTTAAAAATCGTTCGGTTTGACAAGGAATGACTCACAGGCAATTTTATCAAGTATCTTTTATGACTCCAAAATGTATTTCTCCAGAAATTTTCATACCTTAGATCCTTTTAAGATTCATATCTTTTAAAATTTAAATTTAAAAAGTTGTGGTCAACTCTCCGTCAGATGACGAGCAACATTTCTTCTAAGATTTATCATCTCGCGCAATTACAGTTTTGCCATGTTTGAAGTCCTCTCCACGATCCCCTTTCCAAAGAAAGCACACATTAAAAAATAGAAAGAATTTCCTGAGTATTGCTTATCTTAAAAATAAATTCATAACAATTAAAGTGCATATTTTTTAGTTTTTAGTTCATATTTTAAGTTTTTTTCGTGCATATTATAGAGCCTAAAAAACTCTTTTTTAGTGCATACAGTTCCTGTCCCTGGTCATCGCCAACCCAACTTCCCCGGCGAATCGCTTTGAACCTGAAACCGGTGTTTTGAATACATATGGCAACCTCTATAATTAAACTAACCTATTATATTGTGAGATGAGGAATCGCTTTGGACCTGAAACCAGTGTTTTGAATACATGTGGCAACCTCTATAATTAACCTAACCTACGGTGAAGTGTATTTTGTGAGATGATCTTTAAGTAAATAGGTGGACTCAATCGGATGACTCATGATTAGGGAATGAAAAATCCCACACATTGTCATTTTCCGGGAAAGATGGACAATTTTTTCGAAATTTCCGTGATCCCGAAAAATAAATTATACAATGTTTATATAAAATCATACTTTTTTATGTAAAATATCTTACACGCGCAGAGATTTTTCTCAGAATTTTAAGTATTTTTTTAAGTCTGAGAGAAATTGATTTCATAACAGGAATTCTTTTACATGTTAGAGTTTTATTAAAATGGATATAATACAAAAATTTCACTATAAAAAACTGTCAGCTTTCAAAAAAAAATTATAAAATCAATAGTCCAAACAAAGAGTTTGGTCAATATCTGGTAATACTTTTTTTCAATGGGTGATTTTTTTTTTTTTGCTTTACAAATGTTTGACAAAAATCGAATCCTACATTATTGTACATAATTGTTTTTTTTTTCATTATTATTTATATCGGATACTGTAGCGTATACTTGATATTACATTTCATGAATAAATGTATAACACTCATACGCTCTGTATGTTTAATATTAATAGTTAAAATCCACAGCGCTACAAAAATGACGCCTAAAATCAAAAATAAGAGTACCGACCATTAGTCCTAAATATTTCGGCCACGCTGATTTTAATGGCGTACCCATTTATTACACTTCTGGTACAGATTTTTCGCAAAATTGCATTTAAGTTTTGTATGTTGTAATGTAGTTTTTTATACATAAAATTTTAATAATATTTATTCAGTTGAAAAATAAAAAAATTGTGGATCATGGGACGAACCAGAAATGTGACTAAAATTTTTTTAACAGTATAGTCAAAAAGGATGAGCTATGAGTTCTTATTTTAGTATAATATGTAAATAGCGTAAATAATTACGTGTACCAAAATTGAGCCAAAAGTAAAAACTGAAAATGTTGTAACATTTTTGGTCTTCAAAGTTTGGTAACGTCATGATAATTGTTAGGAAAAGGCACTAACCATACTCAGGGAACTTCTGCTTTAAAAATATGTAGTTGTTTGGGTTGTAATACAGTTTCTTTATTTTTAATGTAAATGTCAGTCATTTGTAGAACAAATTAATTTTTTTACTAACCTTGAAGTTCTTTTAAAAAAACAAACCACATCAAATGAATGTTTTATGATTTTACATTCATTTTTACAGTTGTTTTTTGTTATACAAAAAATAAAAAAAGTAAATGTTTGTTTATTTTTTACTAACATGTGGTTCATTTTCACTACAATTGTGGTTCATTTTTTGAACATTAAAAAACAAATGACAATGTTAGTTGACTACATTTGCAGTGGTCTTTACCTAGATAGTATTCTAAGTGCACGTGTTTGATTACTAAGAACACAAGAATGAAGCAAAATTAATGATTAATGGGTTTTTTGTTAAAGCTCTGTCTATTATGGAGGCTTTAGCTTGTCTAAAATTTCGGGATCTGATAAGATCTTTAGCCAGATCGAAATACTAGTATCACCCTAGCTAATATGTTTGAGTTGCTTTATTTTTGTAAATATTCGGAGGTTAAAAGCACGTTATAAATTAAAAATATCATAAAAATAACATCTATGTATATAAAAATCAAAAAAAAATAGAAAAATGTAATGTTTATGACTTTTTGACTTTGTCGTATTTTCAAAAGTCGATTTTTTCAAAAAATAAAAAATTACAACATTTTTGTATGAAAACATATACTAACTTGAAACTTATGTAGTTGTATAATTACTAACACTTCGATAACATTCCCACAGTTTTTTTCTGCGTGTGTCTAAAATTTAATAAATTCACAGCGTGTTCTCAGATTTTTTCTTTTCTACTATATTGCTCTGAAACCAAGTCTATAAAACTTTAATGTCAAGGATTTCAAAAAAAAAAAAAAAAAATCATCGATTTAAAATTTATTTTTATCGGGATAAACAATAATTGCATTAAAGTAATTAATTACGCTAAACCCCCAAAACATACGAGTATACAACAAATTTTGAAAAATAATGCGATAATAAAACCGACAAAAAAGGGGTTAGGATGCAAAAAAAACTGGTCGGACTGTTCACTAAGTTTTTTTTTCTTAAAAATAAATCAAAATTTTTGCGATATTAAGTACTAAACTAAAATAAGTTCCCGGTGAAAAGTAAAACTATTTTAACAGAAACCCTAACTTTAAAATTATTTATATGTTAAACTACATTATTTATACTAGTTCCTGGAAGAAATACGAATTTTTGGGAGTTTGTGATAGCACTGGGGAATGACAAAGGATTAAATACATATGAAATCAACACAGAAAAGTGCATTTTCGGATTAACTATCTTCGATTTCAAAAAAAAATTAAAAAAATCAATATAAATATGACCCAGCAAAACCACACATAAGCAAATAATGGGTAAAGTAATGTATCGCCATAGGGCTTCACTCACCTTTTACAGGCGATTAGCCTAAAATATAAAATATACATAAAAATATAAAAACTCATTAGCTAATAGGAGGTTAAGTAATGATTACCGGGTTCAAAAAAGTAATGGATCTACAAATAGATTTTCATAAAAAAAAAATTATTATTAAAAAAAAATTATTACAAACATTTTTTTAATTAAATAAATAACGTGGTCACGCTGGTATTCAAACTTGGAGTCTTTTGGTTGTTAGACGTGAACTATACTCACTGAGCTATCGTCACATATAATAATAAGTTGCTTAAAATGTAATTGAATTGTTGTGCTTCGAATTTCCGTTGTGTAATGATACAGGTAAGGAGTATACATTACTAGGTAATGCATTACTTTATCACACCCATTACACCAAAGTTTTGCTGGGGATGTCATCAAAATTAAAAAAGCGTTAAAATTTGTCTAAACTATAGTTACAAAACGGACTATACAAAAATATTTGTTTATTTCTTTCTGAGTCCCCTTTTACATTTGTGGAAAGTTTTAAGGTGGTATCTCGTAAAACGTATTTGAGATACCAATATTAGGGTTTATTCCCCATGGATGCCTTCCTTGTTAGTCTAGATGTATATTTTCTTGAATTATTTTCTTGTTACCATGTTAAAGTATTCCATATTCCTGGGTGAGCAACGGTAGGCTAGTTGGTAGCGTGCTAGCGTGCAGTGGTTGTGGGTTCGATTCCCACTAGGGGAACTGGTCTGTATTCGCTACAACAAGCCGAAATCCATAATATCTAGTGCTTGGTTATGGTAATAGGTATAATATGTAATTATATACAAAATATAAATAAATATTCTTGTAGAATTTACTACTGTAAGATGTAGGGTATTCAAAAATAAAAAGTTTGTAAAAAAAACAGCCAAGTTTTGTAAACAAACGGTTCTCATATACTGATGCACCCAGAGAATCGCAGACAAAACAATTTGTTTTGTTTATAAAAGAGAGACAAAATGTTTAAGCTCTCAAAAATAACCGGTTACTTTTCAGTAAATTGATCAAAACAAAAAATATATACATTAAAATGGACAGATAGATATATACAGTGTCGGTCAAAACTAACTGTACATAACCACCAGGCTTTTCCTTTTGAACGTATTTTAAAAACTAACGCTCGTATTCACGTTATGTGAACGCTGTTCGATAAAAGACACACCTTTTTTAATAAAATGCTTTGGTTTATTTAAATTCCGTTAAATAAATTACATCCTAATCTTAGATACTGACACGACAAAACTAACTGAACTAAACAGACAAAACTAAAATCGAGTTTCAATTAAAAATTTAATTGAATTCGATAAAATTAAGGAAATTGTAGTATCAAATAAACTAATTTGTATATATTTAATTGATTATATTTTAAATTAAGGTTAAATCATATCTTTTAAAAATGTAATTGAATATTATTTTTAATTTCAAACAAAACAATATTAAAATTACAAAACAAAATCCCTGAAATTGAAAAAATGCCCAAAATTATTAATTTAAGAAAGTCTTCAATATTGTAAAAAAGATAGAATTAAAAAAAAAAAAACGCCACCATTGAAAAAAATCATTAAAGTAGCCAAAGTTGGAAAAAACTCGCTAAAAATAGGAATGTTTTTCAAATTGTCAAAAATTAAAAATCGCTAATATTTGAAAAATCGCCAAAAATTTTAAAATCAGCCAAATTTTAAAAAATCGCCAAAAATTTAAGAAAAAAAAATCATAACCAAAAGTTTATAAAAAATTCTTAAAATTTTAAAAGATTTACAAAATTAAAAAAAACGCTAAATTTGGAAAAAAAAATCGGAAAACAACTTTCAAAAAAAAAAAAAACAGCGCAGAAATTAAGAAAACGCCCCAATTTTAAAAAATCTACAAAATTTAAAAAATCTTTAATAGTAAAAAAATCAAAAAAATTTAAAAAAACCGATTTTGGTAGTTTTTTTTTAAGTTTTGGTGATTTTTTTCTTTGTTGTCATTATGGATTACAATAACTGGAAATTTGGTGTGCACCAAATTAATTTTTTATTTAATTTCATTTAATACATATGATTAAACTTTTAAATGAAAGTGAGTTTAAAATCAAACAAAAGTTTAATTGAAATATTTATTAAAATAATTTTGTCTGTGTAATATAACAAATATTCTATTTTTTTTTTTTTTAATACAACTTTTTTTATTAAATGGAAATATTTGTTGAATCGGCAAAGAATGGTTTAAGAAATTGTAATTCTGGCCAAAAAATACAGTGATTTTGGGTTGAATTATAAAGGATAACAGATAATTTTTATCGCAAAAACATTTTTGTATGAAATATAAAATCAAATAATAATGAACATTACTCTATTTATAGGAATTTTATGGATTTAAAAATTTTCGGTTAAGCAAATTACAATTTTCCTAAAAACAGGAAAACATTTATATCGGTAGTAGTTAGTGCCAGTTTAATGACCTTAACGATGATACCAAAATTTCATTATTCGTGCAGAAATATTTACATTAGTGGCATGGGATATTAATACTTGAAATACTATTAGAAATACTGTGTTTCTCTGGTATCCCAAGAACAATTTCCGCATCTGGATAAAAATTTTAATGAAGCTAAGCAAAAAATTATTATTTTTTTCATAAATGTTAAAACTTAAGACCAGATTTTACATTTTTTGTTAAAAAACAATACATTTAATTTAATATTATTCATATACAAAAACATTTCTTGGCATAGTGTTTAGAGATATACAGAAGTTTGAAAATAATTGAAGTGTTCATACAATATGCAACCAATGTAGTTTCTAAGCGAATTGTGAAATATTGGTATTTATAAATTGGGAATAAGAATTATGAATTTTATTTTTTTTTTCATCGAATTAGATTGCGTTTACATATAATTAGAATATCCCTAGAAACAGGACTTATCAAAGAATATTTTTCGAAGTATTTTGCAAAAAAAATATTCTTTGATAAGTCCTGTTTCTAGGGATATTCGATGAAAAAAAAAATTAAAACCAAAAAATGGATTTTTTGACGTAAAACTTAATATGATTTTTTATCTGAAACTGTATTTGTGGTAGAAATCGATGCTATGGGTTTCAGTTTGCTATTTTAAAGCATAATTTGAAAATGTTTTAAATTTCATACTTTCAAACACGGTAATCCATAATAAATGTTTTCTTTTATCAAACAAATTTAATTATTTTACCAAAAATTTTATTTTTTGCAAAAACGGGGAATATTGTTAAAAGAGTTTGTTTTGTCGGGTCTGTATTTGAGACCATGATATTCTTTTTTCCTTAAATATTTAAAATTAAAGGATTATATTCAAGGCATAATATTCATGTGCGTCTCCAGCAATTAATATACAGGGAAATTGGATACGCCATGATGTACAATTGCACGTGTTTGTTGTTTTTTGTACACTGAGGCGTATGAAATTTTATGATAATGACTAACTCAACACACAGAGTAATGTGGGAATTAAAGTTACACAATTTCTTTAACGTGTGAGTTAAATAAAAGATATTTACGATTAACACTAAATGGCATGAAGAATGTTGATGAAGACCGTAGTGGGTCAGAAAATGCATTCCATTCATGCTAGTGTCTAATAACTTTTTCTGTGTTGTTTCTAATAGTCAAAGTAAATTATCATATAAAACTTTTTCTGTTAATTTAGAGAAAAATTTGTCATGATCTCAAACCGAACGAATAAAATCTCACACATAAACTTATAGATCAACGATAAAATTCATTATTTCATTTTATATTAATTGCTGGAGCCTCGCATGTCTATAATAAAATTAGCACGTCTTTTATCGATAAGCGTTTAGAGAATTTGATTATGAATTTTAGTTTTGGAACTACACTCAACAGAAAAAGCATAAGTGGTTTCTACAGTTAGTTTTGGCCGACACTGTATTTTCGGGAAAGCGTTTAACACATACAATTAAAATTATTTATTATTGTTACATTGTATCTGTATCAGATAGATTGTTGCGGAAAAAAGTAATTTATATCAAAACTTAGTACATATCTACTAGGAAAACCTATTTAAAGTACCCATTCAACTGACTAATAATTTAGTTCCCCTGGAGACGACCATTATAACTTATTAAAACTTGGATATGTTGAAGCTCTTATTAGAGGTACCAAGCTCTAAAATTTGGTTCAAAAATGACAAAATTTCCGTTTTTTAGTGTATTTTTCATGTTGTTTCTAAAAATCTAAAATAGAGCCACGTCAAAATGTGCGGCCAGCTGCAGATGAAAGACCATAAAGTGTTTTCTGGCT
Source organism: Delia radicum (assembly GCA_021234595.1). NCBI lineage: Eukaryota > Metazoa > Arthropoda > Insecta > Diptera > Anthomyiidae > Delia > Delia radicum. The sequence goes on from CM037853.1 coordinate 203,003,025, forward strand.
AGTAGAATTGAGAATCTGAAGATATTTCTATATACAATATATTTGAGAGTCATTACAAATTAACGATTATTATTTGTGCCGTCGGCTCATAGTAGCGTTATATATTATAGTTACAACAAATAGTCGACTTTTCGACTTTTTTCTAAGTAAAAGCTAATTAATCGACTTTTTGTATTAACATTTTTAATTCGCGAAAAAAATAGTTGGCATCTTAATGTAGAATTTTTGATAAGGTACCGAATTTTATTAACGTTAAAATAATCTTTAAAAAAATGTTCTAAAACTTAACCAATTTTTAAGGCAAAATTAGAAAAAAATTCTAATTGGAGTTTTTTCACATTTCACAAATAAAAAATTGCCGTTATTGCAAAACCCCCTAAAGTCATTAATAAAAATTAAAATTTTAATGTCAACGATCAACTAAGTTTTGGACTATATCACTAATCTCTTCAAGCAGATTTTTAAAAGTCTGAACTCAATTAAATCAGTCCATATTTAATGAAATAAAAGTCGATTTATACACTGTAGTGCAAAATTATAGCCGCATGCACTTTTCAGCAGTTTTGTACATTTACATTCAAGCAATCTGTGAATGCCATCTGAAAGACCTCTAAAAATAATTAGAAAAATAAAAAAAAAAATTTTGTTTTTATGCCTTAAAAAACCGTTATAACAAATTCCTTGTTTTTTCGGTGGAGCCAGTCTTAATTTTTTTTCTTTTATTCTTATTTTATTTGAATAATTACTGTTTTCTAATTACATATCAGCCTTATTTTCGAAATTCTGCGGGGGTATTACGTGTTCGATATTGAAAAAGGCAAAATTACAGCTTTTTAGGAAGAAGATGTTAGTTTTCGAGGAATTTCTCGGAAAATAAACCTATTTCCAAAATGTGGTACTCAATTTTTGAAAAGGTCCTTCTAATTACGGTCAAAATAAAAAAAATTTAAAGAAAACTCAAAATTTCAGTGCGTAATAAACGCCAGCGTATCAGAACGCTAGCAAATCAACAAAACTTTCAAACAAATAGCCCACAAATTTGACTTTAATGTGTTCCCCTGGACTGAAAATCGGTTGTTACAGCAGTCTTAAGTTATCTGCCGCCAAAAAATAAAGAATGCACCACGATTACTACCACGGCACAAAAGTGCAAGCTTGAATTTTTGCCTTTTTCAATATCGAACACGTAATACCCCCGCAGAATTTCGAAAATAAGGCTGATATGTAATTAGAAAATAGTAATTATTTAATAAAATAAGAATAAAAGAAAAAAAATTAAGACTGGCTCCACCGTTAGCTGAAAAAATATTTTTTTTCTTATCTGCGGCTATAATTTTGCACCACCAAAAAACAAGGAATTTGTTATAAAGGTTTTTTAAGGCATAAAAACAAAATTTGTTTTCTGTTTTTCTAATTATTTTTAGAGGTCTTTCAGATGGCATTCACAGATTTCTTGAATTTTTTATGTAAATGTACAAAACTGCTGAAAAGTGCACGCGGCTATAATTTTGCACCACAGTGTATAACCCTTGGCCAAAGACTGCATAGACATCAAACTCTTTGATATTTGCTCTCAGAGGACGTAACTCATAAGAATGTGTAATTCTATCCGCCAAGTTCAAAAGAGTTTGTGTTATTTTGAGTGTCGTTCAGAAAAAAAAATTTCCATCTCAGGCTTAAAATTACTCCCAACACTAATAAGAACGTAAACAACTTTTGTTTACGATCGCTCTTTTTTCTTTTAAATCTCAAAAGTTCATAAACCTTTAAACTCTTCTCTCTGTACTACTCCATCGCAGCTTGTTTGTATTTGTATTTGTTTTGTTTATATTTGTGGTTTAATTTTGTTATTGCTCAATTATTTCAAAAACAATTAAATTAATTAAATACAAACTCTTAGCGCATTGCGTAAACAATATTTTAAATCTCTCACTCAAATTAATTGGCATTTTTAGTTAACCCTTTGGAGTAAAAGTGCAATAGTTTGTCTAAAAACGTTACAAATAGTCCACGTTCTAATGACAACTGTGCAACATGAAAAATAAAAACATGTGTACTGATCATTGATCCTCGTAGTTCAGACGAAAAAATAACGACTACCCTTCGTCGTAGCCAAGAGGGTTTATCCGTCAAACAGAATCAGGGCATACATGACTAACGAAAAATTGTATCAGAAGTTTAAAAATGTGCACATACAAAAAATCGTTTTACAAGAATCGAGTGAGCACACATTTTAGATATTAAATTAAGGAACATAACTGGTGCTGTTTTCAGAACATGTTCACCATAAAAATTAACGTAATTTCCCTGCGAAAGGTGCACAGAGAAAACAGATTCGTGATGACAATGGAATTTGTTGACAATCGAATTGTTAAGTTGTGATAACCGTTTTTTTTTTTTTGTTGGTTAATAGGTACAAATGCCGAAATCCCCAAAAATCCTGGAATCCGAAAAAAATCATAGATTTCAAAAAATCCTGAAATCCCGAGAAGTTTTTAAATATCAATCCCGTTTGGCGTCCCTATTTACAGGCCTTTATAAAGGCAGATTGGATTTAAGAAAAAAAGAAAGAGAATTATACAAAAAACATTTAAGTGCAAAAGAGAAAGGAACAGATTTCAATCTGTAGCGTAGAGTACTCCAATACTGGAAGTTGATTTTTTATTAATCCGTTTGTTGTGATATGTTTATTTCTTTTATTTATGTCTTCATTTTTTGTCTGTATATTTTGATTACTTTAAGTTAATTTTTAATTAAAAAAAAATCAGCAAAAAAAACCTTATCAGACATCTTTTAATGATGATCATTATGTGGTCCTAAGCATTTTTTTTTTTTTTTTTTTTTTTTTTGTTTCCTACTGATTCCATCTTTATTAAGTCATCATTATTGTTGTTAACGTCGTCGTTGTCGTCATCCAAATGATCATGATCATGATCATCGTAATAGTAATTGTCTTTTTAGATAAGGTCGTTTCTTCTGATGATTTGTAATGGTTTGTTGATTAACAACACCCAAATGCTTCTAAAATTTTATTGGGCTTGTTTTTTTTTTCAAAACCGACTTCTTCATACAAAATACTTTGTTAACCCTCAAACCGGCAAGACCGCCTGTTGGGAGGGGTCAAATGAGGTTTTTATAATAAGAATTTAAGCTATTTCGATAGAAAACTAAATTTGTAAAATATTTTGTGAAGAAATTTTTTGTATCCATGGCACGGTTTGAAAGCGAAAAGTTTCGTAAAATTTCAAAAACAAAATATTTTGAAATGAACACAATTTTCAAAAATCTTGAAAACATATTTGTGTTGACTAGAAACTGTTGATACTAAACATAAAGTAAGATTGAAGCTTAAGCTTTAAAAAGTTGTAACTGTGGTCCAAAGATATACAGGGTTCCAAAAGGATAACAGTAAAGGAAATCGCCTTAACTTGAAAACGTACACCCAGAAAACAGAACCGTATTTGTAGCCAATCGAATTTTTTAGTAGTTATCACCGAATTTCTGCTGAGGGAATCGAAATTCAATTGTTGTGCTAGAATATCTGTTGTTTTAATCGATTGATTTTTATTCCAACCGAAAAATTCATTCGCAATTACTGAATCATTTGATTGGCAAGAAATGCGGTTGCTACTATCGATTCTGTTTTCTGAGTGTATGAACGGATTTTTATTAAATTTGGCTGAGAGATTATATTAAGTAGTATTAGCAAAGCGTTTAAGTTAATTCAATTTACGTTTCATGTTACAATTTCACGTTTTTCGAAATACGAAAATCGCAATATCTTCCTAAGTAAAAGCACAATAGTTAATTTTTTTACTGTGGTTATATATTGGTAAGAGGAATAATTTATGCCTAGAGTTATTAAATTTTTATGGACTAGTTTTTGAAATTCGCTCTAAACCTATTTTGGCCCATATCGCCCAAAATAGGCAACGAAAAAATTTTGGTAGAAGAACATATTGTTTATTTTTCGTGCCAAACAAGTGTTATAAATTTCATTGCAAAAAAGCTTAGGCCGGTTTGAGGGTTAACTTGTTATGGCAAATGAATAAAACTAGCAGAGATTTCTATTATTTACATATTTTGTGATTTTACGAAACCTTTAGGTTATATGCGCTAATTTAAGGTTACAACCTCTTTTTATTTACCCAGGAGACAAATTTATAAATTATATAAGGTTGTCACTCGATTAGAAATTATTCGATTAATCGAGCGAACAAAAACAATCCACAATCCGTGTATTTCCCAATGAGTCACTGTACTACTGTAATTATTACTCTCCCTTTTTAAAAACGGTCCAGAAGCTTCACAATAGGCTTTAAACCTCCTGTCCATATATGGGAAGTTGTATTCTATTTTCGATTGTATATATATATATATTGGCCATTCCACGCAAAATCTTCCAAAATCTGACCTTGGGTTTTCCGATTTCAATTAAATTTTAAGTTCAGAAACTTTATGGACTCACTTAAAGATTGACGTTTTTAGTTATTCAAATTTCGAAAAATCCACGGTTTTAATATTTATCGGATCATCAGCATTTAAATTGCATTGGAATGGTACGGTACTGTACTGTTATACTGCGAATTAGAATTTTTCCAGCGTCAAAAATAATTGCATTTTTGTGGAATTTATTTTTAAAATGTACTTTTCTAACGTTTGGCCACTCTCGATTTAAAAAAAAGGAAATTTTGCATAATATGGAATGTTCACCAAATAGTTGCACATTCACTTTTTTGGGCCCCGGGTCGTAACTATTTTTAATGGTTAAAAAAAAAAAAAACTACAATTTCTTATTTCTTATTTTTTATTTATTATATTTTTTATTTTCAGATTTATTAAGATTAAATTTAAAAATGTAATGTACAGAAACCCTTTAAACGGATTAAAAATAATACATTTATTTTTGCGAATTTCTCTGTAGGCGAAAGATAAAAGAATTTACTGAAATATTCTGTTTTAAAAATATATATTTTTAACCATTTCCAGCACACTTTTGCTGGACTTTGTGAAAAAGTCATGTCACTCCTTTTACTCCGAGAAGCAAGAAGATCATTAGAACGTAGACGCTGTTGGCGTAGAAGCATGTCTGTTTGTGTAGCAGATCAGTATTGCTAGTCCAATTCACACTCAAATCAGACTGTATTCTTCGTCTCGTTAAACCAACACTTATATTTGGGTTAAGCCAAAAATTTATTCCAAGCGAGATCCCGTGTCCCAAATATTTTTCAGTGGCATCAACATTGATATCCAATCAGCAGAGTTTCCAAAGCGCTCATTGTGACAATGATTGCTATGCAAGCACTAAGAAGTTCTCTATCCACAGAAGGAAGCCTTAAGCTGGACTCCTCAATTAAAATTCAAGAACCAGAGGCAGGAACATTATAAACATTTGTACAGATTTAGCGACGATTACTAATTATGTATATACTTAGGAACTGAAGATTAACTAATAACTGGAAGTTCTATTTTGAAAGTACTAATGACAACAATACTGAGAGAAATTGGCTATGCACAATTAATGTTATAGTATCGACTAGGAAGAAGTGGGTAGCAAACTCTGTTATTCTGGGAAGGGGGGTTCGTTCTTCATGGCGGGCTATGGTTGCTGTAGAAATTGTAGAGACTAAGAGTATATTGTGCTACATCTACTCTGAAAAAGCTCAGTGAAAAGAGACGATTCAGATATCTTTGCAGTCAATTCTTTAAAGATCTGAACTATTTGCGATGTGTATTTCTTCTAGTGGGTGTGATAAGGATGTTAATAGAATTACAATAAGTCAAATGTTCTCTGAGGGTAATCTCCACACATGGAAAAAGTTTAATCATATTTATGAAACAGTTTCATTATACGAAAATCTATGAAACATTGTCATATTTTCTCAAATATTATGAAACTTTTCATAAGTGTTTATATGATTAATATTTTTTTATCATAATAGCCCATGTCTCGAAAACCTAAATAGATGTACTGAGAAAATTATCTACATGATATAGATGAATTTTTGCATTAGATCTATAAATTGTTACTGGAATTCGTCCATTGAATTAATGTAGTTTTTAATAAAATCGAATGAAAAATTTCTTATTATTTATTAAAAATTTCATATGACTAATGAAAAAGTTTCATTAAAAATAGTATCATTTAAACTATAAAGCTTTTTCATAAAGTTAAAAAAAAATTCATTCACATTGTGAAGAAAATTTCATTAGTTTTGTGAAAAAAGTTCATTATAACCCGTCCAAGGAAAAAACGGAAAATTTGTTTGGTCTAGTTTAGAACTAACACACTTCGGTATCGAAATTGAGTCAAATCCGAATGGAACTCCAAAAAGCATAACCTTAACAATATTTTTATGAAACTGTTTCATTAATATTTATGAAACAGTTTTATTGAACGAGAACTAAGGCTTTCATATATATGATGAAGCTTTCATATATAATCTGTATATCATTTCAAATAGTTAGAAACAATATAAAAGTTTTCAACACTTTTAAATTGTTTTATTTTTTTTTTTATAAAACATTTGAATAATCTGCAACAATTAGATTCAATCAAAGCTTTAAAGATTTCCTTAAGTGACATTTACTTGAAGGAACAAATTAAAGACAATTTGTTACATGCGTGTAAGGTACATCTGGGCAATAAACGATAAAACACAACAATTGACATAATGGGAATGAGGGCACAAGTATATATACATACACGGTCACGTACTTACTTTAAACCACATCTGTGAAAGAAAACAATTTTCCCTCCAGAATTGATGAGAAATGAAAACAATTTCTAGTGGCACAGAAATGCTGTGTGCAAAAATTCCAAAGCTGCACAAATCCAAGTGACAATGTATGCAGTGGTAAACACAACAAAGATTACAGTATTCAACGTAATTTTTTGTTTTCGTTGCAAATTTGAACTAATGAAAATTGCGTTAAGGCATTAGAGAGTTGAAGAAAATTTTCAATTGAATTGAAATTTTCCATAATAAGGGGGAATTATTTATAGTTATTTCAAATGTTGTACGTATGTAATGGTGAATACATACATATGTACAGCGAAAAGATTGTCCATGAACGTTCTTATTTCTATAATTCTACAAGACTAATACGGCATTCAGACTACATTGCAAAACATGTGTTTTGCTAAAACGAGTGGAAAAGAATAAAGAATCGTTGAAGTAGAATAAAGAGCTGAAATACGTGTTTTTTCAAAACACGTGTTTTTCTGTGTTGTGTGAATGTGGATTAAGATAAGATAGGTTATCAGATAATTTACATTGAAAACATGCGGCTAATTACCTTGTTATTATTTGGCCAATTGTAATATGATCTGCCCTCTCGAAGATGATGGAGATCATTGTTAGTTATCTAGGGACCAAATCTCTTCATAATGATCGGCTGTATAAGTTTCATGGAAATCGTTCTTTAGGAGTCGAGTTGGCATTATTTTCGGAATATTGAAGTCAGTCCATTTACAGATTTGGTAAAAGCAAAGTGTTTGCTCTTTATATTTCGACCGCATTCTCTCGTGTATGACATAGTCAACTTGTTTCAAAGCTTCTAAGTGTCGATAATTAATGCGCTGTGTCAATCGGATGCATTGGATATATTAAGAGCAACCACTTTGCTTGACATTCCAAAAGAAACGCCAAAGGAACTCCCGTAGAACAAGATCACTCGCAGATCGCTTAGTCTCGCCCACATCAATTTAAAAATCTGCTTATAACCTAAAACCACCCAGATTCCTTCAAATTGTTCTCGACACCGCAAAGAGACACATCTCGCAGACTATTCAGTTCATTAAAGAATCTGCTTCCCAGATATCTGAGTATTCACTTTTTTAGTCCCGGATACTCGTAAAGCATATGTTGCACTGTCTCCTTTTCCTCCACTGCCTCTTTGTCCTATCAATTATTTAGGCTTCCACCTCAAACACACTGCAATCGTGTAGAAGCAGCTAGAATGTCCAGTTAAACAGAATTAGCTCACGCGGTTTCAACACCTAACAGAGTCAACGGCCAAGGAAGGCATGGATGCAACGAAATATTTTCTCAAACTTCCAGAGAACTTTTAAGGTTAATGTCTTGGGTGCCAAAGGACCGGCTCCCATGACGCCGAAACCAGCCAGTGCGTACACCTGTCCACAACATCAGTATACCATAAGTAATATCGGATTAAAAATAGCCATGTAAAGCCAATATATAATATACAACTTTAGAACCCACCTCCTCGCAAAAGTCTTCCTGTAGGTATAAAAAGCATATAATGCTTTTTTCGCTCTATCCTTCGTATTTTCCTTCCAGAAAAGTTTAGAGCCCAGAATGGCATTGCTTTCTTCGAATGTTGAAGAGTGGCTCCATTTAGATAGGGTGATCTGTTTCCGGCAGATTGCTTCCCCGTATGTACATTTAAATAGCTTCTCAAGTGCTGACTAATGCTTCAATTCGTCTCCGTTCTCCACATTACAATGAGGAGTTCATTGATTACAAGGTTGCACAGAAGAGGAGAAATGGCTTCCACCAAGTGGAGTGCCTCAAGGGGGACCTTTCGACAATAATTCACAAAGCAGGTATACCGACCCGAACTCGCAGATTTGAATAAACTTTGGGTATGTTGTATAAGAGCAAAAAAAAGACTCGAATTTGTTTTAGCTGCCCAGTCTCACGTTTAAGCGTGAGACTGTTTTAGTATGAAAACTTGTCTTTAATTTCCAAAAGTTAAATTTATTTGTACACAGGGTTAAAGTGCTCAAGAAAACAATACCCATATTGCATATATACTGGATCCAGAGTTGCCACATTTTTTAATTATCTCAAATATAGGGGAAAAGGCTCTTCGGGGAAAGTCTTTATGCTCCCAAACGATTTCGAATATCGGCAAAAGCTCAGACCCCAACTCCCCCCCCCCTCCTATATTAAATTAAATAGGCATTACAATGCCTTATTTTGTTCTCAATATAACTACAATTCCTTAATAAATCTCTAGATTTAATGTTGCTCAAAACACATTTTCTAGAATAACAAAAATACTTGAAAGTTCTTTGGCATTCTTTGTACATCAATAAATGTGTCTTCAAAAAACCTTTAATTTTATACCAAATATGTCTATAGTTAATTTCAATAGAAAGAAATAAACCGCAAAAAAAAACTTAAATTGGGTAATTTTTTAAACCACTTAGTAACGCTTAAATTAAACAGTGAAATCCCATATCTTATTAAATTTTTTGGAAATCTCACTTAATATAGAGGCTATGAAACTCAAAATTATTAGACTAGAGTAGCTAGCAATATGTTCGATTTGCATTTTTTCAGTTTTGTCGTAAGTTTAAGCCTAAGCAATTATTTAGACAAAGTAAAACTGAATATGAAAAGTATGCGCCATCTCTAGTGACAGTTTCGAAGAGGTTTTGAAGACCCCAGTCCTGCGATTTTTCTGTACACAATGAATATGCAAAGATCCAAAATAGACTTAAACAATTATTACCGATAAACTGGGTTTGATTCGCTTGTAAAAAACAATCTCTTATATGCTCGAAGGAATAAGCACTATGAATTCATCGAATTTCAGATGAAGTTGAAAGAGTGGCATGTATGCATTTTGATCAATATTTTCTTGTCCCTTACGTTCTTACTACACTTATATCCGTCATAATATGAAAAACATTTTGCATATATAGGCCAGAACCTTAAAGTAAATTTTGAAATACTTGGGCCGTGTGAAAAGGAGGGCATCAGAGAATATTGATGACAATTCCATTGAATCATCGCCTTAATGTAAGCTGTATAACTCTGTTCTGCTGAGGTAAGTGACCTCATCCCGAAAGGTCGTATCTTTCCCTTCGCTTTCTTAAAATCGAACAAAGTCAAATGTCCACAAACACCATACCACTCATAAAATGTCACCTACTTTATTACACCTTCTATTATACAGGATTCTTTAAAAAGCGTTTAGGAAAATATTTGATGGAATAGAGGACCAAAAAGTTTTTGGAGGTATTTAATTTAACAGATTCTTAACCTGGGATTGTTTGTCGATGAAAGGATTGGAAAATTGAAGGCTTGACAAAATTCCCATTTAATTTAGTGCAAACTTATTCATGGTTAATCTTTAGCAATAGTTATAAGTTGTAGTTGCGGTATATAGTTCGTAGAGATGTGATGGTGGTGGTCAAAGCTTGAGGCATCATTTTGACACAGACGCATTTTGTCATGTGCGTTTTTCTTGTCATGTCTTTCTTGGGTATATATGTATGTAGGCAGAAATATCCATGATGCAGCAGCATATGTTCAATTATGGTTAAATGATGATGATCATCATCGTCATCATTTTAAGCAGTATGAGGAATTGCGTGTTTACGAGTAGTACGTAGTAGTAAATGGTATGTAGTATTGTCATGCTAAATTGCAACCATGCCTGCAACCCCTCTCCATTTCTTTTTTGCTTTTTTTTTACCTTGTACGTCAGTTTAGCAAATATCTTTGTATATCATTAAATGGTCATGAATGTCATATGAAGTTTATGTACGAGTACATATGCCATGCTTAAAAACCGGTTTGACTTGCTTCAGATGTGGCTTTGTAAAGCTTCTAAAGCTGATTATTCTTCGGTTTTCTGCTGTTTTGGTCCATATTTAGAGTGACCAGGTTGAGTTTAAGCATATTTTAAATAAAAGGAATCTGCTAAAAACAACATTAGCTTATGTGCCGAATATGGTTAAAAGAATTTATAAATTAAAAATTATTTATTAATCGTGTTTATCTGTAAGTGTATAAGCCTCTTTATCGGATCTAGAAGGTAGACTGATAAAATAATTTTCTGTGTATCAAAAATTTGAGTTATGGAAATAAGTTCACATGTCTCAGCAGAACATTTCTTATGGTCATATTTATAGAAGAGTAACACCCAACACACATTCAGACAATGCTTCCGTTATTGAAAAGGATTGAATACCTTAGGTTAGGTTATCTCTGATGTCCTCCTTTGAAACTGCACTCAAGGGAAAAGTTTGAGCATATCTATGACATGTTTCATAGATTTTCGTCCATACCTTATAGTTCTTATTGTTTATGAAATGTTTCATACATATTGATGAAATTGTTACATTTGACGAAAATTTATGAAACTTGTTGCTGATTTTCTCTGTGAGTGGTCCAAGGACTACAAAATATACTTTGAACCTCCTACCATATACCTGAGTTGAATTTCATATTCATATCAAATAAAGTAAAGTAATTTCTTCATCCTTTCAGAAAACTATGACTCTTGAATTCTTCTTTCGACACTTGGAAAATGTGCATACTACTAATGCCTAGATCCTCATCATGAGTACGATATGGGTTAAAACAAAGAGTCTAGCGTGTTTTTAAAATTACCCTTTTAAAGACTCCACCTGAAAATGTTATATAAAAGGTTCCGGTTAAGTGGGTTATTTAAAAGCAACGTCATGTACGCTACCTTCACAAGGATTGGCTCCGATCGAAGTATAATAAATGGCAAATGTTGCTGTAAAAGATAGGGTTAAAATTTTGACTACCAAGGGAAGTCTCCTGCAGCATACCACCGAATTTTAACTGAATTTGGACATGTAATAGAGCGTAAAAAAGTAAGAAATATTCGCTAAGAAACATAGACGACGAATATAATTTTCAAGAGATAAAAATGGGTTTGAAGATTATTCGAAACTTTTTTGTTTAAGAACTTTTTAATAATTTTTTGTTACACTATAAAGATTATTAAAATATCTCTTTTTTGGTGCCCAATTTGCATAGTTTTTTTTTTGGAAATAAGATGAATGAAATGGAAAAACGAAAACTGGGATCACTTTTGAACCCAATAGATCACCCTTGGAAAAAGGTCCTAACGAAAGATAAGAAATATCTAGAGCAACCACTCTACAAGAATGTTTCGCAAATTAAGAGCTGGGGAAGCACCCTTTCGTACGAACTTACATGGAGAGTATACCAACTTGGCGTTATTGTAAAGAAACAAATTTATGGCAGACCTGATTTTGCCATGACAAAGATTTAAGGGATAAAAAGGCGAATTAAAAAAATTATTTTTTTTTAGTTTTTTTACATTTTTTTCGTTTCTGTTTCAAAGCTTCACTATGAAAATTTTATGTCAAACAAGATTCATTTAAGCGGCCGACCTAATTCTGTACAAAAATTTTTAAAAAATTCAAAAACAAAGAACTTTCGAATGTTTTTGTACCCCTTCTCACCATATATAAAGTTTATATACAATTAGATACCTCTACACTGAGAGAATTTTACTTCATGATAATTAGGAAACAATTTCTTAGAATTTCTTTCGTAGATTCAGTGAAGAAATTCATTATATACAAGAATTTTTATTAATATTAAGAAATTTTTCATAAACTTTTTTTCATAAAATTTCATAGTTTCATAAAAAAAATTCTTTCGATTTCATAAATTATCTCTTCATAAATTTAATGAAAATTCTCTTTAGAGCTATGAAATTACTTCAAAGACTTAATTTTATTATTTTTTCATAAAAATTTCATAATTTTATTCATTACCATACATTTCACGCTTTAGTTTAACACGGCATTCAGACTAGAGAGCAAAACACGTGTTTTGCAAAACGAGTGGAAAATAATAAAAAACTGTTAAAATAGAATAAAGAGAATAAATAAGTGCTTTGGCAAAACCCGTATTTTGCTAGCTAGTGAAAATGTGGCTTTAAGATTTAATTCTCAAGTGTTCAACATATTTTGTAAAGTGCTTTATAATTTCAATATAGCCTTTTATTAATTTTGGACTTGTATAAAACTGTTCAAAAAAATCATGTGAAACGGTTTTTTATTGGCTTAGTTCCAATACATTATTCAAGACATTTCTAAAGAGTTTTATTAATTCAAACAATATTAAAAAACTTTATGAAACTGTTTCATAAATTATATAAACGATTCATTGTATGAATGATTCATTAGTTTTAGGAAGATTTTCATTAATTCTAAAAACATTTCATAAACATTGACTTTAATGAAACCTGTTTCATTGATTATATGAAAAGGTTTCAATGAACGAGTTCCAGTGACAATTTTCATTAAAGCTATGAAGATAATTCTTTAAGTCTACTCTACAGCATATCCAAATTTCATAAGGATCTGAGTGTACACCATAAGACACTTTCCTCGTAAGTGCTTTTTTCTAAAAACCTTATGCGGCATTCAGACTACATCGAAAAGCAGGTGTTCTGCCAAAACGAGTGGATAAGAATAAAGAACCTTTGGAATAGAATAAAAAGCTAAAATAGTTGTTTTTGCAAAACACGTGTTTTGCTATCTAGTGTGAATGTGGTTTTAGACATTTTTTGAAAACAATTGCTGGACAAGAAGCTTTTTCAATCGTTGGCAAAGCATTTGTGTTTTATGCTTATTTTTGCAAGACCACCGTATACTAATGTTTTGTTTTTATTACCACCCACAATTTCTACCTGGGTATTTACATCTAGAGTAAAAAAACGACAAAACTCTTGATATTAGTTTCAACTCACTAACATTTGGTCACCTCAAACTATATGTTAGTTCAAAAGTTTTTGTACCACTGCAATAGTTTGTGGCTCGTGTTAAGATCGCACGATATATATTTGTATTCCATGTGTATGTATGTATGCAAGTATGTATATACATTTATCTGTATGCATTCGTATTTTTTTTTTTCTGGATTAAATTAGAGTTGTACATCTTAGTAGCTACTAGGGATGCCAAAGGAGAAATACCTAAATCCAGGCATTTTCTGTATTTAATAAGATCCGATTTCCGGGATTTTATTTTTTAAATCCCGGATTTTCCGGGATTTATTTTTTTTGCCAATATATCTGTTGAATGTTTACGATTTTTTTAAATTAAAATTCGATATTAGCGCTGGCAAGAGAATGATTATTGGGTATCGAGCATCGAGTATTGGTTTTTTTTTTTTGGGTACTCGATGCTTAAAGATAAATACTCGATATTTTCAGAGTTGCATTTTGGACAGAAAAGCAATACGAAAAAGCGACTTCGCAGAAATAATAAGTATTTTTAAATATAACTTTTCTAGAAGAAAAAAGCAACTGTAAAAGGTTTAAGGAAAAATGTTGAAAAACTGTAAAAAAAACATTAAACAGTTTGTAAAACAGTTTTAAAAATATTTTTATAATTTTAATTTTATATAAAAATTTAAATTTTTCAAAAAAAAAATTTTAATTTTATTTTTAAAAACCGCCCAGGAAAAAATTACACATTCCAAAAAGAAGGTGATGCCCACACTTGCTTACATATCTCATTGCCAAATTTAGTAACTGCAATACCAAACTCATTCCAACGATAGAGTCAAAAAAGCAAGTAGTATTGTAATCAATTCTTTAAATTTAAACCAGAAGGCATGAACTCAATGACAAAGTAATTATTTACTTAAAAGAAAATAACAATGTTATTAACTTATATGTATAACTTTTTGTACTCAAGAAGTAATCATATACGTTTTCTTAATAAAAGGACGTTATTGGAAGTAGTTCCTAATTTTGAAAAAAAGAAGTTATACAATTTTAAAGAATTTATCTCATATATTTTTTCAAACAAATTTTTATTTGCAGGAAAATAATACTAAAAACAGAAATTGCATGTTGCCTAAATTTTGTTAAACTGTGGTTAGGTATAAATTAGGGAAGCGCACGTGAGCAGAAAATTGTGAGTGGAAGTTGAAATTACTGACGTTATCGTGAGTGAGTGTAAATAGTTTAATTTCTATATTTTTCAGAACATTTTCACCATCAAAATTACCGACATACCTCTGCGAAAGGAGTGCAGAGAAAACACATTCTTGCTGACAATCGAATTTGTTGCCAATTGAATGGTTTTCTTTTGTTTACCGTATGCTTTTGTTAACATAAACAAATAACAGAATACCGAAAAATTCCGAATCCCGAGATTTTTAAATATCAATCCCGATTGGCATCCCTAGTAGCTACCAAACAGCAACGCAAAACCAATGACAACAAACTTGGTTTTTGCAACTTCTTCTTATTCAATGCCCAGTGCTATAAGTTGCACTTAGAAAGAATAATGATGGAGGCCCTGGCTTTGTACAGCAATTTGTTGCACATTTCTGTTAAGCGTTTTTCAACGCAGATTTTTCATTGTTGACATTTTAACATGTCTTTTTTGTGAAACGAACGAACATATTTTGTTAAATATTGGCGACATGTTTGCAACTCTGGCGTCTAAATTCTTTTTTTTTTCGTTTATTTTTCTTCTTCAATTCGCAGAATAATCTTGTAATGTTTTTCATGAATATTTGATAAGTTGTATGATTTTTTATTCATCAGCATCATCTTTTTTCATCTACTTTTTTCTAAGGATTTCATATTCATGTTGAGTTTTTCTTTTAGCGGAGAACTCTTTTCTGTTGTTGCTGTGTTTTGCAAATCAATTCAATTTTAATGTGTTCTCATGTTTCAATTGCTGCCTGCAGCCAGAGATTTCTCTGTGTGTTGCCATCTTTGAAACCTTTTATTTCGTATGCTTAAGCTTTACATTCAAAACATCAGCATCGGCGTCATTTACTCGTTCCATCTCGAATCTTGTCTTGTCTGCAGTTACTTATTCTGTATGTGACTTGATTATACGTTGTCAGTATGAGTTTGAGCTCTTTACAGAGCTGTTTAACTTTTACCTCACTATGGGTTAAAATCGAAGAAAACTTGAAAACTAAAATTCACTGTTTCGTCAACAGACTTTCGATTAATGCAAACTAAATTCCTGAGTCCCTGGACATGAAGTAAGACCAATTATTGATATGCCCTGGTAAAGTGCAGTGTGAAGGGATAAAAAAAGTTTTCTTTGGAATAACAGCTGGTATATAGTATATTTTCTGGTACTCTGGATCTTTTTTTTTTTTTTTATATAATTTAACCAATACTCAGGGGATGCCCCTTACTCATGCAGTGCATTGTATTGATCAGGAAAATAAGGTATGGGAAGGAGGAAAGAGGGAGTAGTGTTTGTGGATATTTGATTTAAATTTTTCTAAATTGTAAGTAACAGGGAAGACTTCTGCGGGAAGTTTGTTCCACATACGAATCGTTCAACTAAAAAACGAATTTTCTCTGTAATGCGTTGTGCGAAACACAGGACAATCAACTACAAACGGATGTGCTCTAAGTTTGAGAGGCCAGACAAAAATACATTTCGCGTATTGGTCACATCCTGAAAGAATAAGCTTTTTGTATATGTGAGCCTGTTTTTCTTTATTCCTGTCTCTGCCTCCTCTTCCTCCTATCAACGTTAGTAGCCCTAGATTACAGACAACTGACTCGTCGCAATAGTACCCAGTGAGAATTCCTCCAAACATTATGATCACCAGCTTGTCAAAATCGAGTTTTCGATCTACTTGGGTTTGTTAATGGCCGTAAATGTCGTCTCCATATCCAATACTATTGTCAATCACATCGAGCACAGCCACCATTGGAAACTATTCTAAAGGGTGTTTTTTATACAGGTATAGAACTTTAAGTTGGCTACACTTTTTTAACTGGCGGCCATTTTGTCAGCTGTCAAGTCATTTATGTTTAGTTTGGTTTGGCATATCAACATGAATAGACTGACGCCTGAGCAACGCTTCCAAATTATGCAAATTTATTTTGAAAATCATGGTTCTTTTCGAAAAACGCGAATTTTGTTTAGTGATGAAACTCACTTTGGTTAAATATATACGTCAATAACAAAACTGCCGTATTTGAAGTGATGATAATCCTCAAGTGTATTTCAAACCACCGTTACATCCAGAAAAACTGACTGTTTTGTGTGCCTTATGGTCCGGTGGAATCATTGGACCTTACTTCTTTAAAAACGATGCTGATCAGAACGTTACAGTCAATGGTGACCGCTATTGAGCCATGATTAGGACTTTTTCGTTCATCAGCTGTGGTTTCAGCAAGACGGCGTAACATGCCGCAATTAATTTATTGAAGGAAACGTTTAGTAACAGCATAGTTTCACGTTTCGTACCAGTGAATGCATCCAAGATCGTGCGATTTAACGCCGCTGGACTATTTTCTGTGGGTATATGTGAAGTCGCTAGTCTACGCCGATAATCCCGAAACGATTGACCCCTTGGAGGACCACATTCTCCGCGTTATTGCCAATATACGGCCACAAATGTTGGAAAAAGTCATCGAAAATTGAACCTCCTGATTAGACTACGTCCGAGCCAGCCGTGACGGTCATATGCCACAAGTTATATTTAAATTATAATGCCAAAAGATTATCTTTCGAATAAAGTATATTTCATGTAAATTTAAAAAATTCATCTTTGTTTTATTCCATTTCAAAGTTGTATACCTCTATAAAAAACAAACTTTACTAGGGTATTCAATCGATAAACCGTTATTCGATGAATTTTAAGCAAACAACTGTTCGAGTAAATTAAAATTTACAATTTCGAGTAACGAATAACGAATAATTCGAACAAATTTTGGTCTATTAATCGAGTTAATCGAGTAAATCAAACATGTTCTATTTCAGTTAATATTTTATACAAAAAAAAACTTATTTCGTATTCTTTTTGCAATATTCGAACAGTACTTAACTCATCATAATTTTTTGGTGTTACAGCTTGGATTAGGCCGTTCATTCTTTTCTTCAATTTGGATCGATATTCAACTTAATCAAATAAATTAAAAGTTTATGTAATTTATATGATTTTTGGTCTATATATTTTTTTCCGAGGCATAGACTGTAATGCCATATTTATTTTTTTTTTTATTTGTAAAAATTTTAAAAATTATATCTCTAATGTCTGCTTAAAGTCGAACTTTATAAAAACGAAAGAAAATAATATAAAACCCACCCCTCAATTATATATTAATTTAGAATATTTTTTTAATTTTAAATTAATTGTGTGTACGCCCCGGTCGGCTAGTTGGTAGAGTGCTGGCTTATCAGTGCGGGGGTCGTGGGTTCGATTCCCACCAGAGGCACTGCTCTGTACTCTCTACGCGCCGAAAGCCATAGTAGCTAGTGCGCGGGTAATAGTATATAATTTGTAATTATATGATTATTAATTAATAAAATAAAAAAAAAAAAATTAATTGCCCAACTTTTTGTTTTTTTAAATGTTGATAAAATTATTTTGTGAACTCCTGATAATGTATTTATTTTGTGTTTTATTATGAATTTTTAAGAAAAAATTAGTAAAATGGAACTATTGAAATTATTCGAGTTACTCGAGTAATTTTAATATCTTACTCGATTAATCGATTAAGTCAAAAACCTCAAAATCGAGTTACTCGCTTAGACGAAAACAACCAAATCCGAATAATTTGAATCCCTAATAAAAGTAAAATATTACATTTTAAAAAAAATAATAAAAAACTTTTAATCAAACCTTTATTGCGTTTGGTGCAGGAACTTTTGTAAAGACCGCCAAAAATCATGATCATGGTTCGTTGTTTGTTCAAGGCCTACACGGCTATCCCATGTAATGTTTGATATTTGCAAAAAGCTACATATAAAAAAAATACGTTTTTTGCATTTGTATCAAATTTGTGGGTCATTTTAGATTTCAGGCTAAAGTGGGCTAAAGTGGCTGAACAATGTTGAGCATGTTAAAGGAATAATTGAAATACTAATATTATTAGCATTTATGTGATCCTTATATTTAATAATAAAAATTTTTTTTTTTTAATTTTTTAAAAATTTGATTTTTGTAAGAATCACAAAATTTTTAAATTTTGTGCTTTGATTTCCCAAAACAGGAAAAATCCAGCCTACTAATTGCTATTTTTATAATATAATAGTTGATATTTAAAAAAACAAAATAAATTGGAAAAATTATAATTCGAGTTTGTATTTGGAGCGACTCCTTGCCAGGACATTTTATGAAAATGGCTTTTTTTGTCAAAAATTGAACAAATTTTGAATGTTTTCATCAAAGTTTGCATAATTTTCATAAAAATATAACTTAACTTTATTAAGACTATAATTATCTTTACTTTTATTTAAAAAATCTTTAACACAATGGCCTGGGGACAAAAAAAATCCCAATGAAACTTAATTTTATGTTAGAAAGTGTTTTGCAACCGTCAGATAATGACAATCGTAATTAATTTTTTTTAATTAATTACTGTAGAATATTACTTTAGTTAGTCTCTTTACAGGAAGAAGAAGAAGAAAACATTTTTATTGAAAAATTTTACGGACACAAGGGATACACCAGACTGCCGCAGTTTCGTCCCCCTCCTGGGACTCGTCAGTGGTTAATTTATGTGTCAATTGAACAAAGTATTTTATATTGTTGATTTGCTCTATATGAAAAACTTTTTATTTTTTTTTTGGTGTCGTACTGTGATTTGAACTCACTGCCTTAGCATCAAGCTATGCATTGTAATCTCACCTCTTAACGAGTTGAGCCACGGTCGACACAGCGATGACTTATGACTACGAGATTGTAAAGCTTTTAAGTTAATATAAAAAAAAATCGAAACCAGATTAATATAATTGAAGGGCTTATTGTAAAAACTTGTTAAGCCACATATGATTTTTAGTTTGTTTTTGCCTTTTAAAGGTTAAAACAAAGCAACCAATATGACTTTTGCAGGACCTTTATACTCTAGGTACTTACAATAAGTGTTTAAGCAAGACTTCTATCAAATATTAATCAATGGGTGCCTAGAAACAGCGAAAATCCATTAAACAGTAAATGATTCTTATCAAGTTTTTACAATAAGCTCTTTAATTATTTTATGTAACTTGATGCATATAGGGTTAAGTGTTACACAGATTTTTACCCAAGTAATTTGAATAACCTAATATGTATGTACTTTAAACTGCCACAAAATTATTGCATTACTATTTTATTTACTATATAAAAATAAATCAAAGCGTTATTTAAAAAAAAAAAATATATATTTTCGAAAACTTTTTGAATTGTTCTATATGAGCAAAAATTTAAAAATTAAAATTGTTTCTGTTTTTATTTAAAGAACAAAAAGTTACATCAAAAATTTACAAACTACCTCATATTTCAAAAATAATTTCCAAAATCTCACATCGGCGATCAAGCAATTTTTGAGCATAACTTGATAAATTGGAAAACCACTTTTGAAAATGTTGCTGCAAACTCCACATTTTAAGAATATCAGAACAGGTGCTAAAAAGGATCCAGTTGTTTTAGTCTATGGACATTTTAAACTTAATACACAATGGAAAACTAATTTTAAAATTCTATGCTAAAAATCAATTCCTTTAAGAAGAACAACGAAACATTTTAATAGATACAGTATCAAAATATATACAGATTCCTATGGCCTTTCATGTAGCATTTCCGATTTTAATAAAATTAAAAACCAAATTTATTCAATTTTCTCCATAGAACAGAAAGTAAGTTATGATTTTGTTTCCGAGGTAAAACTCATTAAACTAATTTATCTTATAGAAATTTTATGACAACGGAAAGCTTTGAAAAGTTTACCATAAAATAACCAACGTGATACGACATACTAAAGAAGTTTTAAAATGTGATGACTTACCACCAGAATCAAATAATTTATCAGCACAGATTCCGTATTTTTTGAGAAAACTTGGTAGGAAGATTCATCGCGTTTAATACGCCGTCCTTCCTTATATTTTTAAAAAAGTGTTTTCAATAAAATCGTTAAATTGTTTTTTTTTTCAAATTTTTGCCATATAATTGCAAATATATATGGCAAAAAATGCAACTCCGGAATAGCAAATTTAAAAACTTTTAAACCACTTTTGTAGGCAAAACTTTAAATTGTAATATGCTTTTTACTGCGTTTGTATATCACTTTCCTACCAAAAGTTTGGGATTTTAAGAATTGGTGTTTTAAAGACACTTTGGTAAAAATGGGTTAATATTTTGAGAACGGACGACACTTATGGGTGTCATTGCTGGATAGTAGAGTTTTTGTTTTGGCTGTTTATTTACCACAGAACTGAAGCAACACAGTCAGCATTGTTTATGTTTATGTGGTACGCTGGACAGCAGCAATTGCATCTTTCTTTTTGTACTTGTTTCAATAATTTCACTTTCACTTGCTCTTGTTTCAATAATCCACAATATAATTTTAATTTGTTCTTAATATTCTCTTGTATGTGGTCAAATGTAGATTTACGAATCTCATTAACAAGAGCTAAGGAAAAACCGCACTTGCTCTTAATTAATGGCATGATCACTTTCTCTGCACTTGTGTTTTTATAATATTTATATTTTTTTTTTTTAATTCAATTTTCACTGGATTTACTGAATTTTTTTTTTTTTTTTTGAGTTATTAAATGTTAATGGCGGTATAATCAATAAACAAATTGCCAAGTTATAGTAAGCGTTTAACCCGAAACGCATGATATTTATAAGGAAGTATTTCCTGAGTGTTGCCTCTCTTTAAAAAAAAAAAAAAAAATAAAAAAAATAAAATAAATAAGATGATCAAAATCAGACGAACAGGAACATCAGCAACACATACACAACCATTGCCCTCGCAATGGAGGCTCAGCGAGATGAGGCACTAATTCGCCATAAAAAGAACGAATTCCATCAGACCAACACGCGCACAAAACAACCATTGCCTTTGCAATGGAGGAGTAAACGATGTCTCCAAAGGAATCCGAACGGTTTGCACATGGCTAGACTCAACAGTCCAGCAGCATGCCGAGACACGCCCGTCCAAAGCCGGAAAAGGAAGTGTGATTGAATTTTGTATTTAGTTTTTTCTTTAATTTAAACTGACAACTTTTTTTAGACTTGTGTAGTTCGTGAACGATCTAGTTCAATTGAACTAGTCTTTAGTTAGAACTAGTGAGCTAGTTCGCAATCTTCAGCTCTTTTAGGTCTTTCGCTCATTCCGTTCTTTTTTTATTTTTAAGTAATATTTCTTTACTTAATGTTGTTTTTGAATTTAATTTTGTTTTGTTTTTCAATATTGCTAGCTAATTTTTTTTTAATTTTAAAAAGAGGTGTCTAATATGAACAATACGCTTAAAAATTATCAAACGAATGATTGAACAAAATTGTCAAAGATCGATAGATCTAGAAAATCGATCTAGTTCATTCAGAACAATCGAACTAGAAAGTCCAAGTCTAATTTTTTGCTTTTAATAATTCTTTCTTTTGATAAATTATGTTCTTCACACTTTGTTTCTTTCTTTCACTTATTTCGGAAAGATGCCAGACTGCTTAAAAAAAATGCACGGGTTGAATTTAAAAAAAAGCCAGTATCTGTTGAGCTGCATTTACATAGGTACGAAATCTAGTTTAAACTAGATTCTAGTTCATTATTCGCCACCGTATGATAAAAATCTAGTTTAAGCTGGATTCGAGGGTACAGGTAAATGCAGCTTTGGCCAATTGTCATTAATTACAATTTAATTTGATTTAACTTTGGTTAAATTTGATTACTATTCTTAGGAACATTTGAAAATGATGAGTTGTTGCTAAAAACTCCCAGAAGTGACTCAATAACTCAAGAAGAGTTCGATATATATTGGCGGAAATGTGCAGCAAATCGCTTTGAGCAAATTAAGACCTCAAAAAGTACATATACAATTTTAACAGTGTGGCCAGAATTCACAAAGCCGTCTGATTTGCTGGTAGTAAGTTTTTTAATTACCTTTTTTAAATCAGCACTGATAACTATTTGTTTTATATGTTTTTAGATGGATATAGATTTTTCATTAAGTTATCCTAATTCGACAGTTTTAAAAGACAGATGGGCGGCTTATGGAGAAATTGATTTCCAAAATTTCGGCATCCTTCTTTCGAAGACGCTCTAACTTATTGAACTAAACAATAAAGGTTTGATCATTACATTAATTTTGATTAGCAATTATTTTTGTTTAAAAAAAGACATATTCAATTTTTTTTTTTTAGAGTCTAACATTTTCACCATATCGTGGCAATTACACAACTTGTTTCCTCCTTCTATTGAAACTAAGACTGATAAAGAAGGTGCAAAAGTCCGAAAAAAGTTTTCAATATATGATTTACTGGAATCATTTGCAGTTATTGCTGAAACGAAGGTGGAGTAAGAAGCAAATATGGCGCTTGAAAAACTTCAAAAATAGAAGCAAGATTTCAAAATAGAAGAAGCCAAGACTTTTAGTTGTTGGTGAATTCACAAAAGTAGAATTTAGTTTTGTTTATTTTTATAAGCTAAAATTTCCGTGTCCAACTATATATTAAACTCGCTAGACATTTTTTTTTCAAAATTTTTTTTGTTTTTAATCTAAAATTTCCTGAGGAGGGTAAAAAAATTTATAATTTTATATAATCTGTTTTATGATCTTCCAGTTTCTAAAAAATATGTTAAAGTTAACATTATTAAGCACGAGATATTTAAATTGTTTTTCAAAACGAAGTTCTAAATAGTTCCAAAATTGCATTTGTAGAAGTCAAATACTTCCTTTGTATAATATATGTTTTTTGATTTTCTTCAAACCATTTTTTGAAAAAGCTGCTCTACTTAGAATACGATAAGGGCACAATTTTGATACCAACTAAAAAGGAGAAAAAGTAAAAATAACCTATTGATTTAAAAATTAATGATTTTTACAAAAATACAATTGATAATTGAGAAAAACAAAAAACAAATGCAATGCAGATGAAGTATTTGACTTCAATAGGATATAATTTTGGAACTACTTGGAACTTCCTTTTCAAATTTTAGTGGATTTATGCTAAAAATACCGATTTGCCTTAAAAGTATAACATAATGAATTTCCAACTGGTATGCTATTTTTTTTCATTATTTGAAAAGCCGTTTATAATAAACATAAATAAAGTTCATTAATTTCAAAATCCATGGAATAGTTTGCTTCAATTTAAACATTTTCTGAACTTAAAACTAGTTCAGAAAATGTTTGAACTGAAGATAAGATAACAGTAACCCGCTATGTTATTTTTTCTTTTGTTAAAATTTTACTTTGGTGGAGTTAAGTGCTATGGAAACACTGAACCGGGCGCTGCGATGCATATGAGGGATAGAAAACTCATATATATTATTTTCTAAATTGTTGTCACCACAGGGAATCGAACCCGGGACCATCTGTGTAACAGTCCAACGCGTTAATCATTACACCACAACGCCCATAGTTAGTTTATGAACTAGTAGTTATTAGACATTGTGAGAATTCTCTGAATGATATTTAGTGACCGACCGAACAGTTCGGCCAGAAAATGAATTTGGTCTGTATTCTTTATTTTAAAACATTATGGACAAATTTGGCGAATGGAGACGATTTTGAGTGACAAATTTAAAGAAAAGTCCGTAGTTAAGTAATAAATTCACTGTTCGGCCTCCAAAAGTTCGGCCAAATCGAAAATAGTTCGGCGGCCGAACTTTTAACTTTATAGCTAAACTTCGATTTTTTCCTTAAAATTTATACACAAAATCGAATTAAATCGGCTCAACAAACATGTTTCCAATACAAAAAATTTATAATCATTGCCCCTAGATACCCAAAAACCGACCAAATATAGTTTTTTGGCCGAACTGTTCGGTCGGACACTAATGATATTAATGATTTTTTGCATATTAGCAATGAAGTTGCACTGGAACTCGTCCATTGAAACTTTTCGCTAAACTAATTAAATTTTTTTTATAAAGGTTGAGGTTAAGAAGAAGAATAAACGTTTTTCTCTAAAAATTAAAAACAGTGATTTTCCAAATTTTTTTATTTTTTTTTTATTGTATTTTTATTTGTGTCTTATAATTGTCAGATTGTATGATAAATTTTTAAACAACCTGCGGCTGTAAGAATTAAATAAAATTTTTTTTCTTAATTTTATGAAAAAGTCATTTTATTTATTAAAAGTTTCATTCACCAATGAACCTTTCACTTTGCGAAAAAATAGTTTCATTAGTTTACTGAAAATTTCATTGGTTTTAGTCCAATAAAATTCTCTCTGTGCATACATATAGGGGAACGTCTAGATGATGTCACACACCATAAGGCACAAAATTTTAGAAAATTTTTCATACACTTTGTGAAAAAAAGTTTCATTAGTTTACTGAAAATTTCTTTATTTTTAGTCCACTTAAATTCTCTCTGTGTATAAACCTAGCGGAGCGTCCTCAGGATTTCGAAAATGTAGCTTATAATTCATAAAACAAAGTACATTTTCGAAGTTCTGAGGATATCCGTTGGCAAATTATTGTTTTAGAGCATTTTGATTCTCGGGGATTTCAAGGGTTTTTTTTTATACATTTTTACTTTAAAACAAGGTTTTAATAATATTTCATCAATATTATTGTATATGCTCTTTTATATGATTGTAATAACTTTATTATAAAATACTATTTTTTCTGTTGATAGTTAACCCATGTTAACCTGGGGTCAAATATGACCCACGTAAGAAAATGCAGCTTTATGGCAAAATTTATAAATAAAATAAAAAAAGAAATAATTCAATTTATATTTATTCTAAAAAATTTTCGTTAACCGTTTCTAGTCTTCGAGTAGGTCAATTTAGTAAAAATTAGAACTTAAAACTTTTCCATAATAATAATTTTGAGGGAAAAAAATTTACACTATTAAATTAAAAATACGTTTTTCGAAAATACTCCTGAATATGTACAAAAAAATCAATTTTAATATGAATACAAATGTCTGAATTTATACTAAATAATTAATTTTAACTAATTTTAAAATGTAAATAAATTACAATTAGAAACATAAACAAAAATTTATTTTGTCATCTTTGTGATTTTTGACTCTTAAAATACGAGGGTCAATTGTGACCCCGTGAAAACACAGGTTAACTATGAACACGAAAAATTATACTTTATAATAAAGTTATTACAATTATATAAAATAGCATACACAATAACATTGATGAAATATTACAAAAATCTTGTTAAAAAAAAAATCTATACAAATTTAAAAAAACGTTGAAATCCGCTAGAATCGAAATGCTCTAACAAAAATATTTGAGAACGGATATCCGTAATACTTATTATTTAATATTTGGGATGTATTCAATAAAAAATTTGACAGCAGGAACTAGTTTTTTGGTTTTTGTTGAATAAAATTTTCAAAAATGTAAAAAAGTAACTTTTAGGTCCACCCCAAATATATGTGCATTTTTTTGACTCCAAGTTAGAATAAGTTAGCGATTTTCTGGGAAGGTAATATTTTTTATCTGAGTTGTTGTTGAACCCAACACAAAAATTATATTACATTTTTAAATTTGGACAAAAAAAATTTTTTTTTTTTTATATTTGGTAAATTTTTCCAAGGAGGCCTGATATTCAAGGGCGATGCGGGAGACATTCCCGTTATACTAGCACTCTAATTTTTTGCATGGTGAATTTATCCAAACAAATATTTTAAGAAGGGGACAGCCCCAAAAATCGCCAGTTGAAAAATAAGGACCACCCTAGTGTCTATACGTAGCGGTATTTGGGCCCTAGAGGGCCCCGGTCCCTTTAACTGAAGACAGAAAATTTATTTTTTAATACTAGAGGGGAGAAGTTACTTTTTTTTTAGGAACGCCAAAAATGTGTGTCAATTAAAAACCTCTTCCCCATTGTGCAACTCTTCATCAAACTTATTTTATTGTAATCGCTGAAGGATTTTGAATTCTTTTTTTAGATATTTTTTGTGGTCGATGTGTTTTATTTATTTTAGCTTAATTTCCATAAAAAAAGAAGTCCTTATGTTGGGGAGTGGCTTTTTACTGCCATCATCTTCTTGATATTTCAACATTCTGTTTATTTTTTTTTTGTATCATATTTACGAATATTATGATTCTGATGTTCTTATTTTTTGCATATCAATTTTATTTTTCCTCTTCCAAGTTTTCTGGTTTTGTGGTTGTATTCTTTTTTAAAATTATTATAATAATTCAAGATTATTATGCTTTCATTGCATTTAAAATTAAATTTTTATTATCATATTAAAGAATCCTTTTCAACCCACGTTTGTTGGCTTAAAAAAGAAACAATTTGGCAGCAAAGAATTATACAGAACACCCAAGGATTGAATATCTTGTGAACATTAATAAACTGCAAATTATCACTATTATGGAGATATAACTGGAGAGAGTTCTGGTAGGATCCTTCTAACAAAACTTTGTCACTTAACATGTAATAATCTATGAATATCAATAATGCATTTTATAGGAAAGTGCAAATGCACATATAAAGAAAAATGTTGCCATTTTCTAACTGAAATTTCATTACTACGAATTAAAAATTTGCATTTTCTACATCCTATTTAAAATGCAAAGTCAAAATTCCAAACGGTATTCCAGTTACGACGTTTTTATGCATTGGAAATTGAAATTAAATTTTCTAAATATTTTTTCCAAACTATGAACATATCAATAAAAACAAATATAAACTAAATGAGAATTTTGAAAGAGCTGACATAATCTTCTATTTTTACATAACTAACAAAAATTAACAGTTTACTGCAAAATTACTGTTTTGGTAGTTGTTTAATAAAATACTAAAATAACTACTCCAAACAACTGTTACTGAAGTATAGTATTTTTGATTAGTTATTTTTTGAAATTATTGTCTTAAATAGTAGTTTTTTATTTTCTCATAGAAAAATTACTACAGTAACAGTTAAAACAACTACTGCTGTTTACTACCCGAATGACCTACATGTAGTTACAGTAAGAATATTCTGAGTGTATGCTTTATTTTATTTATTTTTTTTGTGGCCGTTGTGGTGTAATGGTTAGCGGGTTGGACTGTTACACAGATGGTCCCGGGTTCGATTCCCGGTGACGACAACATCAATTTAGAAAAATAATATGTATGAGTTTTCTATCACTTATATGTATCGCAGCGCCCGCCTTCGGTGTTCCCATATCACTTAACCCCACCGAAGTAAAATAATGAATCATGGCTATGAAACAAAAAAGCTTCAATAAATTCGCCAACTCTACAACAGGTGGCGAGCAACAACTGTCCTAAGACTTATCTCGCGCAATTACAGTGTTTCCATGTTTGAAGCCCTTCATCCTTCACCACCTTTCATCTCTGCACTATACCCTTTTCAAAGAAAGCAACACATTAATATATAGGATGAATTTCATATTAAAACCTACAAAAAAGGCACATTTTGAACCCGACCCTCTCAGATTTTGATGAAATTTTGCATACATCTTTTTTTGGAAAAAAAACACTTGGCCTTTGCAGTGTTTTCCCAGTTTAAAGTTTTATTTTTACCAAAAAAAAATGTTTCAGTGTAATATAAAAAATTACAGTGTCTGTTTGCGAAAGCTAATTTAAATACCTTTCTTCTTTGAAATCGGTTTAGCCATTCCGTAGTAATCACAGCTTGAAAGTACATATTATCGTCATTTTGCAAAAACTTCGATACCTTGCCACGCCCACATATTTTCAAAAATGCAATTTCTAGAAATGAGGTTGTGTTTGTATAGGTAAAATGTAGATGTATGCAAAATTTCATCAAAATCTGAGAGGGTCGGGTTCAATGCATATCGGTTTTGATATGAAATTCATCTTAGGAAGAATTTCCAGAGTGATACTTCTCTTTAAAAAAATAAATAAAAAAAAATGTACATAAGACAATTGTACTAGCTCAAAACTAAAAAATCCTCTGGTGGTCCAAAATTACTAAGACAAAAATTACGAAACTTTTGAGCACTATTTCGAAAGAAATATCTAAACTTTGGTCAAAGTGCACTACAACCGCTAACTTCAATCGCTGGTAGGGAACTGAAATATCCACTTCAAAAATTATTTACTTATTTTTTTCCATACACTGATAAAATTTTCCTTTTAAGTATTAATGAATCGATTTCATTAAAATGGATTCATTGATTTAATGAATAATTTCATTAACTGAATAAAAATTCATTAATATTGTAAACTTTTTCATTAACATTTTTTATGAGTTTTTCATAATTTCATTAAAAAAATTCATTAAATCAATGAACATTTTTCGAATTGTTTTAAATACAAATTTTACTTTGTAATATGCAAAAAAAAATTTAGTTGGGAAAAACTTTTTGATTTTGTTCATAGTACATTTTGCATTTAAAAAAAATAATCGCCGAAGTTAAACGCCTAGCATTACAAATGACATACATTTTTTGTTATGCAGAATTAACTAAAACTTTATAAAACATTGATTTGAGGCGGTCTCATAAAAGTTAGCGTATAAAGTTGCGAAATGACTGCAAAATTCATAAAAAAAATTCCTTAAGTCGACATAAGTGCTTTTGGCTAATAGTTTTTGGCTAATATCTCAACCCCTTTAAAAAGTGTATAATGAAGTAAATTTAAAATTTTTGTTTTGTAATAAAAAGTAATGAAAATATTTCATACAAACTATGAATTTTATTCATTAAACACATGAAACTTCAATAATCTTTAACTAATGAAAATAATTTCATATACATACTTCATGGAATTTTCATTGGGTCAATGAAACCATTCATTAAAATTGATTTAATGAAACATGCTTCATTGATTCAATAAAACACATCTTTGGGGACTTTTTTTGTGAAAAAATTCATTATATTAATGAAGGAATTCATTAATACTATGAACAAATTTCTATCACTGTACGCATCGATTGAGTGGTATTCCTAGCTGTTTTTATTCGGGACACCATACTGAGTACATTTCTTCTGCATAAGCTTTTAAGTGCTCCCAGATTTCATGTAAACTCATATAAGTTTAACATTAGTAATATTTACTTTCAATTGTTCAGCCCACAAAAGACTATCCGTCGAATTAAATTTTATGTTCCTTTGAATTTGTTAATTAAGAAAAGACAAAAAAAGTTAATAGTGCAGCACATTTATGTAGCTTTCAACATCAATTATAGTCAAATGCTACTTGTCTTTATCAATAATAGCCAAAGAAGATGACATCTCCCACCCACTTGGTCATCTAAAGTAAATACGGCAGAGTCATCAACTTCATCATCATTGCCAGCATCAATATCGCCGCCGTCATGGCAAAGACTATGCTCATAGCATGCCCCACCAAATTTCAATGATAATTTTACTTGAATGCATTTCTTCCATTTGTAAAGTTATCCGTATTTCTTTCTCTGATTGCTTTTGATTATTTTCACATTTTGATTTAGTAGACAATTTTTTTGAGTAACGCAAAATTTTATATATTACTGGCCTTTTAAAGACCCCGACTTAAAAAAAAAAAAACCATAAACGCTAAAGAAAATAAACATGATAATGCGTGCTTATATATATGTATACATATTAGGGTGACAGCTATTGCTCGAAATGCTGAACTTCGAGATGTGCACACTCTTTTTTGACACTTAATCTTCGAAGTGGAAATTTCAACCAAGTGGAATAATTTCGCTATTCAAAAATAACTGAATTATTATTAAGTGGGACCAGATAGAGACTTATTTCTCTCCAAATTTTTGTTGTTCCAACTACTTTTTTAAATCACTATGGCTAGGAAGTTAATGCATTTATAATCGTGTTTTATGTACGTAGAATATGAATTACAAATCGTAAAATATGCACTTACAATTTTAAAAAATAGCTAGAAAATTCCCGAAATAGATCTATCAACACATTCCTGAAAGGGTCAAATAATAAATTTGAAAACAAAAAACTCTATAGATTATTTGTTAGGACAATATCCTAATGAAGAAATATAGAGTATGGCCTCGAACTTGAATAATTTTCATTTTCATTGCACAATAAAAGGTCAAAAAAAACATAATTTTTTTTTTAATAAAAATTATAACAAACTTGTATAAAAGGCAAAGTACCGCCTAGTTTACTTCCCCTGTTTTGTTTACAAACTAAACAAAATATAAAAAGGAGAGAAAAACAAAAAAACGTGTATTGAATATCCACCAGAGGTGGACCTTGCACATCAAACAAGTTTTCAATTTATTTTTTTGATCAATGGTTATAATCTTTAACTTCAAACTCATATATTAGTTCTCATGTAGTGAGTAAACTAGTTCATATGAATGTTTGATGTTTGGCATGGGATTGTTACCGCTTTCAAAACGTGTTCTGATGATAGGAACCTAGAAAATTCCCGAAATAGATCTATCAACACATTCCTGAAAGGGTCAAATAATAAATTTGAATTAGCTTTTATTATTGATATTTTTCACATTTTCAACAATTTTAACACATTTAAGTAATTTGTGTCTTAAAAATTGGCTAAAAGTTTTAAAATTTGAGTTAATCATCTTAAGATAGTAAGTAATTATAAATAGTGTGCGTTATGGTGGAATGGTAATCGCTTTGGACTGTTACGCAGCTGGTACCGGGTTCGGTTCCCGGCGGCGTCAACATCAATTTAGAAAAAAATTATGTATGAGTTTTCTATCCCTCACCCCCACATTCGGTATTCCCATAGCACTTAACCCCCACCTGAATTTGCCCTGTTTAAAGCCCATCATCTTTCCGCACCTTCCATCTCTGCTCTATCCCCTTTCCAAAGAAAACCACACATTAATAAATAGGAAGATTTTCCCGAGGGTTGCTTCTCTTTAAAAAAAAAAATAATAATCTGTTTGCGTGAATGACTTTCAGCAAGGGACGCAAAAGTTATGGCGGTTTTAATTTTCAAATTTCTAAAAATTCCCAAAATTAAATTTATTGATTTCAAAAAAATTTCGCACATGTAAAGGGTCCGCCAAATCACTTTTTTTTTAACTCCTGAACCAATTGGACTTTGTATGGCGTCATACCAAGGTCTTTATGCAAAATTCGTCGCAATGATGTCTCCGAAATGTTCAATTGTTGAGAACGACGGTGAATTGATGGTGATGGCGCTCCACGCACACTTTCTGCCACAGCAGCAATACTCTCGGGTTGTACGCACTGTTTTTGGCTTTTCAGGCTTTGGTTTATCGATAAGGATGCCAGTTTCTTTCACTTTTTTCACAAGATAACGAACATACGGACCATATTCGTTCAGCGGAAGGATAAAACTAATTATCTGTTTAATCAGACATGAGCTAAGTGTTACCATTCACGAAATAAGCACTAGTTGAAAAAAAAAAACGTTAGATGGCGGACCCTTTATTAAACAAATACCGGTTTTATATATTTTGTAAAAGCTTTTTTTCAAAAAATCATTAAAAATAGTTAAGCCCCGAGACCCAAAGTGAAACTATTTGGTTAAAAACACTCTTTTTTTTAAGCGAGAGTAGAAAACTGCATTTTAAAAATAAATTGCATAAAAAATGCAATTATTTTTGAGGCTGGAAAAAATAATAAAAATAATACGCAGTATAAAAGTAGGGTACCGCACCATAACAATACAATTTAAGTGGTGGATGATTCGATCAATATTAAAGAAAATACGAATACACCACTTTTTGAATGCGAGTATTTCTCATTTTTCAAAAAAAAAAAAAAAGTAAATAGCGCATAAAACCGTAGATTTTTCGAAATTTAGGCGGGTTTATAAAGTTTCTGAATGCAAAATGAATTTGAAATCATATTTTAACCGATTTTGCGTGGAATGGCCGATATATATTTTAGCGTATAATAAAATAATATCGAAGTTCTAATCTGTTTAACTTTAAGAGTATTTCTTTTCAATTAAAACAATTTTAATTTTTATTTGTTTTTTTATATAAAAAAGACATATTTTTGGGGGTCCGTGAACTAGTAGAAATGTATCAAGGGGTCAGTGAAGCAAAAGTTGGTGGGAAACGCTGGCTTAAATGAAAAAGCAATATCCACAAACCAATTGACAAACGTATAGACTTTGATCATTTCTTATTTACTAAGGACTGTTCGTATTTTATTAATTTTTTTTTTTAACTACAAAACATAAAAATTAAGCAAACAAATAATTCTCGTATTTATATTCTTGTAGTTACTAATGAACTAATTTATTGACATAAACCGAAGAAACAGCAAAAAACAAGAACTATAAGAATTGCATATAAAAAACAGTGTATTTAGTGACTTATTTTAAGCTGTATTTACTTGCAAAGTTTTTTTTTTTTTTTGTTAAACTTACAATGCACATACATTAGAGTGTCCCTTAAGTATGAATGTTGGAAATGTTGATACGGTACCCTCTAATTTTTTAATATTTGACTTGAATATAACTTATGTGTAATTATAGGCCTCTACGACAACGCCTACCCTAAGCGACTAGGCCTTAAAGAGCGAAAGATGCGTTTATATGGGGGAAAAATTACTTTTTTTCAGTTTTTTTCTAAGTTTTTTAAAAGGTGTTATAGTTTTTATTCTAAATGATAAATTATTCGATATAATGATAAAATTGTGTATTTAAAAAGGTATAAAAATCCAAAATCGGTTAATAACTAGCCTAGTAATAAATACTGCGTCAGACCACTATTGTCCCAATTATAACCTGACCGAAATATTCGATTCGATTGAAATTGATTACTACAATAGAATTTTTTTATTCAACAGATTAAAAATTGAGAGATATGAAAGAAGTTTTTTTTATTTCGTTAACCTGTCTTAAGGTAATGTCAAAACCGGACAACATTTTTGGGGTGCTTTTCAATTCTTTAATTTCAAATTTTAAAATGTTTACTTCAACAAAATCGAAAAAATTTATCTTTACACTCCAGGGTCTTGTTTAAACATATTATAGATTAAAAGTAAAAAAAATTAAAATTATCCCACAGTACATTTGGGTAGGGCAACGATTTGATTTTACGGATTTCGAGGAAATTGTGTTTTTTGGTAATAACAGTATTTTTTACTGGGCTATTTATTAACCGAGTTTGGATTTTTATACATTTTTGAATACATTTATACATTTTTGATTATCATTATGTCGAATAATTTTTTTCCCCATATAAACGCATGTTTTGCCCTGTAAGGCCTAGTCGCTTAGGGTAGACGATGTCGTAGAGGCCTATAAATACACATGAGTTATATTCAAGTCAAATATAAAAAAACTAGAGGGTACCGTATTAACATTTCCAATATTTAAACTTATGGAACACTCTAAGGGACACTCTAATATACATATGTACTCGTACATCTAGATCCGTTGAAATCTTCGACCTATAAAACGTACAAGTTGTGCCGTTTTTTATTTTAGTTTTTTTCTTTAATTCTCTATATGCGTTCAAGTAATGTGGCTTTACTGCCAAGAGATCTTGCATTCCCAGCAAAAATTTTCGTTTCCGCAGATTGGTTATAAAACATCTTTTTTGCATAACGATTTTTTTTAAAACGTTTCCAATACCGGTTTATCTACTCGAAACTAGTACCGGTTCTGTTAGAATCAATTCTAGAACTAGTTCCCGGTCTGTAAGGTGTTATACCTTGTAGTAGTAGTTTAAGAACTTAAACTCCAAAGAACGTGCCCTAGAACAGGTTCCTTGAAATCAGTTCCAGTTGAACCATTTCTAGATTAGTTGGAAACTGATTCCAAAAAATATTCCTGGGAGTAGTATTTTTAATAATGTGCGTGTGTGACATCATTACAAATATGGTTCGGTTTAAGGAAATTTATTCAAAGGACTGGTTGTGGCAGTGAACATAAAAACTATAACAGCCGTTTCCAAACTTTAGTTTAGAGTGTATTTCTAAGCGATAAAATATTGCTACTATACAAATTATTACTCAAACATAAACAAATAAAGAAAGCCCAAAATCTCAATCTAAAGCGACTGAATTAATCAAAAATATCTTCAAAAGGAGACCTTTTCCTAGTTTATTTTCAAAGGGCACTACTTTGTAAATGTAAGTGTGAGAATGAGATTTGATTCAGATATGAACTAATATAGTGAGAGAATCCAATTTTCTAGGTCAGCGTTTTTATTTGGGAACAACTGAATCTTGGAACTAGAATGGTATTCGTTAACTACATGTAAGTGTTAAAGCGTTTCTAAAGAAATCATAAAAAAAACTAACGAAAAGCAATATAAGATGAATTGAAATGAAATGAAATAAAATAAAAATAAATGCAACTAAGAATTCTTAATTCGACTGCACCGAATTTTCTATACTCTTTAGTGAACTTGTACACACAGAAAAATAAATTGCCAACCAAATTGAAATGTGAATTTTGGTCACTTTAACAAATTAATTCGATCAGAACAAACATATATAAATGTGATTTCTGGATATTTTCAGTGTTGCAACTAACATTTAGTTGTATTAATCGAATTTTATCCCGAAAACCAATATTTTGTTGTACCTACCGATTGTAGTCGTAGGAACCGAATTTCAGTTGGAAATCGTTAAAAAGTTTTCTCTGTGCGTAATTAAAAAAAATTTATTGAATTTACATATATAAAAAAGATTGTCACTTAACAAATATCATATACAAAATAGGGAATTATTACATTCACATAGACAAAACATTTAAAAAGAGGATAAGGAACATTTTTAAAGAGGAAGTAAACAATATAGTTTGCGCAATAGGTGAAGCTGAAAAAGAGGAATCGGAAGTAATGATATTTAAATTGCTCCGGGAACTCCATTTTGTAGAGGAAATTTCACAGTTTTTTCAACCAAAATAAGATGGTTGAAATGTGGTTGACTCCGATTTAGAAAAGCGTTCTTCAAATTAACTACCTTCAGAGAAGAACCTTCCCCATCCGTCAGCCATCCCATTTCCAGCTATGTAACAATTCCCTAGGACCTATGAAATTTCAATACTGACAAGTTATTGATTACTTCTTGACTGATCTTGCATAGTTCGAAGAGATTGCCAATGCATTGCCATGATCTCCACCGCAAAGACGGTATCATGATCCGGGAATCCAATGTATTTTCCAACAGAGAGTTCACAGCTGTAAAAGCCCTACCAGAAAGATTTTCAGGGGGTTTAGTGTTAGAAAATGTGTTCGCAACAACATGCGTGAAAGGGTTAAAACAAAAGATAACTTTCAAATATAACCCATTTTTTTTTAATTTGTGTATGCTTTGCAATACATCAAAACTTCATCGCAATACCCTAGAGAAAACTTCATTGTAAGATCAAAACCGAGCAAACTCTATTCTGGAATTTTTTTCTACAAAATATTAATAAAATCGGAGTGTTTCACTAGGAATACATACATGCTTTGTAGGATGGTCCTCAGTTTATTTTTTACTATAGGCCAACACTCTAGTTATGCCCCCTACTAATTCAGTGCGATTGTGTTGATATCAGGGACATCGGTTATGGGGAGGAGAAATAAGTAGTGGTATCTATGGATATCTAACTTGAATTTCTCTAAATTGTAAGTGTAAGGAAAGACGTCTGTTAAGAGGTTATTTTGCATACGGCTGGTTTGATAAAAGAACGAATTCTCTCTGTGATGCGTTGTGCGATCCACTGGACTATCGACCACCAACGGATGATATATAATAGACAAGCGTGTGTTATGAACACGAACGTTAGGAATAAGTTCATTTATCTGAGGGGAACAACCCCCATGGTAGACACAAACCCCACATTTCGACGATGCTTAAACGAACCAATAGTGCTGGATACCCTACTATCATTAATGAGCGCTAACGCCCTCCTATGCACACGGTCCAGAAGCTCCAAAATATACTTCCAAGCATCTGCCCATATGTGGCATATCTTCTGTTTTCTAATATTGATACTACTCATGCACACAGATGAGATTGATGAACCCACGGCGCTATGGTTCAACAACCAACATTAGGACTTGCGCGCATTAAAATCGACCCAATTTGCACGACCCCACTCTAAGATTGTAAGCAGGTCCTGATTGAGTGTGTCATTCATATTCTGGCTTTTGGCTTCAACCAGCCATACCAAGGAGATTATGTTGTAGGAGGAAGAATCCATTTCAAACACAACATCAAACAAAACTAGTCGATACCACGATACAAAGAAAAACGATACCGTACTTTGGATAAATAAAAAGTAAAGCTTTCACTAAACTCACCATAAAATTTTTTACATATATTTAATATTAATAATACGGTATCATTCTACTATACATTGTACGCCTTTGTCCCCGGGGGTAGCGACATGTTTTGTTTGATTGCCCTATAACATAATCTCATTGGCCATATTGTCCTCGTTGGGCGCCATTTATAATACTTCTGCAAAATGTTGGGACCAACTGAGGACTACTTTCAAGATCAGCAAAAATGAACATAATATCATTGTAAAAAAATATACGCCCTAAGTTTGGCGCAAATTCAAACATTTATACCTAATATGCCGAATATTTTAGCAACCAAAATTTTTAAATTTGCCATTAAATGTATTTCTACAACAACTAAAATTTTATGTTTCAACCGAGCTTCTGTTGCACTCACAAAAATTCTGTTGTTACAAATGTTGTAACTAGGCAGTTAACCCTCTGGCGACCAAACTTTTGGTAAAACGTCCTTTATATATTATTTTTATTTGGAAATGATTCATCATTACATTTCCTACAGAAGGCTTATGTAATATGGTACATATGTATCCCATTGATCATCATCACATGCCGCATTGATTTTTCATAGAAGGAATTGAAAAAAAATTTTTGTTGGCACCTTTCTTGTGAAATAGTAGGTCGCCAAACACGAGTCCACAAAAATATCAAATGTTTCAGCAGTTTCGATTGCTGCAAGAATCAGATTTTTTTTGTGTACTATCTAGCATATTCAAATATTTTGACTGATAGACTGATATTTCGATATGTTACAAACGGAATGGCAAAAATAATTACACCCTTCTTCTAATAGCGAATGGTTTAATAATAACCACAGTTTACAAACAGAATTGAAAATAAAAGAACTAAACTCAATTGCTGACAACGCCAATGTTGGGTTATTATTGTTTCTGACGTTTACAACAAACAATTGCAATTGAAAGAAGAAGAACTTGCCGCAGACGCAACTTACATTAAAAACGAATAAGAGAACACACACCAACCAACATTCAATGGCAACAACATCAACTAACATCAGCAGAAGCAATAACAAATGAAACGTGCCTTCAAGATCCATATTTGAATGAAGAATTAATACAAAAACAAAAAAAAAAACTGAGACTCATGATTTCTTATGAACTTGAATCCTACTGAAATTGAACACAGAAAAGAAATACTTAATACCACAAAAATTAAAGGGGAGTGGTGTTTTTACTATACACACAGAAAAAAAATCAACCCTTTTTCAGCTGAAATTCAAATGTTGCAAGAAGGGTTTTGTAAGCGCTTGCTACTATCTGTCAGTTGTCAAAACTGAAATGGGTTGGTACAACAAAATTCAAATCTTTTATTGTCAAAAACGTTACTTTTAGTTGACACAGCTGAATGAAGTTGTGTGGTTGGCTCCAATAAAACTTCTGTAATCGCAATTAAATTAGGAATTATCGAAAATTTCTGCCTTTCAACTTTTGCAAAACTGCATTAGTTTTTCTCTGTGTGTATATATTTTCTACATACCCGGCTATATGATAGGGGGCATATTGTTGATTTTTGTTAAACTGCTTAATATTGAAAGCAGCATTTGTGTTTTAATAGTTGCATATAGTATGTGGCAACTACAATTTACTCATATGTTTTCATTTAATGCGTTGGAGTCTGCATCAATAAAAACAAAACTTAAAGTAGAAAAAGAAACCCAAACAAAAAAATTAAACATAATTTTTGAACATGTTCCATGTAATATGTAATTGAAGATGTTGAAGTTGTATGATGTGTGTGCCGACATAGCCATCATAATCTTCAGCAGCTCTAATGTCTTCTCTAAAGAAAAGTGAAAAAAAAAACTTGAGCAAAGAAAACTAAAAAAGGATAAAGGGAATCAGCACACTCTAAAGGATACTTTACATAGCGTTTTCCGAATTTTGGCAAAAACAATTAATTTTTTCTTTATCAAACATCTAGAGTTGATCGATTTGGTTTATTTTTCTATGGGAAATTTAGACGAACTACAACATATCTCACCGAGAAACAAGTTTCTGTAATATGTGTTCTACGACATGTTACTGGACTATCGTAAAAGCCATAGTTCGGTGACATGTCCCACGTTCGGTCTGCGACATGTCACAATGGGTAAATTTCCCCTTCTTTTGACAATTCCAAGTAAAAAGTATAAGGGCTTTCCATATATAAAGGAATCAGTTTGTCTAAATTTCATAGAGGGTTAGGTTAGAAGAGGCAGCCGCCATTATGGCCAGCTCACATAAAATGCTTTCGCGTTGTGATATCTTATAAAGGATTGTTAACTAGGCGGCTACATCAGGGTCAAAACCAAACCAGATGAAGAGACTAATCCTTCTAATCCGTAAGGTAACTCAAAACCGTATGACTGAAGAGAGCAGCCCTCCAGTTCGCGGACGCCTGGCACTGTTATAGAAGATGGGGCGAAGTTTCCTTCTTTTTCTCATTGTGACAGCTTCTGCGGAAGTCATTATAAGGAACGTCCATCCTTCGCGAGTGTATGCCACAAGCGCCTTGCCTCGTAGCCATCGCCAGAAGATTGCGCAAATTGAAACGGAGTAGTCTAATGACCGCCCCAGTACGTCGGCGATCATAAGTGGGCCAAACACACGCCTGACAGATGCAAGCTGCCAGCGATATGCCCAGGGCGTGGTCGACATTATCTTCGCTACGCAACGTCCCACTTCCAGCAAGTTCAACGGCAACAATGTGTCATATGAGTGTCAAATTCGAATTTTTCGTAATCTCCTTCAGAGAGTCCCTGCATTCATGGACAACCCTCGATGTGATAAACACTCTATGAGCTCCAATAAAATATCCGAATATTTACATCATCCGCAGAAGCAACTGTCTTACAGACCACAATGTTCAAATTAACGAGTAGTCGATTCATAGTCAGATTCCGGAGTAGTGGTGATAGTATACCATTCTGTGCGATGCCTTTCACCACCACTTTCACGTTGCCGCACCAAGTTTAGATCTGACCACCGTATAACTAAGCAAGCATGCAATGAGCTCGGTAAAGACATCATCCACCAGCAAGTCCCGTTTGGCTCCTCTAAACGCATCACGTTTGATGTTATTGGACGTGTTTTCTATATCAAGAAGGGTTAGTTCACAAACTAGTTTAATTTTTAAAGATCTATTAAGAAGATTTATTAAGAATAGATAATTATTGTCTAATCTGATTTTCGTTAATTTTATTCTAAATTGTCAAGCGAACCATTGACAAATATAATATTATTAATAATTTAAAGAATTTAACAAACAAACGAGTGAACTAAAAGAACGAACTAGTACGAAAATGTTAATGCACTAAATGAGCTGTGAGGTATATTGTTGAACATTACAAGCATACAAACAATGCAGGTGCCAGTAGGGAAAGCAAAATCCCGCACTTTTTCATTTCCTGGGAAAGCGTGACAATTTTTCGAAATTTCCGGGAGTGAGTGACTTTAACAAAGTCTAAGATAAACGGAGAAGTTAACTGTTGAGGTGAAGCTAACACATTTTTTTCCTTTAAAAAGTAGTTTAAAATATTAAGTGCTGCATTAAAAATGTTGAATATTTAACTTCATTGTTTGTAATTGCAATGTTAAAAATCCCGGGATTCCCGAAATAAATTCCCGAGATGGCGGGAACAGAAAAATTCTTAGTTCTTCTTTAATCCCGGGATTCCCTAGTTGCCAGCAAACAAATAGGTTGTCTCAATGAATTCGTTATCTCGGTATACAAGGATGTTTATAAAATATTAGCTTTTATTAAATTTGGGGATATTTTTTTAATTTATTTCAGGCAATAGATTCTTCACCTAATCTTTCAATTTCACTTATAATAAAATCTAATTCTTTTTCTTCCATAACAGGAAAACAAGTGAAAACCATACGGAAAAAATTACCAATATTACGATATTGCAACGGTGAATATCCCACCATCAGGGTACCCTGGCGTATCATAAGTTCTTTGACTTTGGGAGCGATCTACAAGAAATTTAAAAAAAATAGTTACTTTAGAAATTATTTTATGGTTTTTTTAATTTCATTCATATTTTACCTCATATAATTTTGATTTCCATTCGTCATTCTCTTGTTGATTTCTCATTTTCTTTGGTATATACCAAAAACATATATTTGTATATTGATATTCATCTAATACTAAACGAAATCCTTTTCTCTGCTGCAACTTTGTGAGAAATAATTTTGACATATCTATGGCATGATCTAATAAACGTCCATAGCCACCATAACCTCTAGCTTTTAACATAAGCCAAAATTTGAAGGCATCAATTTTGCGACCACACTGAACACTCTTATTGCCGGTATCGTAGGAGATATCATAGAATTTATCTTGTTGAAAGAGATAGTGAACTGCCAGACTATTGCATTGTGGTAGTAGTTCTGCATAGCGTGTTAAAAATAGGGAACACTGTAGCGGAGCTCCTAAGGTTTTGTGAGGATTCCAAGAAAATGAATCAGATCTTTCAAGACCCTTGATTAAATGACGATATTTGTAAGATAATAATGTGGAACCACCTAAACAGGCCTATTGGAAAATAAATTAAATTGTATAAATTTATTTGATTAATTGAATTAATAAAATTATATTCATACAAAATTATATTTTGAATTAAGGGTAATTCACATGCCATCCACCCCTGTCTACCTGAAATGTGGTTAATTTTACGAAAGTTTTTGTAGGCTTGGCAATAATTTCGTATTTTTATGCATGGATTATGAGTGTATGAAAAACCTAGAAAACAAAAATAACAATTGAGGGGCTATTTACACGTTAACCATCTCTGTCTACTATTTTCCAGTATTGAGTAAACGAAACGTCATTTCAAAAGAGAATTTTCACTAATTCCTTTGAAACCCTCTCTTCAAGTGAGATTCATTCTAAACTAAAAATTTTCTTGCAAGAGAAATACCGAGAAAAAGATTGAAAAGGTCCACCAGAACCCCTACGCTTACAATACTGAAGTCGGTTATATGATAGAGAGATTTACCGGTTTTTTGTGTGCCATCTTCGATGTTTTATTATTGAGCCAAAAATTATCACTTTTTTTAAAATAATTTTGTCATTTCTAAGTTTTGCCAGCCTTTTTTTACCCCCTGAAATAAACAAAAAAAATGAGGTCAACCTTTTGGCGGGATATCTGCAATTTCAAACAAAAATATCGTTTTCCAGATTGAAATCTATTCAATTAAGCTGCGCTGATAAAAATGGAATATTAAATTGATAAATATTGGAAAATATTTCAGTTTTTAAAGCCTGTGGGAGGACCTTTATTGAATGTGCAGCCCTATCAGTCGACACTTGGCCACATTGACATACAAGTATGTCCTAGTTGGCCGAATAGTGTGCGAGAAATAGCTCTTAACCCCTTAATGTCTGACCCCCGATTCCATTTTTCAATATCGATGAAATTCGATATATAAGGTTTTTGAAGTTATTTGGTGAAATTTCTTTTTGGATTTCCCATTACTGGGACTTCTGAATTAACCACTGATATAAAAAAATGTCTCGATGATTTTTGTATAAAATATTTTTATATGAACTTTCACGTAAAATTCTTCATTTTTACTTGAAAATAATCGATATTTCAAAAAAAAAAAACGTCAAAATGCGTATTTTAAAGGTCATGCCACGAAAGATGCCCAGATGAGTGTTCCTAAACAGGTAAATAATTTTTGTACGATAAAGAACACCTAACACTTTTAGCTAACAAGAAAGTTTTGCGATTTGTCACTTCCCCATTTTTTCAGAGGCATTTTCGTACAATATTGCAGACTATGTAAATTTGCAGACTTTTGAACCGCTAATTGTCCCCCAGGAAGGGTGTGAAATTTTACACCAACATTTTCCTAAATTAGTTTTGTCCTTTCTCTACCTGTCTGTAAAAATTAATTTGATGCACCTCTTTACTTTTTTTGAGATGGCTAAATTTTTGGGTATTTAAATACCCAATAGATAGGAATGGATTAATTGGGCGTGGACTTGATGCAAACGAATATCCTAGTTCGTCGGATCGAGTTGTTAAATGGGGCTGGGAACATATTGTATAAGGATACGGAGGCAAGACGAATACTAGATAACAAATAACGTGTTTTGCCAAAACACGTATTTAAACTCTTTATTCTATTCCAACAGTTATTTATTATTTTACACTCGTTTTGACAAAATACGTGTTTTTCAATTTAGTG
The DNA here is from genome assembly GCA_021234595.1 of Delia radicum. Taxonomy (NCBI): domain Eukaryota; kingdom Metazoa; phylum Arthropoda; class Insecta; order Diptera; family Anthomyiidae; genus Delia; species Delia radicum. Next base: position 203,046,081 of record CM037853.1, read on the forward strand.
TGAATGCAATACGGCAACCCAAGAAGAATTAAAACTGTTCCAAACGTCGATAAGGAAATTTGGATGGCTGCCACTATACTGGTCCCTTTATATGTATATTACGGACTTGACACTTTTACATGGCGTTATCATAAAGAAATAATTTGACCCATTGTGACATTTCACAAACCTAACCTTGGATAGATCACTGAACTTTCATCAAAAACACAGTTCCGTAACTTGCACTCCTCATTGTATTATCCTAGGATATGTAACAGCAATCTTCTAATAGATATATGTAGTGCATAGATGCCCAATGTAGTAGTATTGGTGAGAGTGACGAAATAACACTGAAAGAAAACAATGTGTGGCGGGTGTGATATATTTCGAAATAAAAAGATTCTTCAAAGTGTTTATAAATTTTCCCTCAATTAATCATTGTTCAATTTGCAATTAAAAGGTAATGAAATCTTCTATGTTGATACTCTTATTGCAGTTACGCAATAAAAGTATATTTCTCAAACTAGAAGAATTCAGCTTATTGCGTTTTTTTGAGCAAATATAATTCAAATCTGAAAATATTTGTTCGCAAACATACGTTGAGGGAAATAAACATAAGCACTTCAATGAAATCTTCATTATTTCAGGATATATTGTATTGTCTTATTATAAAACACAGAAGTTCTGCAAGTGTAGTTTGTCTCTCCCACTCAGCATGCTGATTTCCTATTGGTTGATTGATGATCAAACAAAAGAGCGTAAGTATACGTGTGAGTTTAATTTGCTGATATCAGCTACTACTGGGCATCTATGATGTAGTGCGTTGACATGTCCCAGGTTAGGTCTGTGATATGTCAAAAGTGTTCAATTTCCCCTTCCTATGACAACGCCAGGTTCTTTTCATATTAAGGCATCGGTATAAAGGAAATTCGTCTAAATTTCCTATTGATAAATTAATATATAGAGATGAATACCGTGGCAAAATGGCGGCGGCTTCAACAGCAAAGTTTTTTTTATATAAGCGGCTCCTATATCGAATCATTTAATCTAAGATTAAGAAGTATAAATAACATAAATTTAATACATTTAATACATTTTTTTAATGCACTCTTTTGGTCTGTTTGTATATGCCAGACGGATATGACTCCACAAATCGATAGGGTCATCTGTGACAGCTAAGCGGCTTGCATATCTGAGCATAAGCATTTTAGGCGTAGAATAATATAATTGGTAACCCCCCGTTAAAAACCCACGATTGACATGAAAATTTTTTAAATTGATATAAAAACTCTTAAAAAACCCGCAATTGATATGAAAACTCTTCAAAAATCCACGATTGATATGAAAATTCTTCAAATTGATATTAAAACTCTTAAAAAATCCTCGATTAAAATGAAAATTCTTCAAATTGAGAATTTTGTATGTATCGTTGATCTTTTAAAATTGCATTTCATTTTGAATTGTCCGGCTTGAGATCATAATTAAAATGTTACTATTACAAATAGAAAACACTTATTGTTAATAAATGTAAGAGAAGATGAATAAAATCTTATGGGGATCAGCGCTAGAGGGAGTGCCGTACTTTAGACCTAAGCGACTAGGTCATCCCCACCCATACGAAACTCAAGGTTTTGATCAGGTATGTATATCAACAAACCACAGAAAATCGGTGATGTTAATTGATTACCCGAACAACATGAGCAATTTTCATCTTTTCTTACAAGTTTAAATCTTAAAGCCTTTTACTTGACAGGGTTGTAAATCCAACTGCTAATGTTACCATTACTGGTAACAAATCTGAAATCCCGCATGTATACTAATATTTAAACACAACATATTAATTGTTTTCCTATTAGATTTTACACTACATGGTATTCTTCGAATTTTTATAAAAACTATTAAAAAAACCCCACGAATGATTTGAAAACTCTTCAAATTGATAATAATACGGCAATCACACTAGATTGCAAAACACGTGTTTTGCTAAAACAAGTGGAAAAGAACAAAAAACTGTTGGAATAGAATAAAAAACTTAAATACATATTTTGGCAAAACAAGTGTTTTTCACTCTAATGTGAATGGAGTATAAAACTCTTAAAAATCCAAGATTGACATGAAAGCTTTTCAAATTGATATTTAAAAATCCGCGATTCATGAGGATAAAAACTCTTTTTAACAACATGACGGATCAAAAATAATCTTCAAAACCTCGGTTGATGTGAACCTACAATTTTAAAAAACTGTTTAAAGACCCACTACTTATACATATGAACGACCAACGTCTGATATAAACGATTTTTTAAAACCAACGACTGCTGTAAAATTCCTTGGGTTATTGCCCATGAATAATACAAGAGACTCACGATAAAATAGGGAAAGCGATTTTTGATTAAAACTGATAATTCATTGGGAAGCATTACACCAATTAATTGTAGGGCTTGTTGTAAAAACCTGATAAGCCACATTTTATGTTTTAATTTGTTTTCGCCTTTTAAAGGTTGAAAAATTGCAAAATCATGACTTTTGCTGGACGTTTATAACCTAGGTACTTGTAATCAGTGCTTAAGCATGAATTCTATCAAATTTAAATCAATATATGTCTACAAAATAGTCAAAAACCATAAATTAATAAATGTATCTTATCAAGTTTTTACAGTAAGTCCTTCAATTGAAGAGCTTATTTGCAAAAACTTTATAAGCCACATTTACTGTTTTATGGATTTTTGCTGTTTTCTAGGCATCCATTGATCAATATTTGCTAGAAGTCTTGCTTATATACTTATTGCTAGTACCTAGAATACAAAGGTCCTGCAAAAGTCATATTGGTTGCATTTGTTTAACCTTTAAAAGGCGAAAAGAAACTGAAAATAAAATGTGGCTTATCAAGTTTTTACAGCAAGCCCTTCAATTGTAATGAAGAACCCTGAACAAGCTCAATATTGAAATAAAATCTAACTACGTTTCTTTTAGCTTATTTAAATTTCCAATTGGGTAGCGAAAGAAAATTCAATACAATACCCATTCAAATTAATTTCTAGCAACTAAAATAACAGACAGAATTCGGTTAAAACATTCTCGATCATCTTACAAATCATAAAATTCACAATTTTCTGAAAAATACTTACATCGACATGCAACCACAAATCATATTTTTTGCACACATCTGCCACCTCTTCGAAATCGTCAAATGTTCCTAAAACCGTTGTGCCAGCAGTGGCATTGACAAATAGTGGTACTTTACCCTGATATTTAGCTAATAAAATCTTCTTTTCCAAATCTTCAATCAATATTTGTCCCTTATCATTAGTTTTGACAATAAAACAATTATCCACACCAAAACCCAACCAATTAGCAGCTTTTTTAAAACTATAATGGGATTCTTCAGAAGTAAATAGAACCATGGGTGGTAAACTAAACATGCCAGAAGTTTTCGTATTTGGAAAACGTTTATAACGTGCCAAAACAATTCCATACCTATAAATAAAATAAATACATATTTAATTCAGCAAGTTAATTGTTTAAACAAATTGATTTTGACAAAAAAAAAAAAAAAATAATGATATATTATAGTTAGGGCAACCAAAAAAAGTTAGAGCTTGTTTTTATTTGAAAAGATAGAACTAGTTCTGATTATGAAAATTAAAGGTCGAAAAAACATAAAAACATAATTTTTATTTTTAATAAAAATTATATCAAACTTGTGTGAAAATTTTAATCTATATTTGCTAGAGCTTTTCAGCTTTTTTTTTTAATATTTACTTACTTCAGCTTATTTTAAAAATATCAGCTACTTTATGACTTTTTCGTTTTTAATTATGCTTATTTTAGGCTTTTTCTTATAAAATAGAACTTTTTTTGCTTTTTTTTCAGCAATCGGTATTTTTATTATTTTTTATATTTTTGTAATGTGACATGTTTTCGATTTACCAAAAAATATTTCAAACCCAATTTTAAAAAAAAAGAGAAGCAACACTCAGGAAATTCTTCCTATTAATCAATATGTTGCTTTCTTTGGAAAGGGAATAGTGGAGAGATGAAAGGTGGTGAAAGGTGAAGGGCTTCAAACATGGCAACACTGTAATTGCGCGAGTAGATAACTCTTAGAACAGTTGTTGCTCGCCACCTGATGTAGAGTTGGCGAATTTATTGAAGATTTTTGTTTCATAGCCCTGATTCATTATTTTACTTCGGTGGGGTTAAGTGCTATGGGAACACCGAAGGTAGGCGCAGCGATACATATAAGTGATAGAAAACTCATACATATTATTTTTTTCTAAATTGATGTTGTCGTCACCGGAAATCGAACCCGGGACCATCTGTGTAACAGTCCAACGCGCAAACCATTACACCACAACGCCCACTATCGGTTTATTTTTATTTATTTTTTAATTTAACGCCCTATTTTTATATTTAAACGAGCATTTTTAACAGCGCTTAAATTATTATTTGTAAAGCCATTTTTTGGTTGCCCTAATTATAGGTATATCATGTGATATGTGTTATAGCCACCAGCCAATATTGATTTTATCAATTAGCTTATGACTGCTTCAACCAAAGTCGAACACTTATCATTGAATCTATTGTTTTAAAACAAAAGAAAAAAGTTTAAAACATTATAAACCTCGCTAGGCCTTCAACAAGTAGGTACTATTTATTTAAGCATCATAGGACATCAAGTTGTACAATTTATAGCCAGAGGCCAGTTTATATTAAAAAAAAAAAAACTTTTACTACTAATTGTTTGCTTACATATTTGATATTGATCCGCCTGGTGAGAATATACCATCACCTTGACCATAACCACATAATTCACATACTTTGCGAATAATTTCCGTTTCAATCAATGAAAATACTGGGCCCACTTCATATGTATAACTAAATAGGTGAATAAGAGAGATGACAAAGATCTTTTTAAGAATGGCACATAATTGCCTTAATTTAATGCTAAACTTACGCACTTGTGTTGAGGGCTTCGGTTACCCAACTACCGGCTAAACCATAGGGATCCATTTGACCAAAGAGTTGATTGTGAAATCGTCCATGACTTGTTTTCACTGAATATTTAATAACTTCTCGGCATATTTTTTGTATTTCCTCTATTGAATGCGTTTGATTTTCTTCTATTTTAAGATCGATTAAATTCTGTAAAAAACGGTAAATTAAGAAATATTTTTTAAGATTCAATATTATTGAGTTAGCATTTTTTTTTTTAAATTTATGGAATACTGATTGCTTTTTGAGCATGATCTTATGAATAATTTGGATCTTGACTTCAAAAGAGCCAGTTTTGAAAATATATATTTTGGAAAATTCTTAAAAATGAATTATTCTTCAAATTAAACCCTTTTCTATTTTCGGGGAATGCTTCAATATTGAACCTCTAATCGTTTCTGTATTATGAGCGAAAACGTTATATTTTACAGTCATTGTATATCATAGGGAAAAGATACAGCCTGCATGCTGTACAAAGGCTGGATTCCTGGATAATAAATTTTGACTTATCATTCATTGGTTATAAATCAGGAAATCACATTTCTTTTAACTTTACAGCTTATCGCAGTGTAGGAATTCCGAGCAGACCCTTAATAAATGTGCTTCTTAAATATCTAAGTTATTTCCTAGAAGGCGAGTATAATACTCGTAAGCCATGTGGAAAATTGCGATTCGACTTAGTCTCACAGCTTTATAAAAAATCATTACCTAAAGCCATCCGAATTTTCCAAAAAAAAATACATACAGATGCATCATGCAGACTGTCTAAATCCTTAAAGAATATGCTTCTAAATTATCTAAGACGTTGCTGTTTTAGTCGTAGTCAATCACATAGCTGCTTTCTCTATTTTTCTTTGTCCCCTCAGCAGTTCAATTACCGAAAATTCTGTTATCACAGCCAAAGTTGTTTTGTCCCAGCTCAAATGGAATTAAGACAACCGATTTTTCGGTTGCATCAGCCTAACGATTTGGTTGGCACCAAATTTGATTGGGTCATAAATTATTTTTTCTGGCGTGTGGTCAATAGTGAATCATATTGTCTCTGTATTCACACTAAGAAGCTTCCCAGAGGAATCAGGGCAAACGTTTGTATATAATCCTCTATACGTCACGTCAGTCTGATTCCGTACCGACTGATACGGCTAAAGTATTCAATATAGTCACTTAAACATTTCGATCTTGTACACACAGAAAACAGACCTTGACTGTGATAACAATTATTTGATATTGTGTCAACAGAGATTCGGTAAGAATTTCCGAAAAATTCGTTAGCTGCAACTGAACCATTCTATTGGCTACAAATACGGTTGTTACTACCGAGTCGGTTTTCTGGGTGTACTATCGGATTCCAAGGCTTTCAAAGCGGAAAGGCTGTCCATGAAAATGATAGTGAATGATGATAACACTACACGCTGAAAAAACACCCTGCTGATAATACATATACTTTTGTTTAGAAAACATTTTCGTTTCCCATGTTTCTAGTATAACATGTTAGCTTACAAATATAATTATGTTTTCCTGTAAACATATATAAGTTTGGAAGATGTGAAAACCGTCTACCGCCAAACATATATGTGTATGTTTGTTTATTTGCATGTCCCAAACATAATATCTAAAAATGTTAAAATTGCAAATACATCTTTTTTTAGATTTCAAAATTTTAATCATTGTAAACATATAAATATTTGCCTGCAAACATAATCAAAATTATGTTTTTTCTGCGTGTATGTTTGCTATAACAAGGAGAGTCTTATGATGGGTTTCAGAAGGGACACGTTATATTTTAAGATATATGTGAAAAATCAAGGAACACATATAGATTTTTAGCGTCCAATCTCACATTTTATGACAATTTCGACATTTTCATACAACAACACAAACATTAAAAAATGGCTCACTTTATCGTACAGCGCACATTATCGAACATTCTTAATATTATTTTTTCAAAACTTTTAGCAATGTGTTCTTTTATAAAGGAATAAAATTTCATTTACCATTCATTCTTCGAAAAAAAAAATGGCATTTTTGACCGCAGGTCTTCAGCACCTAAAATTCAAAAGGCCGTAACTAACAAAAAAATTCGAAATTTATTTTTTTGATTGATTACGATGTAGTTAACGAAAATACACCTTCCCACAAAATTGTACACGTTTACGTCCAAAAACACTAATTTTATTAACGAAAATCAAAAGGACCTAACTGCAATTTTAATATATTTATTAACCATAAAGTCGTGTAGTGCAGTTTGTTGCCTTTTATGTGATAATTTACACTGTTTTTTTTTTTGTTTAACCAATTTAATTTTATTTTCACGGAATAAATTAATAAATTTTTAAATTTTTTACGAAAATTTTTTAATAGTAAAAAAAAAGCGTTTTGTTTTAGAAATACTCAAAATAAATTGGTAAAATACATAATTTTTTTTTTTTTTTTTTAAACACAGGAAATTCTTCCTATTTATTAATGTGTTGCTTTCTTTGGAAATTGGATAGTGGAGAGATGAAAGATGGGGAAAGATGAAGGGCTTCACATATGGCAACACTGTAATTGCGCGAGATGATAAGTCTTAGAACAGTTATTGCTCGCCACATGATGGAGTGTTGGCGAACTTATTGAAGCTTTTTTGGTTCATAGCCCTGATTTATTATTTTACTTCGGTGGGGTTAAGTGCTATGGGAACACCGAAGGTGGGAGCTGCTATACATATGAGGGATAGAAAACTCATACATATTATTTTTCTAAATTGATGTTGCCGTCACCGGGAATCCAACCCGGGACCATCTGTGTAACAGTCCAACGCGCTAACCATTAGTAAAAACTTTTTTAATTATTGTCGAAAAGTAGTATTCTTTATCTTAAACGTCTGTTTTATTTTCTGCATACATTTTTCTATTGGTTTAAAAAAAATCGATTACAAAAGGCCGTAACTGCATTACTTAAAAACTACTTTTTTTCCATGAATTTTTTTCTAAGAAACAAATCCATCTTTGTTTCTTAAGCATAATTCTAAAATTTTGATACTAATCTTCAAGTAGTTTTTTATTTATAATGGTTTTTGTCTCTCCTGTAAAAAGAAACTAAAAAGTGTAGTTATGGCCTTTTGGATTTTAGATGACGATATGTATAGTCTCTATGGAGCCGTTAACACATATCCATACTCAGATTTTAAAATTTTTAACAAGTCGCGATTTTTTCACGGTTTGAATTTTTAAGAAAACTAAAAAAATTCCAAAAGTATGTAACTTTAAAGCGCCATGTATTTGAAAGTTGTGTTTGGACTTCTCTGATTCAAAAATCATTCAATTCATATGGTTGTCTTCTTTCACACTTTTGCAATAAAAGAAATTAAATAAACAAAATACATATTTAAAAACACGCATTTTTAATACAAATTCAATTTTTAAATGCATTTTGAAAATGTTTTTATGAGTGTTGTCCTTAAGACATTTTGAGAAAAATACATTATAAAAAAAATTCCGATTCCTAATCCGGAAATATTTTCTTAATTACAAGTTTGGTATAATTTTTATTAAAAATAAAAATTATGTTTTTTTCGACCTTTAATTGTGCAATGAAAATGAAAATTATTCAAGTTCGAGGCCATACTTTATATTTATTTATTAGGATATTGTCCTAACAAATAATCTATAGAGTTTTTTGTTTTCAAATTTATTATTTGACCCTTTGAGGAATGTGTTGATAAATCTATTTCGGGAATTTTCTAGGTTCCCATCATCAGAACACGTTTTGAAAGCGGTAACAATCCCATGCCAAACATCAAACATTCATATAAACTAGTGTACTCACTACATTAGAACTATTATATGAGCTTGAAGTTAAAGATTATAACCATTGATCAAAAAATAAATTGAAAACTTGTTTCTTATGTGCAATGGGAACCTAGAAAATTCCCGATCTATCAACACATTCTTGAAAGGGTCAAATAATAAATTTGAAAACAAAAAACTCTATAGATTATTTGTTAGGACAATATCCTAATAAAGAAATATAGAGTATGGCCTCGAACTTGAATAATTTTCATTTTCATTTTCTTAATTTCTAACAAATATTAAAAGAAATATGTAACATAGATTACATAGATATCTCTGCTTCTTTTATCAGCAAACACATTTTATCATACACATTTAAATATACGTATCTCCAACACATTCTCATGAGCTACGTGCACTGGCAGCTAATGCCGAAGAGTTTGAGTCCTATGTAATCTAGGATATGTACATACATATATTTGCATTTTCCGAGACTTTTTCTGAATTTTTTATTTTATTAATATAAGATTTGATAATTAAAATTAAGAAAAAGTCTAGATTTTAAATTTCTAGAATTTGACATAACTAAGTAAAATATTTCGGGATTTTCTTATTTTTTGCTTTTATACGGATTTTTATTTTAGCAAACATTGTTATTTTAATGTTTTTTCTTTTATTTCCGGGAACTCTGACAAAAATTAACGGAATCAGGAGTAGAAACATCAGTAAGTATCTTCTCAACGCCAACTGAAAAACAACTGATAACTGATTTTAGATATCAATATATTAGCAAGCAATTCGGATTACTGAATAGCTAGTAAGGAAGAAAACGACTTTTGGATTAGCGCAAATTCGTATTAATGGCAGTCGGATTATCGAGAATTTACTGTATTTTTTATATCCCAACAATAAAGATGAATTGCTTAAAAGAAATTAATTAAATTTAACGTGCAAAAAACTCACATCATTTCTATGACAAAGTGTTTTTAAATATTTTTCTAATAAATGACAATCAACACTTTTCAAAAATATAAAAATTTAATAAATAACTAATCGAACATAGAAAACAGTTTAAAAAAAAAAACACACACACACAAAACAATTTAATAAAATCCGCTAAATCATAAAAGTGCACATGCACACAGTTATCACAACATGAGATTTTAGTTTAGGAAAATAAAGATACAAAACTAAATAAACTGACAGACGGATTCACTATAGGTCAGAAATTCGTAATACCGTTTTACAATTTGAATGAGAGATAACAGTTTTTCTCTCATTTTTACATTCAGATTATTTTACAATGTTGCCACATTTTCACAAAATCACAGCAATTTTTAAAACAAAAAACGCATGATTTTGAAATTTTATTGTGAATTGTTCATTTAACAGTCGCACAGCCAGGGGGAAGGAAAATGGGACATTTGTTCCCCCAAAATACAATTTGTCAATACAAAAATTATAAAAATATTAGAAACGTTAATCAAAAATACCTTAAGTTCCCTCCCCAAAACCTTTTTCTGGATCCGCACCTGGTACATTGGATATACAAATAAGAATGTTTTACAATTTAATGACTTTTGCTTCAATAAGTTCGCCAAATCTCCATCAGCTGGCGAGCAACAACTGTTCTAAGACTTATCATATCGCGCAATTACATTGTTGCCATGTTTGAAGCACTTTATCTTTCCCCACATTTCATCTCTCCTCTAACCCCTTTCCAAAGAAAGCAACACATAAATAAATAGAAAGAATTTCATGTGTTGATTCTCTTTTTAAAAAAATTAAAAAAAAAATAAATTTAATGACTATCATAGATTACATAGATATTTTTCTCTTTGACATTACTGCCTGTACACGTAATGCGTGGGACTGTGTTGGACATACGTCCTATACCTACACTCATAATAATCCATGCATAAAAAGATGAAAAAAATGTCAAAACAACGAAATCTTTTGTAAAATAAACAAATTTTCGTGCATTTTACGAAAGTTTTTGTTATTTTGACATTTTTTTTTTTGTATTTTTATGCATGGATTATTATCAGTGCGATACAAAAGAAGAAGCAGAAAAGTTCGATATGTATTTAACCTTCCGTCCTCACAGTGGGATATAATACACCCCAATAGCCGTGTGAAATGCATGTAACAAAAAATAGGTGTGAGTACAAATACAAGTTCAGAAAACAATTGAAGGGTTTATTGTAAAAACTTGATAAGTCACATTTTATTTTTAGTTTGTTTTCTCCTTTTAAAAGTTGAAAGAATGTAGACACTTGCAATAATTAACAAAGCAAGACTTCTATCAAATATTAATCAATGGATCTCTAGAAAACAGCGAAAAATCATAAAACAACAAATGTTTCATATGACATTTTTACAATAAGCTCTTCAATTTAATTTGACAAGCTTTTACATTTTCCGTTGATATTTGTTTGTTTTTCCGTGACTATTTAAGATTTCATTTTCGAAATAAAGGGCCCGCCAAATAACTTTTTTTTTGAACTCCTGAACTAATTGGACTTTGTATGGCGTCATACCAAGGTCTTTATGCAAAATTCTCAATGATGTCTCCGAAATGTTCAATTGTTGAGAACGACGGTGAATTGATGTTAATGGCGCTTCACGCACACTTTCTGCCACAGCAGCAATATTCTCGGGTGTACGCACTGTTTTTGGCTTTTCACGCTTTGGTTTATCGATTAGGATGCCAGTTTCTTTCACTTTTTTCACAAGATAACGAACATACGGACCATATTCGTTCAGCGGAAGGATAAAACTAATCATCTGTCAAATCAGACATGAGCTAAGTGTTACCATTCATGAAATAAGCACTAGTTGAAAAAAAAAAAACTTTAGATGGCGGACCCTTTAGAAAATTTTCAACTTAATGTTTTAATAGTATTGATCAATATTAGTTTGTTTCCAAAAAAAAAATGTTATATATTTACTCCAAGATAAATTTATATTAGGTAGTGCTAGTAGCCCAGCTGTTTATCTTCCTCTTACCTTTTTTTATGTTTGTTGGTCTTCGATATGTCAAAATTTCTCTAGATTTTGACATTTCGGTGTACTGTAGGCAACAACAAAATGCCTGTTGTTTTTGTATTGTTGTTAGTTGTTGTTCTACTAGCACTACCTATATAAATTTATCTTGTATTTACTCTATATTAAAATTTAATCAATTAAATTGAAAAATTCAAAATGATTTGGATTTTTGTTTTTCAAATCCATATTATTGTGTTTTTCTTTTCTAGTTTGAAAATTAATAAATTAATAAAAAAAAAGGATATAAATTATTCCAAAATAAAAAATATTCTCTCTAAACGTTGTTTTATTTTAAAAAGTGTGAAATTTCACGAATTTTTTAACAAATAGAAAATATTGATAAATTTTAAATTTAATTTATATTTCAATAAAAATTAAAGTGTAATTTAAATCAATTATATTGACCATCTGTGAGCGGCTTTACTTCAAGATTTTTGATTATCTCTCCCATAGTGACTGACTGACACTCGACAGATAAGCAGATTTTGCAGTAAATGTGATGATGACAAAGATACAAAAACTATGTACATATGTACCACAAGAAACATGGACAAATCAACGAAACATAAAAGTCTTTTTTTGTTCAACAAACATAAAACAACAGCTAGTAACTGACATGTTGACAAAACACAACAGGACAGACGGACGGACGGACGAACTGTCGTTTGTACGTTTCAAGTGAAAACGCCCGCTAAAGAAAATATATTTTCTGTTAAAGCTAAACTTGGCATACATTTCTAATTGCAAATCCATGACAACAGCAATGTTGTGTGTAAATTAAACGTTAAAAACTCTTGTGTGAGGAATTTGTGAAATAGATGAAAAAATTAGAAATTATCAATGATGTCAACTCATCTGTTGTTATGACCAAAGCGGGCTTACCAAAACCAAGATGCTACGGGATTAGGTAGCGACCACATGATCGGAAATATCCTACAATAAGTCGAGGCCATTCATCTGCCCTTAGTCTTCCTATCCGATATGTCATTTATCACACCGAACAGCTTTACTAAATGAACCAGGACATCCATCTGCATTTAGTCTCCGACAGATTTAAAGTTGTTCCTAGCAGTCATGCTGACGAATTTTACAGTCCTCGACAGATTTAAAGTTATTACTAGCACATTCATCCCGTTCGGCTTAGTGCCAACGAATTTTACAAGGGGATCTTTTATAGCCTCTCAACAAAGTAAACTTAATTGCATTGGATTCCAAGTCTTTTTAAACGTGAAGATTATCCACGATTACATCTATCGATCTACGATTTATTAGTTTGTAAAAGGTGTTTTTTATAAAGGTATATAACTTTGAAATGGAATAAAACAAAGATGAATTTTTTAAATTGACATGACATTTACTTTATTCGATAGATAATCTTCTGGTATTATAATTTAAATATGACTTCTGGCATATGACCGCCACAGCTGGCTCGGGCGTAGTCTAATCTGGATGTCCAATTTTCGATGACTTTTTCCAACATTTGTGGCCGTATATTGGTAATAACGCGGCGAATGTGGTCCTCCAAGTGGCCAATCGTTTCGGGCTTATCGGTGTAGACTAGCGACTTCACATATTCTCACAGAAAATAGTCCAGCGGCGTTAAATCGCACGATCTTGGAAGCCAATTCACGGGTCCGAAACGTGAAACTATGCGGTTACCAAACGTTTCCTTCCATAAATCAATTGTGGTACGAGCTGTGTGACATGTTGAGCCGTGTTGTTAAAACCACAGCTCCTGCACATCATGGTTGTTCAATTGATGAACGATAAAGTCAGTAATCATGGCTCTATAGCGGTCACCATTGATTGTAACGTTCTGACCAGCATCGTTTCTAAAGAAGTACGGATCAATGATTCAACCAGCCCATAAAGCACACCAAACAGTCAGTTTTACTGGATGTAACGGTGTATCAACATACACTTGAGGATTATCATCACTCCAAATACGGCAGTTTTGTTTATTGACGTATTAATTTAACCAAAAGTGAGCTTCATCGCTAAACAAAATTCGCGTATGAAAATCGGATTCACCGATTCTAAACCTTGCTAGGTGATCGTGTGGCTACAATTATTGCACGAGTTGGATTTTGTAAGCACGCAATCCAAGATCTTTCCGCAAACTCTTCCATAAAGTGGATGGACACATAACCAATTCCTGTGCACGATGGCGGATGGACTGATTGGGGCCTTCCTCTACGCTACGCTCTACAGCAGCAATGGCTTCTTCTGTAAGCACTGTACGATGTCTATGTGGATGTATATTATCATTTAGGATGTATATTATCATTGCGAAAACGTTCCATAATTGATCGAATTAATTGCTCTGATGGACGATTATGTTGACCGTAAAATGGACGTAGTGCGCGATACGTATTTTGAACAGAACCATGATTTTTAAAATAAATTTGCACAATTTAGAAGCGTTGTTCAAGCGTTATTCTATTCATGTTGAAATGCCAAACCAAACTAAACATAAATCACTTTATAGCTGACAAAATGGTAGCCAGTTAAAAAAGTTTTGCCAACTTAAAGTTTTATACCTGTATAAAAAACACCCTTTACTAATGCATTGCATTGTGGTAATATCAAGAAAATAGGTTATGTAGGGATTGAAGAGGAAGTAGTGTTTGTGAATATTTGACTTTAACTTTTCTACATTGAAGTTACAGGGAAGACTTTCGCAGGAAGACAATTCCAAATACGGCTACTAAAAAACCGAGGGATGTGTTCACTTAACTCAGCCCAACACTTTACATGGTACACAGAAAAAATTAAAAACGTGTTTCAATTAATTAATTTTAATTGATTTTGCACCTATCACGGCAATGGTAATATTAATTAAAACTATTATTGAAAATGAAAAAGAAAAAAGCTATAAATAACTATCTACCAGACCTGGGCGACTTGAATTACATTTTACAATCATTCACTTGTGAAAATTTTCCATATGATTAATAATATCAGACCAACGGTCACACTTGTGAGCTTAATCGCTTCCTTGGAAAATTTGTAATACCAAACATGGGGATTAGTAACAAAATCTGGGTATTTAATTACAGGGCAATTACTCAATTACATGTAATTGAACATAAAAAAGTAATTGGCCTGTAATTTAATACCCATGTATTGGTATTATGTTCCATGTCTAGTATTGACAAAATTGAAAATTTTCCAAGTAAGCGTTTAAGCCCACAAGTATAAGTGTAGGTCTGAAATTATTAATGATATAGAAAATTTTCGCAAGTGAATGATTATGAAATGTAATTGACGTCGTCCAAGTCTGCTATATACAAAATAAAATTATGATACTCCAAAAAAGGTGTGTTCAACGCAAATAACTTCTTTAAAACATTTTTTTTATTTGATTTTATTTTTTTGAAAAATACGTGTCAGATATTTATGAAATAAGAAAACAAAAATTGTGATGTCAAAATCGTTCGTGTTGACATGGAATGACTCATATGTAAAATATACCGACGTATGAAAAAAAGCTCTAAATATATTTTTAAAAAACGCTAGCATGATACTACTGAAAAAAAATACCGGTTTTTTTAAATAACAATAAACCCTTAAAGCAAAGTACAATTTTTAACCCAAAGGTGTTAAATAAATTCATCGCAAATGAAAGCTTTTTGCGCTATAAGAAAAATAGATTTCTTTTTGTAAAAAAAATAAACCAAAACCAAACAAAATTTCTAACAAACGAAAACACTTTGAAATGAAAACTTACCTTTAATTCTGCAGGCTGCACAAATTGTACAATTTGTTCATGCCATTCGTTGCTATTAACACAAAATGCTTTCTCATCTATTAACAAATCATAAATTGAACGTAAAACTTTCCAATCATCTTGTAAATTAAGACGTACTTGTTCAATTTCTTTGGGTGTACAATAAAAGGTGTTGCCACAATTTGAAGTGTTAATTTGATTGCCAACACCACTCATAGTTGTTTGTGTTGCAACAAAGTTTTAATCGGCAAGATTGAGTGTAAGTTTTTAAGTTTTTCAAAATTAAATTTTTGTAGTAGATTTTTATTTATTTATTTTTTATTTAACAACCGTTTTATTTGAAGTCTACTAATGTTGTGTGATTTGAAAATTCTATATAATCGCTATCTACCCATTTGCAAAAGGGTCTGGCTGGCGTTATGTTAAGGCTGTTTATTGCTCGTATTAAAAGTAAAATTCCATTATGTTTTGCATTCAAATAATAACAATAAATAAGCGTATTCATTTTGCGTACTATTATTATTTTTTTTTATAAATAATTGCACACAATCAGTATCGATTGCTTTTTTTTGAGTTTTATCAAAACCAATCAACGAGTAACCAACCCAAAATACTCTTATGAGTGCTACTCATAGATTACATAGATTTCAAACTCTTCTTCTTTTGACAACAAACACATTTTTTCATACACATTGAAATATATTTTGCATAGGTGTACCACGTATTTCCAACACATTCTCATGAGTTACGTGCACTGACAGCTAATGTCAAAGAGTTTAAGATCTATGTAATCTATAGTGTTACTCTTCCGTGTTGTCAAACTAAGAGACAAATTACAAATAAGGCGACTAACTGTAACGGAAAGAATATAGCTTACATACGATTCCCGTGACCTCTTTAATTTGATTATCGGTAGTTAATGTGGGCAGAAAATATTTACGCGATGTATACTTTTTATACTTTCCAAAATGCCATAGACCGACAAACAAGACACTGAGACTAAAGATCTCTAAAACTGCGAGGTTCACTGAATGCGAATCAGACCTCAGAATTACTAAATCACATCAGCTTTTTGAAATATCTTTTTTTACATAAAGTTTAAAACACTCTGGTTTTTCAGTATTTTTGGGACGTTGTGTTATTACGAATTAGCTTTAATCGTGAAATTTGTTAACTCTATTGAAAGGCTGTTCAGGTCCAACCTTCTCAATATCTTAAGCTTGATTCACACGCTATCCATCCATATCTAAATACTATTTCCCAGTATTTTGTCATTTTCCAAAGAGAATTTACAATAATTTGACAATTTGTATCACCAATAGAGGGAAATAGTAGATACTCTTATATGTGGATAGCGTGTATATTATTCCTTGTTCTTTCTTGGAAAAATCTTTCGTTGAAAATCAAGTATAATGTATTTCAACGTGACTAAGGGGAAATTTAGACGCTATTTACCCATATCTACACTCATAGCAATAAACCTGTAAAAATAGCAGAAAACGCTACTAAAAATTTGTTAAAAATGCTCTTTCAGAAAAAACTGAAACGGTGCAAGACTTACTTCACTCCATCCGATCTCTTTACTATTTATACTAGCTATATCCGGCCGAAAATGGAATACAACTCTCATATATGAACAGGGGCTCTACTGTCTATTCTGAAGCTTCTGGACCGTGTTCAGCGGAGGGCGGTGAAGCTTATCAATGACAGTAGTGTATCCAAGTCTATTGATTCATTGGAGCATCGTCGGAATGTGGGTTGTGTGACACTTTTCTATCGATATTACCATGGGAGATGCTCATCTGAGATAAGTGAGCCCGAGTTTTTATTCGTAATACTCGCTTATCTAGTAGAGCACATCCGTTTGTAGTTGATACAGAGAAAATTTCCTGATCAATACTATGCACTGCATGAGTAGGGGGCATCCCCTGAGTATTGGTTAAATATAAAAAAAATTTTGCAGATTTTTTTTGCTAAACATTAATTTGCTAAAAAATTTTAGTTATATTCGATGTAAATTTTAGTTACTTGAAAATTACATTTTACTCTGTAAAACTTTAGCAAAAACTTTTACTAAATATTTGTAGACTCAAAATAGCAAACAAAAACTGTAATATTTACAAAATTTTTGCTATATTTACCACAAATTTAGTAGAATGCAAATAACAGCTTATTTTGCTAAAATCAACAGAAACTTTTGCTAAAAAATTTTAGATAGCTGATTTCATAAGCGCAGACTTTTATTTACATTAAAAAAAACTAAAAAAAAAACTTTAAAAATTTTACATTTTTTAATGATTTTTTGTCTACTAATATTTAGTAAATGTTTTTGCTGATTTTAGCAGATTATTTTGTTACTTTAAATTAACTAAAATTTAGCTCAAATTTAACTAAATATATGTAAATTTAACAGATTTATTTTTGCTATTCTTATACTACTAATATTTAGTAAAAAAAAATCTGCTCATTTTAGCAGTTATTTCTGCAAGAACATTTTTTACTATTTTTTAGTAGCTTTTTTGGTATTTTTAAAGGTTTATTTCTATGAGTGTACTATTTCCCAATATTGGTGGTACGAATTGTCAAATTATTTTAAATTCTCTTTTGAAAATAGGGGGAAATAGTAGATATAGATGGACAGAGGTGGATAGCGTGTGAATTGTCCCTAATGATCGAAACTTTAAGCAATACATAAGTACCGGAGCTTAGATACGTACCGTGTACACGATCAAAATCCAGTAGGTATCTGGGGTGTTCTATAAAACCATCACCAAATTTTTAGGGAAGGATAGGTCGGGTTTTTTCCTTTCTATGTAAAAATTATATATATGAACTTTGGTGCCAATCGGATAAAGAAAAGTCGGCCGGAAGCCGATTGCAAATTAAAACTGTGTTTATATGGGGGAAAAATTACGCTTCTCTCAGGTTTTGTAAGAGTTTTTCAATGTCGTAATAGTTTTAATTCCAGAAGAGAAATTTATAGATATGTATATAGATAAAAGGAATAAAAATCTAAAATCGGTTAAGAAATAGCCCAGTAATACAAAATGCGCCAGGTCACTAATATGCCAAATACAACTTGACCTTTGATCGCACATCCCAAACATTTTTTTTTAAATTAATTACTGCAACATAATTTTTTTTATTTGAAAGACTCATAAATTGTGAGATATGAAATATATTTTTCTTAGGATGTCGTTAACCTGTCCTAAGGTGACGTCGAAAACGGACATTACTTTTGAAATATTTTTCAAATCTCCAATTTCAAATTTTCAAAACTGTTTTTTAACTAAATCGAAAAAATTAAGATTTGAACTTTATGGAATGTTCAATATATTTTAAAGCATGAAAATAAAAAAATTTAAAAATATCCCCCGGTGCACTTGGGTAGCGCAGCGATTTTAATTTTCTCGGATTTCGAGGAAATTACGCTATGTGGTAAGAACAAGGCTAATTTGTGCCATAAAATATTTAAAATAGAAAACTAGCTACTCTTGTACCGTTTGTTGTTCTATTTTATCCTCATTATTCAAGTTTGAAAAAAAATATTTTCATTAACCCATGTTTACCTGCGGTTCAAAATGACCCATAATTATTTATTTCAATTTACCAAAAAACGTCAAAATTCTTTAAACAAATATACTGTGTTACGCTAATAGTTTTCAACTAAGGGTCATATTGACACCAAAATCATCTAAGGGTTAATTTAGTTCACAATATTTTCTTTACAGATTAAATGAATGGCTTATCCAGGTATGTAAAACATTTAAACTCTTTTTTTATTAAACATACCTGGCTAAAGACATTATTTTATTCCGTTAAAGAAATGTTCTGAACTAAATTAGGTGCTATTGGTGTCAAATGACTAAATTAATCCGTAGATGCTATTGGTGTCAAATGACTAAATTAATCCGTAGATGCTCTTGGTGTCAAAATGACCCTTAGTAGTATTAGTATATTTTTTTTAAAGAATTTTCAACTAAGGGTCATTTTAACACCAGAGGCATCTAAGGGTTAATTTAGTTCCGAATATTTTTTTGGCCAGATATGTAAAATTAATATTTAAATATTGTTTTATTCAAATATATATAAAATGTTGCAGTATCTCCTTTAATCTCAATGCGGCACAGCACGAGTTAACATTGTTCAATTTGTCCAAAATTTTTAGCACAGCAGCTTCACACATTGTGTCATAATATTTCAAATCACGTTTCTTAAAATTCAATAGTATTAGCTTTCACCTTTTTTATAAATTTAAATAAATAAGTCTGGGGTCATTTTGGGCCTCAGGTCCACATGGGCTAATTTTGTTCAAAAAAATTTTTTTTTCAAACTTGAGTAATGATCATAAAATAGAACAACAAACAGTACAAAATTAGCTAATTTTCGATTTTAAATATTTTATAACATAAATTAGCATTTTTCTCGAAATTCGCAAAAATGAAATCGCTGCCCTACCCAAGTGTAACGGGGGATATTTTTAAAATTTTTTATTTTCCTTCTCTAAGATCTAGTTAAAAAGACCATGAAGCTCAACTATTACTTTTTTCGGTTTAGTTGAAGAAAAATTTATAAAATTTGAAATTGGAGATTTGAAAGATATCCCAAATATATTGTCCGTTTTTGACGTCACTTTAGGAGAGGTTACCGACATCCTAAAGAAAAATATATTTAATGTATCACAATTTATGAGTCTATTAAATATAAAAATTATGTTGCAGTAATCAATTAAAAAAACTTTTAGGAAGTGCTCTTGGTCAAGTGGTATTTGCCACATTAGTGACCTGGAGCATTTTGTATTACTGGGCTATTTCTTAATCGATTTTGTATTTTTATACCTTTTTGAACACACAACTTTATTTATATATCGATGAATTTATCATCTGGAATAAAAACTATTACGATACTTAAAAATGTTAACAAAATTTCTCCATCCCAGCAAAACCACACATTACCAAATCATGGGTAAAGTAATGTATTGCCATTGGGCTTCATGCTTTACTTTACACGTTACTTCACTGATGAATTATACAGGCGATGAGCCTCAAAGCAACTCATTACCTTGTAGGGGGTAAAGTAACTAGTTACTTATATGGTTACATGGTGGGAAAAAGTAATGTGTCTATAAATAGATTTTCATAAAAAAGTGCATAAAAATTTTTTTTTTACAGATATTTTTTTTAATTAAATAACTTTTTTTGTATTAAATATATAACATGGTCATGCTGGGATTCGAACGTGGGGTCTCTGGTATTTAACAATTAGTTAGACGAGAACTCTACCAACTGAGCTATCGATACATACAATATTTTATTGCTTAAAATGTAGATGAGTTGTTGTGCTTCGTGTTTTCGTTCGTGATATCAAAAATATACACCTTACCATTATGCTTACAAAAAATCACAAAGTAATGTGTCTATAAATAGATTTTCAAAAATATATATTAATAATTACTTTACGTTTATAATTCATGCATTATGTAATTGATGATCGGTAAGTCATTATTTTATGTTTTGAAGTAATGTAAAATGTAATGAGTTCTCATTACAATGTAATCCATGAGTGTTCAATTATCGGTAACTCATTACTTCTTGTTGGAAAATAATGATACAGGTAAGGAGTACACATTACAAGGTAATGCATTACTTTATCGCACCCATTACCAAAGTTTTGCTGGGATATAAACACAGTTTTAATTTTCAATCGATTGCCGGCACGAATTTTCTTTCGGTT
This sequence comes from Delia radicum, assembly GCA_021234595.1. Classification (NCBI taxonomy): domain Eukaryota; kingdom Metazoa; phylum Arthropoda; class Insecta; order Diptera; family Anthomyiidae; genus Delia; species Delia radicum. Next base: position 203,067,333 of record CM037853.1, read on the forward strand.
GTCACAGCCGACACAATTAATTTATCACAGCTAACCAGGGAAGGTTTCCCGATGGGTTCACTCAGATCTTAATGAAATTTGGATATGTGATAAAGGGAAAAAAATAAGGGACACGTTTTTTTTCAGCGGCGAAATGTCACGTTTAAGAGTTAAAATGTGGGGCCAAAGTTAATTTATTTTTGTTTTGATGTACTCGAGAAAACAAAATTTTTTATACCAATATTACCTATGTTGTGGGTTAGAGTTGTCATTTATTAAAAATATTCAAAATAGAGGTTAAAAAGCTTTTCGGAAAAAGTCACATAAAAGCCGGACAATTACAATTGTCGGAAAAAGCGCAGATACCCCTCAATTAAAGTTAATAGGCATTATTAATATACATATTTTTAGCTTAATTCAACTATAATTCTTTAACAAAACGAAAGTTTTAATATCAAATAAAAAATATTTGAACGATATCGGTCATGTTTTGTATACCAGTTACCAAAAGCTCTTTCATTTGGTAACCCATTTGTCTAAAATTTCTATGTAACAATTCTAAATAAGCCGAAAAAGCGGAAAATGGGGTAATTTTTGACCCCACTCGTTAACTGGGCCGCTAGAAAAAAAATACGTGCACTTATTTTTATTTTATTTTCTTTATCACATATCCAAATTTTAATAAGATAGGAGAGAACCCATCGGGACCTGCTAACATATCCAAAAATAACCAAAGTTTAGGGCTTAGCCATAGTAATATTTAAATGTCAAGTTTATATGGGCATATCTGTGGTTAAATTTTAACTATCGTTATTTTTTAGAAACATACTCGCCCTAAATTCTTATGTTTTAGATTAAAATACTAGGGCGAGTATTTTTTGTAAAAAATAATAATAGCACTTTTTTAATAAATTATATCGACCTTTTCTATTGATTAATTTAATTTGTTTAGAATAATCTAAAACGGGCTTTCAAGGTCACTTCAAAACATAAAATAAAAGACTATTTATTTCATTTTAAACTATCCGACGTTTCGCTGGGGAATTTTTCCAGCATCTTCAGGGATGAATTTTTATTTCAATAAATAATCTTTAGTCAATTTGCATATTAAAATTTTCAAATTATTAAACGGATTTACAATACGTTGACATCACGACATAAAACACGAATTAATTTAAAAATAATTGCAAAAATAAATAAAATTAAATATCACAGTTGAAAAATTTTACTTAAGCTACGTATCACAGTTTGAGGTTTAACTAAAAACTGAGCTGACTCATAAACCTATAACGTCGTTGTCGCCTGCCGATCCAATTGCGTTTAATATCTAAGAAGTATATTATCTATGGTATATTATTAACAGAACTCACTAACTTTTTTTTGTGTAGCTGATATTATATTATTTTTTATTAATTCACCACAGTCAGTTCAGCTCATTAACTCGACATTATCTTCGCATTCAGTTATGTAGTCAGTCTGATAATTAACCCTCTAACGTGCAAACGCTGTTTATCACTTAAATTCATACCATGTGCTTGTCTAGAAAAATAAATAATAAGTTCTTCTACAAACATTTATATCGTTGCCTACACTGAGATAATTCTCTGCATGATATCAATGAATTTTTGCATTATATCTATGAAATGTCACTGGAACTCGTCCATTGAAACCTTTCATTAAATCAATGCAGTTTTTCATAGAATTTATTGAAAAATTTTATGTTATTTTTTAGAAATTTCATACGACTAATGAAAAAGATGCATTCACAGTAGTTTCATTAAAGCTATTAAGCTTTTTCATAAAGTTAAGGAAATGTTTCATTTACATTGTGGAAAAAATTTTAGTGAAAAAATTTCATTAAAACTCATTCAAAAAATTCTCTGTGTACTTTAGGCGATATGAGCAAAATAAGTTTAGGGTATATCTCGAAAACTAACATATAAAAGACAAGTTTTTTTGTACCAAAATTATTGCTCTTACCAAGATATAACCACAATCCAAAAATTATTTTTTGTGTGCTCCTATTTAAGAAGACAGGGCGATTTTCGCTTTTTGGGAAAAGCGAAATTGAGCGAAAAAGTATCGAACTTTAAAGCTTTGTTACTATTACTTAATATCTTCTTTCTGCCAAATTTTGTAAAAATCGTTCTATTAGTTTATAAGTTAAAATGATGTCCTTAAGATATATCCTGATCTATATAAAAAATATTATTAAAAATGAAGCCTCCATCTTACTTATATTATATTATCAAAAGTTGTTTGACAACTTAAATTTGGGTTTTAGATTTTTAAAAAATGTGTTTTTTCAAAAATAATAATTTTTTTGAAATGATACGATATTTTAATTTTGAAGCTTTGTCACTTCCAAACCCTGCACTGCACACGATATGTTTCTTTGCAAAACATTTAGTAAATTTTGTTTTCTATTGGAATATATTAATACTATGTTTCCACTTTCGTGTTTTGAGCAAAACATGTATTTTGGTGAAAAAAAAATGTATTTGAAAACATGTACAAAATATGTTTTATTTCAAAACACGTCCAAAACACGTTCAGTGGAAACGTAGTATAATTTCTAAGTATAAAACACTCATTAAAAAAAAAACTCATTCGACACATTTATGGTCAATTTTATGAAGGCTTCCCTGATGCAGCCTTAATCGTTAGAGGGTTAAGAACCCCTCATAAAAATTAGGTTGAGTTTTTTTCATTAATGTCAGTTGTTGATTAGAATTTAAAATTGCAATATTTTTGTTTAACTATTACAGAGTTTATGTTTTTTCCCATTTCTTCTGTCACTAATGATCTTTTTAACAATAGCGCAATTATATTTACACTCAGAATATTCTTACATTAACTACATGTAGGTCATTCGGGTAGTAAACACTAGTAGTTATTTTAACTGTTATTATAGTAATTTTTCTCTGAGAAAATGGAAAACGACTATTTTAGACAGTCATTTCAAAAAATAACTAACCAAAAATAATGTACTCCTGTAACAGTTGTTTTGAGTATTAATTTTAATATTTTTGTTAACAACTACCAAAACAGTAATTTTGCGGTAATCAGTTAATGTTTGTTAGTTATTTAAAAATAGAATAGTTTTACAAAATTCTCATTTAGTTGATATGTTCAGAGTTTGCAAATAATAATTATAAAATTTTATTATATCTTCAATGCATAAAAAAGTCATAACTGGAATACCGTTTGGAAATTTGACTTTGCATTTTAAATGGGATGTAGAAAATACAATTTTTTATAAAATACCAAAAAAAATAACTGTTAAAACAGTAGTTTTTACAATTTATGTAGTCGTTTTATGTTCATTGTTTTTATTGTTTTGTTGCTCGTTTTTATGATTTATGCATTCATTAAAGGTTAGTTGTTTTTGATCGCTTCGATTTTTACTACCATTGTAGTTGTTTTATCAATAGTTAAAAATTACTACAGGGTGAGTAATTTTTATGAGAAATACAGTCATCGTCTTTTTGACTACATTTGTAGTAATTTTACCTGTCATTTTTAGTCATTTATAACTTCTTAATTTCTTGAGTGTACATACTGATATGAGTGGAACAATTTCATAAAATTTTTTTCTTAGATTCAATGAAGAATTTCATTATATCCAAGAAATTTCATTAATACTAAGAAATTTTTCATAACTTCTTTTTTCATAAAATATCATAGTTTCATAAAAGGAAACTTTTTAATATTAAAAATTTTATGAAACTGTTTCATAAATTCTATAAACGCTTCATTGTCGGAATGATTCATTAATTTCATGAAGATTTTCATTAATTCTACAAATATTTCATAAACATTGACTTTAATGGAAAGTGCTTTATAAATTCTTTGAAATGTTTCAATGGACAAGTTCCAGTGACAATTTTTATTAACGATATGAAGAAATTCATTACTTAAGTGAAGATAATTCTCTCAGTACACGCTGAAAAAACGGCCTGCTGTAAATATAAATGCTGCTGTAAATATAATAATTTTGTTAGGAAAACGTTTCCGTTTCCCACACTCCGGGAACTTCTGCTGTATATATTTATAGTTTTTTTTTTTAGTAGTAATACAGTATCGTTATTTTTAAGTGTAAAAACAGTCATCTGTAGAAGCAATTTTAGTTTTGACTACATTTGTAGTTAATTTAAAAAACAAACCACATCAAATTACTGTATTATGAATTTACATTCATTTAATTAGATTTTTTATTTTAAAATTAAAAAAATAAAAAATTGTAAATAGTTTACTACATTTGTGGTTCATTCAACAGTAAAAAACAAATGACAATATTATTTAAATTTAATGAAATGTAAGTTATCCTTTTTTCAAGTGAAATTTCATTTGTTTTTAAATACATTCGCAGTGATCTTTACCTAAAAACACATTATATTAGAAGCATGCATGCTTCTAATATAATATGTTTGTTGGCAAATATAATTATGTTTGCCTCTAAACATATACATATATGTTTGGCCGCCTACCGCAAAACATATATATGTTTGGCTGCAAATATGTATATGTTTATTATATATATGTCTGCATGTCCCAAGCATAATATCTAAACATTTTAAAATTGCAAATATATCTTTGTTTAGGTTTGAAAATTTTAATCATGGTAAATATATAAATAATTGCCTGCAAACATATTCAAAGTGTCTTTTTCTGGGTGTAATCTATAGTCCAATTGTTTAATCAATTAAGATGCATTATGTATCGTTGTGTGGAGATTTTAAAATGTGCACTTGTGTTTTTAAATCAAATGTAAGTCAACTCGATTATTGAATTTTTTTTATTTATATTTGATTTGATGAACCTGTCACCTCAACATATTAAAATAATCAAAAACAACTAATTACGCGGGTAAACGTACAACGGCCAGACATATTTCATTTTTTCTTCGAACCCCATTAGTGTTTCCGATTCGGTTAATCGATTAACCGATACCTCGATTAATCGCCTCTATTTCAATTAATGTCGAAACAAATAATTAAAAACTCATATAATTATTCGAACCGAATAATCGGTTAAAATAGTCCAATTAACAGGTTAAACTTTTAGTATGAATTTTATTTTGTCGTTATTTTTTCACAATACTTTAGTGTTGCCAAGTATTTTTTTTACAAATCCCCCTAAAATGTACAAAATACCCCCTAGATTTACTCTACTAAAAATTATTTTTCCTAAAATCTGCTCATTTTTAAGTTTTTATTTCAAATTCTTTGAATAAAATGTTAAAATACTAATTTCGTTTTACTTTTTTATTGTCAAAATCGGAAATTATATTTTAACAGCGCAGTAAAGTGACTTAAATTTTACCAACAATCTAAAAAAAAAGTTAAAATTATGCTAAAAATTTGTTAAAAATAATAATCGAACCGAAAATTTTATCTTAAAATCTAAAATAAATTATCCTATCTCTTTTAATCAGATTTTTACCCCCCCCCCCCCCCCCCCCCCCTCAACATTTCACCTGACAAATTGTTACCCCCTAAAATCCCCCTAAATGACTAAAAATCGCACTGAATCTAGGGGGAATCACCCTAACTTGGCAACACTGGCAACACCTAACTAGCAAACTTTCTCAACTCAGGCTAAAAAAATAAAAGAAATGCTTAGAAAAAGAAAGGCTCTATAAAATATAAGTTACAATTACTACATGACAGTTGTTTGTATACACTCAGGGAATTAAGAAGGTAGAAACGACTAAAAATTATACTTAAAACAACTACAAATGTTATTAAAAAGGTGATGACTATATTACTACATATACAATCAAAAAAGTTTTACAGTTAATACATGGCAGTTGTTTGTGTAGTAATCAGTAGTGGTTGTTTTTAACTGTAATTACAGTTGTTTTTCTATGAAATAATACAAAACAACTATTTTGACAGTTATTTCATTATTTAACTTTTTTGACAGTTTGGGATTTTGACTTTGCATTTGCAGTAGGATATAGGAAATACAAATTTTTATTGTAATTGAAAGCAAAAAAGCTTTTACTTTATTAAAAAAATTTTTAAAATGCCGAAAAACGTACTGTTGAGACACAGTAGTTTTTACTAATTTTTACAGTAAAAAATTGTCAATTGTTAATTATTTCTACTACATATGTTAGTTGTTTTTCAACAGTTAAAAACAACTACATTTTTAGTTATTTTAACGGTAATTACCTTTATCGCCTTTTTAACTGAAATTACAGTTACTTTAACATTTTCAGTAAATTCTATTGTAAAACTTTTTTGAGTGTATTTAAAATTAAAGACTGTAAATATTATTTTAAGACGTAATCCAGAGCAATTCGTTAAATGGCAGCACTTCAAACAAATGCTCATTTAATAGTTTAATAACTTATAACTAGGGCAACCAAAAAACAGATCTGAAAACAATATTTAAAGCTCTTAAAAATGCACGTAAAACAGCTGTTAGAATTAAAAAAAAAAAGTTAAAAAATTGTTACTACAAATAAAATTTGACTAAAACTTGTTCCTTGGAACTTCGTCAGTCAAACATACGTGCAATAGAGAATGGTTTGTCCTAAGCTTTAAAGTTCAAATTGGTTTATCAAAATATTTTTTTGATAAACCATCAACATGTAACATTAAATTTTTAACTAAAAAAAAATACTTCAAAATATCGATTGCTAAATAATTGCAAAAAAGTTCTGTTTAAAAAAAGCTGAAATATGTCTACTTTTTAAAGAAAGGAGTAAAAAAATAGCTAGTATTTACAAAATAAGCAAATATCAAAAAATACGCCAAAAAAAAGCTCTAGCTAAATATAGCTTTAAATTTTCATAATTTCATGGTCAGGACTTTTATTTAGTCTAAAAAATTCTATCCTTTTAAATAAAAAACAAGCTCTAGCTTATTTTTGGTTGCCCCACTTATAACTTATATTATAGATATATTAACTCTTTTCGGAACACTGTCCCTTTTCGACCCATTAAAACTGCTATATATTTTTTACTGGATTAAGATAAATAAATGATTTATAAATCCTAAAATAATTCAACGTCTTAGGTACAATCCTGAATATAAAAATTGTAGTAAATTTTGCCAAATAATTTTTTGAAAAAATCCCTTTTTGCCCCTTTTTGGATGGCAATTTTTTCAAAAATTATTTAAAAATATAAAAAATTCTAATCTTTTATATTTTTATGATTATGTAGATGAAAAAATATCAAAATGCTAGAAACTAATTCATCGATTGTTTATAATTTTTTGAAAATCTGACGTATCGGACGATGAATTTTTTGAAGTACACAAAGTCTATAGTAATCCAAAATTTATTCCGTTTTCACTCAAAACTTAAACAATGGTTGGCTTTAATTAAAATACTACTAAACTTATAAAAATTATATCGTCAGGGTTGCCATATGGTAATTTTAAAATATATTTAAAAATCACGAACTTTTTCCAAAAAAATTTAAAAATCGGTTAACTTAAAATATTATTTTTCTTTTTTTTGATAAAGATTTGTTCACAAAATTAAAATTTTTTAAATATCTTCAACCGTCTAGGATTAATGTGCTGTCAAAATTTCAACTTTGGTTGCTAATATTTCCCCCAGAGGGAGCTTTAATACAAAAAAATACAAAAATTTCTTAATGTAGCATGGTTCTATATATCTGCAAAGTTTGGTTGAAAAATGTCCATCGGATCTATGACGTTCCATTAATGAGTTAACAAAATTTTAAATTTTGTAATTTTTGACCCCATTTTTTAACTCCTAAACTTAAGATTTGTCATTTTGACATTTAAATATTTATTTTGTCATTTTGAAGTTTAAATATTCAAAATCTACTTACAAAAAATTTAAAAATCCTTTCTTACAGAATATTTCTGAAAAAAGGATAAGTCTGGACATGCGTTAAAATGTGTTATATACGACGCGTCTTAAAAAAACCTTTTATATGATACTAATATTGTGTACGTTGTCTTTAGTGAAAGTATAAAATTCTTTGAAAAGCTAAAAAATACCTTCTTTGAAAACGGTCTAGTGGCTCTCATTTCCAGAGGGAATCATCATAAAACAAACCAAGGTTTTGTGTAGTTATTTTGAACGTTAAATTTCGTTTTTTTTTTAACTAAAAGTTCCGTTAAATAAGATTTTTTAAATAAAATAACGGACAATTTTTTACTACAAAAGTTTTGAAACAACTGTAAAAAATCGTAACTATTACTGTTTTTAACAGTTATTTAAGTTTTTAGTAAAAAAAATATTAACTGTTTACTGCAAAAATTAATGTTTTGGTAGTTACTTATTATAATACTAAAATAACTGCATCAAATAACAGTTGTAAAAACGCAGTAATTTTCTTCAATTGTTTATTTTAAATAACTGTCATAATAGATAAACAACTGCAAATGAAGTTAAAAACAACTACTACTGCTTAGTACACAATTAACTGTCATGTAGTAACTGCAAAATTTTTTTGAGTGTAGTAAACAAACTCATGTTCTAATTTCAAATGAGATTGAAAATAAAATATTTTCTGAGGTGTTGGGAGGGGGCTACATTATTTCTGCCATGGCTTAGAGAATTCCAGGGGTCAGATTTAAGTGCTGCTGCTTTGAATTACTAAAATATCTGTCGACTTTTACTTTTTCCCCTGTCGTAACTATTAATACCATTCTTATTGCTAAAATAATAAATTTTAAAAATAACGGTATCACTGAACAAGAAACAATCTGTTAGCACTACAAAAAAACGATTTATATATTTACATACTGGCAACACCAAAAATACTCTCTTAAAGTTTTGACAACTGATACAAAGGCAAAAATGCTGTCAGTCATATAATCATTTTCAGATGACAAAGAGAATTTGCGGTGTTAGTTGTTCATAGTGCGTGGAAAGAATTCTTAATTGCATCAGAATTATAAATTAAAAGTTAAAATGTTAACACGTTTGGCAACAAGACCACGACAATTCTTGACTCGTAACATTGCACAGTTAGTGGCAAATCCAAGAGGAGCTACACGTTCTTTAGTGGTTAAACAATTTAATACACAATTGGAAAAACAACAATCAGTCAGGTTCGCTTTAGCAACGAGAGTATGTTCGAGAACATATTGTAGCAGTCGTAATAAACATGATGAAGAGGAATTGCTGGAACAGGAGCAACAAGATTTCATTATCAATAAAGATCCCCAATTGCCGGCTACCGTAGCAGTGCCAGAAGTATGGCCCCATGTACCACTGTTGGCTACAAAACGTAATCCTGTATTTCCAAGATTCATGAAAATTCTAGAGGTAAGTGGTTGGAGAAATTAATATATAAAATCCTTTACTTAATTTTTTCTTTATATCCTTAAAAAAAAAAAAACAAAAGGTATCCAATCCGCAGTTGATTGATTTAATAAGACGTAAAGTTAAATTAAATCAACCTTATGTTGGTGTGTTTATGAAAAAAGACAATGAAAATGAATCGGAAATTGTAGAGAAGCTCGATGATGTCTACAAAATTGGAACCTTTGCCCAGGTCTTGGAAATGCAAGACTTAGGCGATAAGTTAAGAATGGTTGTTGTTGCCCACAGACGTATACAAATTACTGGACAAATTTTGGAGGAACTAGTACCACCCAAAGGTATGTGTCACTTTATAAGTGAAGTTATCTTATCATTCACAAATTCTGCTTCATCATTATTGACATGTCATCACATTGTTGTAATTATACTCTCTTAAATTAGAGTTGCCACTGCATTTTACACAATTTAATGGATTAATGATTTTATTCCAAAGCGGAATTTACAAGATTCCTAAAAGTCTAGTCAATGTTTACCAAAACTTTAACCCTTTAACGACCAGAGGCAAGTATACTTGCCCAAGCGTTTTTGGCACTTATAATTGTCCTGGTAAAAGATAGACTAAATATGTCTTAAGGTAATTTGTAAGGGAGGGTTGGGGCAATAATAATAAATTTCATTCTGGTCTCACTTAAGCGTCGGAGTCCTTAAAGTTGGAAAAAAATGTTTATTGGTTAAAAATGTTTTATTTTTGATTTGAATTAGTTCAATTCTTCCAATTTTGTTTTTTACTTCTAATCGGGTAAATAAAACTACGGGTAAAGCGTTGATTTTTTTTTCTCCAAAATTTGGGGTAAATCTTCTACCAATTCTACATTGGTGCTCTGAAGGTTTTCGGTGAGGCGGAATGAAACATGTAAGGACCTGTCAGTAGATAAAGTCTGCTTTAAATGAGCGGATGAACACATTTTTTAATTAATAAACAAACATTGCATTAATAATAAAACATTATTCTTTAGTTAAGGGCAAAAGTAAAAATTTCTGACAATCGAAATGAGAGGCAAACAGGGTGTCTATGGAACCAATTTTTTGCTCAAAATTAAAAAATTGGTAACATTTAAAAAAAATCACTAAACTTGAAAAATTTGCTAAAATTAAGAAAAGTTAGAAATTAAAAATAATCCCAAAAAATTAAAACAAATTGTCAAATTTCACAAAATATCAGAAATTTGTCCTTAAAAAATATCTCATATCAATGTATATTATATGGATCTGAAAAAAACGGACAATTTTTGAAATCGAAGAAAATTTCTCTTCATTGAAGGGTCGGGCGCAATTAGTTTTTTATTTTGGCGGTTGTCATATATTTTGTTTGCTTTATTTAAAGTGCAATTTATCCAAAATTTGTCTATATTTTTTACCATGAAAATCTAAAAATTCGAGAGTTCCTAAAATGTATTAAGGGGTAAAAATTTATTATAACTCGGATTTAACATTAATGATACAAATTCGTATTAAACATTATCTCAAATCAATCCAAAATGTTTAAGCAATAACATCGCATTCAGTAGCAAAAATAGCATTATCAATTCCTAGCCCCATTAAACAAAATTGTCATATATATATTGCATATATATTCTTTTGTCCAAATGCAATATATATTTTGTATAATTTGTACTCAGAAAAAACAACAACAATACATTATCCACTATTTAATATGAAAATGCAAATACCAGCCGATGAAACAGTCCAGACAAGTTCAACTGCATCAACAACATCACCAACAACAGATGCTGAACGTCGTAAGATGGCAAGAAAATCAAGACCAGCCCGTTTACAGAAAAGGGAACTAAAACCAGAGACACCAGTTACTTCGACGACGACAACTACAGAAACCACCGGTACAACTCCAGCTAATGACGCCGATTCGACAACAGCAGCTAAACCGAGCGAAGCCAAATCATCAACAGAGACTGATGGCACAAAATCATCTAGTACTTCTGCGGATCCACAAACTACACAAGAACCTATGCCGGTTCTTATGGTCGAAGTGGTCAATGTTAAACATGAAAATTTTAAACAAACTGAGGAAGTAAAAGCTTTGACTCAGGAAGTCATTAAAACTATACGTGATATTATCACTATGAATCCTTTGTACAGGTATTAAAACTAAACGAGTTTTCTTTAAGTTAATTGTTTTATATATTTTCCACAATTTTATTTCCAGAGAGAGTTTGCAACAAATGTTACATCAAAATCAACGCGTTGTCGATAATCCTGTTTATCTTTGTGATTTGGGCGCTTCTTTATCAGCTGCTGAACCAGAAGATTTACAAAAAATTATGGAGGAAATGGATGTAAGTTTAAAAGAAATTTTTATTATCTCATTATTGACACACTGTTCCTTTTTTAATCCAGTATTTTTAAACGGCTATATTTTTTGTACTGGATATAGATAATTAGGTGGCTTAAAAACTTTTAAATAATTCAATATCTTGATTACATTCAATGGCTATGCAATGCTCTAACCCTTTGTTAACACCTTGTACCGGCAAACATGAAAAATGCCGTTTTTAGGGAAACCCAAAGATTAATTGAAAAAAATGTTTTGCTCAAATCATAACAAAGCAGCAACATTAAAAATGATCAATTTAGCAAAGTAGCATAAAAATATAAATTTTCCTATTTGCAGCCACAAGTTATATATTTTTTTTCTCAGTAAGTGAGAGTATTGCAATCTCTTTACTTTCAAAACTCTTTGATATAATCGTGTATAAAAAAATTATGGGAAATTGTTATCCGGAGTTGCCAAATAATTATTTGAAAAAGTATTTTTTTTTACCTTTATTGAAAGGACCTTTTTCCAAAATTGTTTAAAAATATAAATAATGAGAATATTTTATATTTTTGATTTTTATGTTGATGAGAAAATATGAAAATGTATTTCTCTGCTAAAAAGTAGTTTGTCGATTGTATCATTGGGTTTCTATCCAACTCAGTCTCTCTCAATTTTTTATTTGTTCGTAAACTCGCACCGAGCAAATGAAAATATGTTGCAGAAATTTAAAAGTCTAACCTAATTTTTATCATGCTTCTGAATAATAATTTAATAAAATTTTATTTATTTCAAATATTAGCGATGAAATAAAGCAAGATAACATTAAAATATATTAAATTTTAATAGAAAATAACAAAATATAAGCAAAATAAAAGTGAGTGTTTTAAGCAACAATTTTTTTTTATCAACATGGTGCAATTATTTTTTAGTGTAAAAAAAAAATGTTTGCATTTGATTGCCCGAGTTTGGCATTATTGTGCTGAGAGGCGTGGGAAGTGTAGTCTCTCTATTTGTATATACTCTTTGATTGTATATAATTTTTGAAAATCTGACCGATCGGAACATGAACACAAAGTTCAAAATATTTCAAAATTTATTCCGTTTTCACTTAAAACATAAATAATGGCTGGTTTTTATTAAAATAACATTTATAAAAAAACAATGTCAGGGTTGCCAAATGACAATTTTAAAGTATGATCGAAGACAATATTTTTTCACAAATTTTTAAAAATCGATTAAATTAAAAAACAATTTCATTTGTCCATTTGCAGTCCAACTGCTAATGTTACCATTACTGGGAACGAATCGGGAATTCGGCATATATACTAATATTTAAACACAACAGATTATAGTTGATTGTTTTCTTATTAGATTTTACATTGCATGGTATCTGTATGTTTGATTTGAGAATTTTGTATGCATTATTGATCTTTTTTGAAATTGTATTTCATTTTGAATTGTCAGGTTTGAGATCATAATTAAATGTTACTATTACAAATAGAAAACACTAATTGTTAATAAATGTTAGTCCCGGTTCACACACGGCAATTTTACTTGCGCAATTCTTGAGTTTATAGAAGAGGGAGGAAAAGAGAATGGAAGGGGTACAGACTCTAATTCCGTTTTGTTTTGTCATCCGCAATTTTCAACACTGGTAGGTTGATATACGAAAATTGCTGAAACAAACTTTTTCTGTTTGAACACAAAGCTAGTTCAAAGAAGAATTGAAGAAAAATTTCGCAACCTAAGCGACTAGGTCATGTTTAGCCTCATTCTAATCCAATTCAAATATTTCTTGATGAATATTTTTTTTATATATCTGCAAAGATGTCGAAACCAGTTTCCGAATTATTCGGTAAACCGTTTTTTTTTTTCAATTTTCCGTTTTATTAAAACCGGCTTTTGAAAAATTGTGTGTTTCGAGTTATTTGTCAAACCGCTTTTTTGTCTCGAATAATTCGACATTTTTGAATATTTTTTAAGATAAAAATTTCAGAGAAATAAGCATTTTTGAAATAATATTTTTAAGCTAAAAATTTCAGAGAAATATGCATTTTTTGAAATAATTTGCAAGGGTTCTCTCAATTTTAAATGCTAGCAAGTATAAAATACTGAGAAGATAAATTTGCGTTTTTGAGGCTTTTTTACCCAAATGTGTGTGTGTGTTGTTTCTGATTTTCCGATTTTTCGATTTTGAGCTTAAACAAAAGTTTTGAATGAACCCAGCCAGAAATTGCCAATGGTCTGAAAAATCAAGCACTGGCAGAGCACTATTTGCCAATGATCCAACAAATAAAGTGCTGGCAAAGCACTGATTTACAACGCTCTTCCAACGTTAGTAAAAAGTGCTTTGCCAGTGCTTAATTAACAAAATTTACAACAGTAAAAATAATAAAAGCACTGCCACAGCTCTGGTTTAGAACGCTCTGCCAACGTTCGTAAAAAGTGCTTTGCCAGTACTTGATTTACAAAATTTACAACTTAAAAATAAAAAAGCACTGGCACAGTACTAACTTAGAACGCTTTCCCAACATTGGCAAAAAGTGCATTGCCAGTACTTATTTACAAAATTTTCAACCGTTAACCTTAATGAAAACAATGGCACGTCCCTTGTTCACAACAAGAGTGGGAAAATTCAAAACTAAATTGCAATTTATGATTTGAAGTTACGAATATTAAGGTCTCCTATTATAGTCAGCACAAAGTATAGTTTCTGTACTAAAATTTTACTTAAGAAATTTATTTTTAAATTTCTTTCTTTAGTAAAATTGTAGTAAAAAATAGAGATAACTTACCACAAAAATAATTTTATAAAAAAAAATATTTAGTTATTTTGAAATTAACTTATCTGAAGCAAGTCTATTGTTATTTCTGTTCAAATTACCAAAATCATTCAATAATAAATAATACAACTCTTTACTGAAGTGAATTACTAAGTAGGACTTTATAGGTCATTTTTGGTTTTGGTACTTGCAAAACGCTTATTGCCAGTGCTTTGCCAACGTTTTAAAAAAGAAACGGTCAAGCCCTGCCCGGTGTTATTATTTTGGGGTTGGCAAAGCACTTATATCTTCAGATATCCAATGCTCTGCCAACGCTCATACCACCGTTGAAAGCACTGGGCCAATACTTTGCCGTTCGTATTTTTCTGGCTAGGAATGCATGTGTTTGACATTATTTTAAAATATTTCTTTTAAGTATTTTATATGGTACAGATAAATCAAACCCCTTTCTGTAAAATAAAAATGATTTTAACAAAAATTCACATTTGGAATTGAATTTATATTTTTGTTTGCCTTCTATGATAATAACTGTGAAGACTATAATAAAGTCGCCCACCAATTTCGGCTAAAGAAATAAATCCTAAGATTTTTTTTTTAATTTTTATGCACAATTTAATCCAAATTGTATGTCCCGCTGGAAGTCCATTCATGTTAGCAAAATATTGATTTTCTGAGGAAATTCGGTGACGCGAAAGAAACAGAAACATGCAAATACCTTTCAGTAGATAAAGCTGCATTGTATTACCAGATGAAGACATTTTTTGTAATAACATTGCACTGTTTCTTTGTTAATTATTATAATGATCTTGAACTCGAAAAATCTTGTTTTAATTTTATAAAATGTAAAAATTTTATAAAATGTAAAAAATTTTTATTGTTCTTTTTTGTATTTTCTCATTCTGTTGCCAGATTAATAAAATTATCCCTGCGGATGTTGGGAATATCCAACGAAACGTCGGATGAAAAATGAATAGATAGTCTTTTATTTATTTTGAAAACAAATGACCTTAGAAGCCCACTTTAGATATTTCTAAAAATCTTAACAAATATTTACTAAAAAGGTCGATAATACTTACGATAATATACTTATACTATACTTTAACGTCGAAAAGGTTGAACAATATCGCTATCTTTTACATTGAAATAAGTTTGATTTCCAGCCAACGATAATTGGCAAAACGTTGCGTTGTTGTTTTCACACACTTTAATCTGACCAAATTTTTGGTTTTTGAAAGACTGTTTATTTGCAAAGAACGTGAAAAGGCTCTTTAGACAGGATTAGTTTGATTCGGGGATGAATAACTAAAATATCGTTACCCTTAAAATACCGTTAGCGAAACAAACGAAAATAGCGTTACCCTTATCGATACCCGTATCGAATCGATTATCATCAACGGTTTAATTAAGAGTAATTTTTTAAAATTTGTACAGAAAATTTCGGAAATTACCCATAAAAAGCGATTTAAAAAACCGGAAAAGCCGGTTTCTCAAACTGGTTTTGAATTCACAAAACCGTAAATCGGATTTTGAAAATGTTGCTGTTTAAGTATTCGAAAACAGGGGTTTCAAATAGGTCGAATTTTTGACAACTCTATACACTCTTGGAAAAAAGTTTCATTATATTGATATTAGTGTTTCATAAATCATTTGTCCTTAATTATTCGTCATATTTATGAAGTTCTCATAGATATGATGAAAAGTTTTATAAAAATTAATGTCAAATGTTTCATAAATCTTCATCATTTCATAAAAAAGTTTCATAAACCGTGTAAACATATATTTTTTTCATTTTCCTATTAATTGAAATTCAGAATTTTCATTTGAAATTAAAAAAATAACATCATAACATAACAAAACATCAATTGAAAGTCAGAATTCCTAATCAGTTGATATGTTCTAAATATTATACTAAATTTTGTGAATATAAATTAAATTTTTATAAAGTTCAGTGGAAAAGAAAATTCTGAAATGTTTTCAAATTCCAAATGAAAATTCTCAAACACATTTATTTTTTCTAAATTTTATTATAAATGAATATCAAGTGATATTTTCTGAGTTTCAATCTGAAATTCTGAGTTTTAATTGATACATTTTGAATTACAGTTGCAAAAATATTGGGTATTAAAATAAATTTTCGTCGTTGGTTGGAAGCCTTTATTGTGTTTGTACGCTACCAAAGAATATTTTTCATTTCATAAAAATTCTTAATTTGCTTCATTATATTTAAAAAGCGACCTATCACATTTATGGAACATATCATGCAGAGCTATGAAACTTGTTTATATTTATGAACCATTTCATAAATATGATGAAACTTGTCATCAATTTGAACTTTTATAAAACAGCTTCATCATATTTATGAAGTGTTACATTGGACGAAAATCAATGAAGTTTCGTATCTTTACGTATCTATTAGGTTTACGAAAAATGTCGAATATACGATCACCCTAATAAGTAGCCTCAACATTTTTTTTTTTGTATTTTTCCGACAATCAGTTTAATAAAACTAAATTAAAAAATTTGGGACAACCTATTATTATTATTATTATTCACATTTCAAAACCTAAACAAGCTATAAATTGATTTATGTGATTTTTTTAACGACAATATTTATTTTAGATTCCAAAACGTCTTCTCTTGGCTTTGGGCATTTTAAAAAAAGAATTAGAACTTTCAAAGTTACAACAAAAAATTGGTCGTGAAGTTGAGGAAAAAGTTAAACAACAACATCGGAAATACATTTTACACGAACAACTTAAAGCTATTAAGAAGGAATTGGGCATCGAAAAAGATGACAAGGATGCCATTGGTGAGAAATATCGGGAAAAACTCAAAGATAAAACGGTGCCCGAAAATGTTATGACTGTCATTGATGAAGAACTAAATAAATTGAACTTTTTGGAAAGTCATAGTTCTGAATTTAATGTAACGCGTAACTATTTGGATTGGTTAACATCGCTGCCATGGGGTGTTACCAGTAAGGAGAACCTAAGTTTAGGTGAAGCAACCGAAATTTTGGATAACGATCATTATGGTATGGAAGATATAAAAAAGAGAATATTGGAATTTATAGCGATAAGTCAATTGAAAGGATCTACTCAGGGTAAAATTTTATGTTTCCATGGACCACCAGGTGTGGGTAAAACAAGTATTGGTGAGTAGTTTTTTAAATTTAAACAAATCAAATATATTTATTTATAATATTTTCTCTATTTTAAGCTCGTTCTATTGCACGTGCCTTGAATAGAGAGTATTTCCGTTTTAGTGTTGGTGGCATGACAGATGTGGCTGAAATTAAAGGTCATAGACGCACTTATGTAGGAGCTATGCCAGGCAAATTAATACAATGCTTAAAGAAAACAAAGACTGAAAATCCTTTGGTTCTTATAGATGAAGTTGATAAAATTGGCAGGTAAGTATTTTTACAAAATTCTTATCGTTAACTTATGTTAAATGTCTTATTTCTCTTTTTCAGGGGTTATCAAGGCGACCCCAGTTCTGCTTTATTAGAACTTTTAGATCCAGAACAAAATGCAAATTTCTTAGATCATTATCTTGATGTTCCAGTAGATTTATCTCATGTTCTTTTTATTTGTACCGCTAATGTTATTGATACCATTCCCGAACCTTTGCGTGATCGTATGGAGCTTATTGAAATGTCTGGTTATGTGGCAGAAGAAAAAGTAGCCATTGCCCGCCAATATCTTATACCCCAAGCTATGCGTGATTGTGGTTTAGAAGAGAAACACATCACTCTTAATGAGGATGCCTTAAATACTCTTATACGCAGTTATTGTCGTGAATCTGGTGTACGTAATCTTCAGAAACAAATTGAAAAAGTTATACGTAAAGTGGCTTATAAAATTGTCAAAAAGGAGGGTGATCATCATGATGTTAGCAATAATAATCTTACCTCCTATTTGGGTAAACATGTCTTCTCATCGGATCGTATGTACGAACTAACACCACCTGGTGTGGTTATGGGTTTAGCTTGGACTGCTATGGGTGGTTCTGCTCTATATATCGAAACCGCCAAACGTAATACCATACAGACAACGAAGGGAGAAAACGCCGGTGGTTCTATAAATGTCACCGGTAATTTAGGTGATGTTATGAAAGAATCAGCACAAATAGCTTTAACAGTAGCGCGTAATTTTATTTGTGGTATAGATGAGAAAAACAGTTTCCTAGAGAATAGGTAAGTGCACATTTAAAATTTCGCCTTTGGATACCTTCCTTGAAAGGTATTTTTTATAGAAAATATTTAATTCTATAGAAAAATTCTAAGTTCTTTAAAATTTTTATATTGAAAATTGTAGGACATATTTTTTTTGCACAATTGTCTTATTACAAAAATATTTGAAATAAATGGAATTTCCAAATTTTCTTGTATATAATTCACAGATTTTAAAAAATGCAAAATATATATTAAAAAATTCTTGGATTCTAAATAAATTTTCTCATTTATCAAAACAAAATTAACCAAGATACAAAACACAGATTCTTAGGTAATTTTTTCTGAAGAAACTATTATTAGGTCATGTTTGAGGTCTTTTCTCTTTCAGATCTTTGTGTCACAATCTTCGGAATTCCTGCAAACAACCTTGAGGAAGTATGACGTCAAAGTCGGAATAGAATGCGAAGGAAGTGTGGCCTCCACGGTCACATCCTTTTGAGGTTGGTTTTTGATAGTTTTTCTTATTAGTCCGAGAACTCATTTAAGTCCAAATCCAAAAAGCGGGCCACATCAATGAAATAGGTCCAAATAGAGCTGGGACTTAGCAGTGCAGTTGAAGAGGTGAATCGTGTAGTCAGGTTCCTGTCCGCACAATTGTCAAGTATAAGGGATAGTGGACAGACATATTTTTCGGCAACGAGTGTTACGCTTACCGTGCTCATGTGTATTTCGTTTAGAGCTGTCCTATACGCAGGTTCGTTCAACGTATCTCTCATACCACGTTTGGTTTCCCATTCAAAGCTTCGAACATCCCTTCTAACATGCCTCGGGGCTGACATTCTAGAAGCAACTCTTTCTCCAACATGGTGCTATGCTGCTTAAATGTAAGGATATTCTGGAGACAGCTTGTTAGGGCTGAATTCTGCAGCTCTGAAGGTTTTTCTACTACGAGCACACTCGGAGACCACATTGGCGTTGCATAATCTTCCACTGACCGGCCAATAGTTTTATGAGTAGTCAACAATGTTTCTTGGTACGTACCCCATTTACTTTCTTATAGCGACTTGGGGACCTTGTTTCTTCTTCGTAAATGCATGTTGCATTGGCATATGCGCTGAGAATGAGTTAAGGCTATCGAATTTTACTCCGAGTATTCTGGAATGTTTTACAGAAGGAATTCTGACACCGTCGAATTCAATATCCTGTATTGGATCCACGTTATGAGTCCTTGTTATAACTTACAAAAGGTTTACAGTAGAATCTACTTAAAATGGCAGTTAAAGCAACTGTAATTTCAGTTAAAAAGGCTACATTTTTCAAAACTCGATATAGTCTTCTATTTTGAATAACTAACAAAAATTAACTGATTTCTGCAAAATTACTGTTTTGGTAGTTGTTTACAAAAATACTAAAACAACTTATGCAAACAACTGTTAAATAATACAATAGGTTTCTTCAGTTGTTTTTTAATATAACTGTCAAAATAGTATTATTTCATAGAAAAACAACTGTAATTACAATTAAAAACTACTACTTCTTATTACTACACAAACAACTGTCATGTAGTAACTGTGAAGCTTTTTTTAGTGCAGCCATACAGTCATCGACGTACAACATTATTTCCACTCTATTTGGGGGTGACTCCTTGTTTAACTCTACTGGATTTCGACTTCTTGTTTGTAATCTCCGCATATGACTGATGGCCACACATATAGTTCCCGATCCGCCTCCTGTGTTGTTGGGGAGATTAGAAATGTAAATATTTCTGGAAAGTGGGCGTGGTTTCAAACGCTTTTTGGCTTGTCAATCGCAACTAGGGCCGTGGGTTTACATGGTTTTCTCTGGTTCAGGAGAAGTGATTCAAGTGTCTTCGCTATCGGTGACAGTAGGAAGATAGGTGTGTACGATTTTTTCTGGCTTTAATATCTTAAGCCTTCTTCTAAATCTCAGGTATAACCAGAGTGGAAATGGACAAATTGAGGACTTTGGTCATGCACTCGACTCCCGACTCTTCCATATGTTTGAGCATCAGCATGAAGATCCTGCCAGGGCCAAACGCTTTGATTGTTTAACGTTCCTGGCGACTACTTCAACTTTACTCGATATACAAGCTGACGAGATGTCATTGACTTTAAGATCATGTATTACCCTCAAAATCCATGCGAATGATACTACGAACCTCTAATCACGTTTCGTCGAATTTAGATATGCTGACAGTCGACCACAGCTTCCTGGCTCCGAATATTAAGTTGTAGTTCTTCAAGCTTTGCTTGTATTCGTTGATCATTGTGGCTGATCTCCTGGATTAGTATTCTAATACTGGTTCCCAAAACCTGGGTTCTACCAGCGGGTAGAAAGCAATATTTAAATTTCTCTGATATACGTGCGTCGGATGAGGTGGGCAAATCAATATCCTTCAAAGGTCCTGCGAACACGCTGGTGCGTGTACTGATAAGGAAGTATGCCGTCCAAGGTTACTATAATTCAAAGAGCCTGCGGACACCCTAGTACATATTTTAATAAAGGCGTGCCATCACAGATCTGTACATTGCTGTGGTGAAGATTTAAAGAACATTGTTGTTTATCCTGGAACGTCATTTTGTGAAGGAAGTGTGTCGTCCACGATTACATCCTTTCCTGCGAAAGTCTTAAGAATTTACTTAAAAATTTTCGAACGTGACTTTGCAATGGAGGTGCGTCGTCGCCTGTCGCCTGTCACCTCCTTTCGAAGTTAAGCGGCCATCCTTGTGTATAGTGTGGTAAGGAAAATTCCTGTTCTGACTTACTATCGTTCTATGGTCCCGCGAACATCCTGATGCGTGTTTTGATGGGAAAGCGTGCAGTCTTTGATTATTATTCTTTTGAGGCCCTGCGTACATGCTTTTATGGTTTGGTAAGGAAGTCAATATTCTTTAAAAATCCTGCAAACACTCTGCTTCGTGTTTTGATAATGAAGTGGTCCGTCAAATTTCAAATTCCTTTTAAGGACCTGCAAACATCCTAGAGCGTGTTATCATTTCCTTCTGAAGTCCTGCGGACATCCTTTTGTGTGGTTTGGTAAGGAAGTGTGCAGTCTCAGGTCACTTTCTTTTGAGGTCCAGCATACTTTCCTATGGTCTATGCTCCGAAAAGATCTGACAATCTTTCCTACTAAGCTCTCACTCTCTAACTCTCTCTTTGTTACATTTGCAATAAATTATATATATGAATTACATTTTATAACGTTTAAAAACAACGCATTCTAATCCCTGTCACTGAATCAACTAAATTTTTGTAATCTTGTCCTAGCTACTGGAGAAAACACGTCGTTACAAACCAAACCTAACAATTTTTATATAAAAAAAAATATTTTTGAATTTGAATAATTTTCCCTACGAAAAAAGTCTCAAAGTTTGTGATTGTCTCAAAATTTAAACATTGTAAAAAAGCATACATGTTCTGAAAATGGATGTTAAAATCTGAGAATTGTTTAGTCAAAACCTTAGAGATCTTAGAAGTTTTCTAGAGTTATTTCGAAATGCAGGTTATTAAATATATCTTTGTTAATTTCAGTAACGTACACTTACACGTTCCGGAAGGAGCCACACCCAAAGATGGTCCCAGTGCTGGTGTTACAATTGTAACGGCTCTAATGTCATTGGCCACCAATAAGCCTGTGCGTCAAAATATAGCCATGACTGGTGAAGTATCTCTAAAAGGCAAAGTATTGCCAGTAGGAGGCATAAAAGAAAAAACTATAGCAGTAAGTGGTACTTCAATTATCAAAATGGATTTCTATTTTATTTTGATCTTAATTTCTTCTTCATCTGTACTTTTTATTAAAGGCTAAACGTAGTGGCATTACCTGCATTATAATACCCGAAGAAAATCGTAAAGATTGGGCTGAGTTACCTTCGTTTATCACAGACGATATTGAAGTACATTTTGCTGCTGTCTATGATGATGTTTATAAGATTGCGTTTGATTATAACGATGAAGAAGTGAAAAAGCAGCAGCAACAGCTACAATAGGATTAGTTAAATTAACTACATATTACTTTATTATTAATGCTAAGCATTATACGAGCGTTTAAATACTATTGAAACATTTCATGTCTTTATGAAATCTCCTACGTAGATAATTACATTCAAATTGGAAAACTTTCTAAAATTTCGTGAAGGATTTCATAGATGCTGAATGACAGAGTTTTTAATTTCTCTTGATTTTTTTTTTTTTTTTTTTTTTTAATTATAAAAATATTGCTTAGCAGAATTGTTACACACAAATAATCGTTGAAAAGTAACTATAAGCATTTCAACTAATAAAGTTTTTTCACATAAATTATTCAATATTTAAGAAGTAACAAGTAAAAACTTGGTAAAATGTTATAAGTTTTCGCATAACTTTTGTGAATAAACTTTATTAGCTGAAATGCTCCTAATTACTTGGCAACGATTTACTTTCTGTGTATACATTACATTAATTTACAATTTTATGTAAAAAAAAGTATATATATATAAACTTATTACTTAATGCATTGAGTTTATATAGATATATTGATTATAATAACAATAAACATAGTGATATTTGTTGTAATTTTTGTTAAATATCTGAATTTTCAATAATCCAGTGTAAATATTTATCCACACGAGTATACATGCCAGGACGCTTGGGTTCACCACAGCGTATGCCCCATGAAACGATGCCTATGGTAACCCAACGTCTGTTGGGTAATTGATGTAGCAAAGGACCACCACTGTCACCTTGACAAGAATCTTGTCCACCTTCAGGAAAACCAGCGCATAACATAGTTTCAGGTACCCGTTCAATCATTGCGTCACGACATTCGTCTTGCTTCCAAATAGGCAAAGAGACCTGAGAATAATAAACATTGTGAGTATAACAAAACCTTCATTAAATATTTTTAAATTTACACTTACCTCCATTAATATATCCGAATATGGACCACCAAATGTTTGACTACCCCATCCAGTTACAATACCCCTTTTTCCTTCCCAATTTTCTCCTATGGGTGGCATACACACCGGCCATATGTATGTATTAAATATTGTAGGTCTATCCACTCTTACCAAACCAATGTCATTTTCATATGTCAAAGGATCATAATCTATATGAGTTACCATACTTCCTATACGGAAGTCTCTGGCACGCGTTTCATTCAACAAAAGAGTATTGTATTCTCCTAAGCGTACAAACATTTGTTCCTTTTTAATTTTGTATATGCAATGAGCTGCTGTTAAGACATGTCTATCCGTAACCAATACACCACCACACCAAACATATGGTAAACCCGGTCTTATAAAAGCTGCCATCCATGGCCATTCATCGGGTTCAGCAGGGCGACCACCGGTTACACGGGGAAACTGTTTAGTTGTTATACCACATCCTCTTTGTTCGGGATAATTGATAATGCGTGGTTCCTCCAAGTCTATGTTATTTGAATCTTGTGGTCCTAAACGACCAACAAACCGTGTGGGACAGCATATACCAATAGTACTGCATAAGAATTAAACAGAACAGAACATTTTAATATAGTTTAAAAGCTATTTAAGGGAATATTCCAACTCCCCGACATAGATTACATAGATCGCAAGCTCTTCTTCTTTTTCAAAAACCAAGCTCATTTTTTCAAACAAACTTAAATATATTTTGTGTATGCATAAATTGCTTCATTACTCGAGCGGATACGTATCGTAAACGGACTACAATGTGTAACAATAGTACATACATACATACAATATGTTGTCTCTGTTTTACATACTTAACAAATCCCTCACCATTTGTTTAGTATGCAAAACAGCGACAACACATTGTATATTGGTACTATTTTTACACATTGTATGGAGTTACAGTGGGTTTACAAAACGTATCCGCTAGAGTAATGAAGCCTTAAGACGTATGTTCAACACATTCTAATGTGACAGAAAATCTCAAAGAGTAAAATATCTATGTAATCTGAGATTTTTTTTTTTAATAAATTTAAAAAAAGTATAAACAAAATTTTTGTAGGAATGATAAAAAATTCATAGTTTTTAATCAAATGAAATGTTTCATAAATATTTTTGAAACCGTTTTATAAAAATATATTGTTGAAATGATACCGTTCAGAATTCCACCCGAATTTGTCTCAACTTTATTATTGAAGTGTTCTAGTTATTCACTCGATTTTTTATTTTGATTATTTTTTTTTTTTTACACTAGAGTAACAGCTTTTTTTTTTTTTTTTTTTTTTTTTGTTTGCTAAATTTTTGCTAACTTTTTACCTACACGTAATGGTCAATCATGTATTAATAATAGAAATCGCTTTCTCAGGTCATTTTGAAACAAAAACCTCCCGCATAAAGCGCATTTCCTTAAAATGCATTTTTTAATTTTTTACTTATTGTGTTCATTATTTTGCGAATTTTGATGTCTATATCGCGAAACAACGCTTTAATCCGTTTGATCACAATCCGCGAAATACGTCAAATTTGAAAAACGTCTGTGTACTTTAAGTTGGAAATGCATCGTTATTGTCTAATAACGTTAAATTTTTAGCTAAATATTAATTTTTAGTTTAATTAAATAAAAAAAGGCTTATGCGGAAAACTTTTTGAAAACCGCGAAAAATAAAATTGCGTTACTTTATATTTTTATGTGCTAATATACGTCTAGGGTAGCTAAAACTTGATAAATGTAAAAAAAGTAAAAAAGTGGCTGCCACTTATTTGAATTATTTTAACAAATTATTCACTATTTTTCCCCCTTTTTCATATATCCGACTTCACGTCTTGTATTAAAAAAAATAGTAAATTTTACAAGCAAGCGTGATTGTAGTCTGAAAGAAATAATAATAAAGAAAAAATATAAAATTGGAAAATTTAAAAATATATCTGACATCGCCTAGGTCTTATTTAAATTTAAAAAGTGTTATTTTCAAGAAATATTTTTTTTAAGACAGTTTTTTAATAAAAGTTAATAATAAATTATTTAAGTGGATGATAAAAAAATTAATTTACATTGTTCATGCTCAGTTCAAAGTGTTTTTGTAATTGTTAGATTAAAATTTGTTTAAAAAAATGCATTTTATTTCATTGCCACAAATTTATGTAAAATACATGAAATATTAAGAGATTTTTAAAAGTATTCTTTTATATTGAAGAAGCTATTAAAAGATTGCTTTTTGACTTAAAATAAATAAAAAACATTTCAAATTTTTAATACTAAGTGTTGTTTTTATTATTTAACAAACCTTTCTAGGAAAAAATCTACATTCTATTTACTTTCGACAAAGTAAAACTGCCCGATTTAAAACGAGCAAAAAAATTGCGATATCGGAATCTGGCACACCTAATTTTGTAAACTCGTTTTACTTTTGCGGTTTCGTTTTCTGGCACATACACGATTGTATGGAGTTACAGTGGGTTTACGAAACGTATCCGCTAGAGTAATGAAGCCTTAAGACGTATGTTCAACACATTCTAATGTGACAGAAAATCTCAAAGAGTAAAATATCTATGTAATCTGAGATTTTTTATTTTAATAAATTTAAAAAAAAGTATAAACAAACTTTTTGTAGGAATGATAAAAAATTCATAGTTTTTAATCAAATGAAATGTTTCATAAATATTTTTGAAACCGTTTTATAAAAATATATTGTTGAAATGATACCGTTCAGAATTCCACCCGAATTTGTCTCAACTTTATTATTGAAGTGTTCTAGTTATTCACTAGACAGATAGAGATAGGGCAACTCTCTTTTATTTTTCGAGATAAGTACCATTTCCCGAAAACGAATTTGATACCGAATTCGGAAGGGTTTTGGTTTCACATAACTCAAACAAAGATTATCTTCGATTTCTTTTGTCTATCTTATATTCCAATTGCATAAATACAAATTGTTTGGTTAGAACACTTCCCAAATGAGTTTTTTAATACCTACTATAATTTTCAGTGGATCTAGCGTTATCACTTATTGAATAAAAGGTTGGCCACCTTTACCATTTTAATACCGTTGTCAGTTTCAAACCCGTTTCAAATAAGTATACTAATATATATTTTATATATTTTTTGCAAAAAATACAATATTTTGATATAACATATCAAAAATTGTTATTCAATTTGTAATCTTTTTAACAAGAAATTGTATAACAAACTTGACGTACAGTTCAAGCTTTTAACAGTTTTATATGAATTTATAGACTTTTTTTTATTTCATCCGGATACAAATATTACACTCATAGAAATAAACCTGTAGAAATAGGAAAAAAAAGCTACTAAAAAATAAGTTAAAAATGAGCTTACAGAAAAAACTGCTAAAATTAGCAGATTTTGTTTTTACTCAATATTAGTAATATAAGAAGAGCAAAAATAAATCTCTTAAACTTACAAATATTTAGTTATATTTGAGATAAATTTTAGTTAATTGAAGGTAACAAAATAATTTGCTAAAATCAGCAAAAACATTTACTAATATAAAGGGTGTCCCAAGAAAAGCGCAATTTTTAAATTTTAAATAAAACACAGATATTTAAAAAAAAATCGTGAAACTTTATTATATCGTAAAGTAGACAGAATGAGGTTATGTATGGAACAATATATCGTGCAGATGGCCGCCGCGGCTTTGCTGGCATGCACGTGATCTTTTAATGAAATTTTCAATGACCGTTTTGCATGAATGCTGCGGTATTTCATTAATGCAGCGTCCAATTTCCTCTTTTAAGGCTTGAGTCGTCGTCGGCTTATTCGCGTAAACCATCGACTTCAAAAAACCCCAAAGAAAAAAATCTAATGGTGTTAAATCGCACGATTTGGCTGCCAATTCTGATCTCCAAAACGCGAAATAACACGACCGGGAAATGACTGATGCAGCAATTGAATTGTTTCTCTGGCTGTATGACATGTGGCGCCGTCTTGTTGGAACCACATGCCCTCCACATTCATTTCTTTAATTCTAGGCAAGAAAAAACTGGTTATCATTTCACGATACCGAACACCATTGCGCTTGACCTGCCTCATTTTCATAAAAAAAGGTCCAATGATTCCTCCAGCCCAAAAACCACACCACACACTGACACGTTGAGGATGCATTTGCTTCTCGTGAATCACTCGAGGATTTTCCTCACCCCAAATGCGACAATTCTGCCTATTGACGAAGCCATCAAGATGAAAATGGGCCTCGTCACTGAAGATGATTTTATCGACAAAATCAGCATTTTCCCATCACCATTTTGGTAAAAACAATTTCACAATGAGAATGCGTTGTTCATTCGTGTAGCGCTCCATTTTTACTAACCTCGTACCTTCTACTAGCAAACAATAACAATTGTTCAAATGTAAAACAATCACACTTCGAATGTTGCCAGATTTAAAAAAAAAATAAAAATGTGAAATGTTTAAAGTTTTTGTTTTATGCGAATAAAAGTCTGTCCTTATGAAATAAGCAATCTACAATTTTTTGTAAAAATTTCTGTTGATTTTAGCAAATTAAACTGTTATTTGAATTCTACTAAAGTTGATGCAAATATAGCAAAAATGTTGTGAATATTACCGTTTTTTGCTAATTTTACTGAGTAAAACGCTATTTTCAATTAACTAAAATTCACATCGAATATAACTAAAATTTTGTAAAGTTAACAGATTTTGTTCTTATTTTATTAATATTTAGCAAAAAAATCTGCTAAATTTAGCAGTTTATTCTGCAAGGTAATTTTCAAATCATTTTTAGTAGCTTTTTCTGCAATTTTTACAGGTTTTTTTCTATGAGTGTAGATAAATATTTGTGGTATACCAACTTGTGTTCCAAATAAACTTAAAAAAAATCGTCTTTAAAAAGTAAAAATTTAAATATTAAAAAAATATTTATAATTTTGTGTTCAAATTTTAAAATAACGTACATCATAGATTACATAGATCTCAAACACTTTGACATTAGCTGGCAGGGTATGTAATTCATAAGAATTTGTTGGACATACGACGTATACATATACAACAAATATTTGAATGTGTATGAAAAAATGTTTTTGTAGTTAAAGCAGAAGAGTTTGATATCTATGTAATCTATGATGTATATAAAGTTCATAAGTGCTTTATAATAAAATTAATAAATTTGAGTCTTTTTTAATAATTCAAACGTTTGTTATATTTTTTTTTGAAATTTTTAATAATACCGGTACATATTGGTTATACCGATACGAATGGAATACCCATACCAATACGGAAACAAACAAAAAATCGATATATACCGTTATTCGTTTCAATGGCCAACCTTAATAGAATATCATGCGGATTGGTGTTGAAAATAAGCTAAATCAGTCAAGTTATGCGTGAAATTATGTGAGAATTTTCCATACAAATAAATGGATTTAAGTAGAATTTCACTTTAAAGTCTGGTGGTTTAAACCTTTTGTCATATTTGTTCATCAGACCCCTAAAAGTGAACACTTTTGTTTCACCAATTTTGTTTTTTTTACAATAGTTCTTTAATCTTAGTTTTGAAATATGAAAACAATTTGTCTATTAATATCGATACATACCTTCCCTGAATAACACATAATTGTGAGACCAAACGCCAAACATCATCTTTTAGATCAGGTATACGACAATAAATTATATGACGGCAACTACCCGCTTCTCCGCTTGGAGTACGACATGCACCATAGCCACGATTTTCCTAAGAAATTAAACAATTACAATTTAATATCTCCATCTAGTCGGTAAAACAAAACAGTGGCATGTTTCCATCATAAAAAGTTATTTTACTCTCAACTTTTTACACCTATTAACATTAATTAAATAAATTGCTATGAAAACTCCCTTCTCTTTTATAATCATAGCAGGGCTTCTTAAAGATTTAGTTTCTTTAGAATTTCGTTTAGGCTAACATATTACACAAAAATGTTTAAATTTTGTAACAAAAGTGTTTTACTTTTAAATTTAAAAAAATTAAAACCAAAGTTTATTTTTAGATCTTTTTCTTATTAGCATAAATTATGATGTGAGCAAGATTATTCAAGTTCAAGATCATTTGTTTTTTGTTAAATCCAAAAACTGTGCAATGTTTGTTTATTAATTCAAAAATGTCTTCATCCGCTCATTTAAAGCAGACTTTATCTACTGACAGGTCCTTACATGTTTCATTTCGCATCACCGAAAATCTTCAGAGATCTTCAATGTATAAGGGGTAGAAGATTTACCCAAATTATAATTTATGATGTAACAAAAAGTTCAAACTGTCGTAGATTATATATTTTAAACGATAAAATTTTTTAAACTTCAAAAAGTTAACGATGATCTTTTTTATAGAATTACCCATGCTAAACAGTCTCCTTGTATCGGCCTTAGCACCCCTTTGAGAAACTCTGGTATATTTAATTTACACTTGATGATCATGATTATTAAAAACATCTATACACTCAAAAAAGAATCACAGTTACTAAATGACAGTTGTATGCGTAGTAATCAGTAGTGCTTGTTTTTAACTGCAATTACAGTTGTTTTTTCTATGAAATAATACAAATACAATTAGTATTGAGAATCTGACCGACCATCAATTCTCTATATAGTTCGGAAAAAGAATCACAGTTACTAAATGGCAGTTGTAAGCGTAGTAATCAGTAGTGCTTGTTTTTAACTGCAATTACAGTTGTTTTTATGTGAAATAATACAAATACAATTAGTATTGAGATTCTGACCATCAATTCTCTATATAGTTCGGAAAAAGAATCAGTTACTAAATGGCAGTTGTATGCGTAGTAATCAGTAGTGCTTGTTTTTAACTGCAATTACAGTTGTTTTTCTATGAAATAATACAAATACAATTAGTATTGAGATTCTGACCATCAATTCTCTATATAGTTCGGAAAAAAGAATCACAGTTACTAAATGGCAGTTGTAAGCGTAGTAATCAGTAGTGCTTGTTTTTAACTGCAATTACAGTTGTTTTTCTATGAAATAATACAAATACAATTAGTATTGAGAATCTGACCATCAATTCTCTATATAGTTCGGAAAAAGAATCACAGTTACTAAATGGCAGTTGTAAGCGTAGTAATCAGTAGTGCTTGTTTTTAACTGCAATTACAGTTGTTTTTATGTGAAATAATACAAATACAATTAGTATTGAGATTCTGACCATCAATTCTCTATATAGTTCGGAAAAAGAATCAGTTACTAAATGACAGTTGTAAGCGTAGTAATCAGTAGTGCTTGTTTTTAACTGCAATTACAGTTGTTTTTCTATGAAATAATACAAATACAATTAGTATTGAGATTCTGACCATCAAATCTCTATATAGTTCGGGCACTCTGATTTCAGTGGCGTATGGTACAGTTTTTCAGCAATATGACTATTAAATTTGGCGCATCTTCATCCATTTTTTTAAATACAACAATTTTCAAGCACACTCAATCTGATTTATTTTTGTTGAATATTTATGATACTTGTTTGATTTCCAAAGCTTAAAATTAAGTCTGCTGTTAGCCCTCAAAATTGTCTAAGCTTTTTTGCAATGAAATTCATACCCAATTGTTCGGCACGAAAAATAAATAATATCTTCTTTTACAATTTTTTTTTTTTCCGTTGTCTATTTTTAGCGATATGATCCGAAATAGGGCTAAAAGCGAATATCACAAACTAATCTATAAAAATAAATAACTTTAGTCATAAATTATTCCTCTTACCGTGACATAACTACAGCCCAAAACTTACCCATTTTGTGCTTTTAGTAAAGAAGATATAGCAATTTTCTTTTTCGAAAAACACGAAATTGAGCGAAAACGCACCTTAAATTCAACATATATTGATTTAACTTAAAGGCTTTGCTAGTAATACTAAATTTCATAAAAATCCGTCCATACGTTTTCAAGTTAAGACGATGTCCTTTGCAGGTATCCTTTTGGAACCATGTATGTCCTTATACCAAAAAGTTTTTTTTTAAGTCTTACTTTATGTATAGTATCAACAGTTTCCCGTCAACATAAAATATGTTTTCAAGATTTTTGAAAATTGTGTTCATTTCAAAATATTTATTTTTATAAATTTTACCAAATTTTATCGTTAACGCTTTCTCGCTTCCATGCACACAAAAGATAACTTTACAAAATTTTTTGTAAATTGGGTTTTTTATCGAAACAGCTTAAATTCATTTGGCACACTTATGGCCCATTTAAAATACACCGCCTGGAGGCGGGCTTGCCGGTTAGAGGGTAAGGATGAATCTAAATTACATCGTCTTAACTTGAAAACGCATGGACAGATTTTTATGAAGTTTGCTCAGTATATATTGAATTTTAAGTTTGCTTAGTATATATTGAATTTTAGGTGCTTTTTCGCTCAATTTCTCGTTTTTCAATAAAAGAATATCTTCTTAAGTAAAAGCACAAAAAAGTGTAATTTTTGGACTGTATTTATATCTTGGGAAGTAGAATAATTTACGACTAAACTTATTAATTTTTATGACTTAGTTTTTGAGATTCGCTCTAAAACTCTTTTGGCGCATATCGTCTAAAGTAGGCAACGAAACAAATTTGGTAAAAGAATATATTGTTTATTTTTCGTGCGAAAAAGCTTACGCCGGTTTGGGGGTTAACAGAAAAAAGTTGAATTTTAATCAAAAAAAAAATTTTGAACTCAGCATAAATAGTTTCATAAATTTCAATTTCACTGCCATATAAAATCACATGGAATCCAGAACACAGCGAATATTTGAATGCCTTTGAAAAGTATATCGTCGACTAGCCTGCAAGTAGTGCTATGTATTATTTCGTTTTTTTTTTTATTGTACTATTTAGCGCACCGCTCTGTAATAGATATTAAATGCGGATTTCTTTTAATGCAGTATGATGTCAATAAAATATATTAAAAGGATACTATAAATCAGTTTTTTCGATCTCCTGAAAAACATACATAAAAGACACATAGTACTACTTGCAGGTAAGCCGACAATATGTCGAAATTTTCAGACAAAAATATTTATTTTTTCAAAAGTTTTCCTAATACTTGAGATGTGTTTAATAAAATACTTGACAGCAAACACTAGGTTTTTGATTTTTGTTGAATAAAATTTTCAAAAATGCAAAAAAGTCACTGAGGTACACCCAAAATATTTATTAATTTTTTTTGACACAAAGCTAGGGTAAGTTAGCGATTTTCTGGGAAAGTAATATTTTTTATCTGAGTAGTTATGATTAAACCCAACACAAAAATTATTTTATATTTTCTTAATTTTGAAGAAAAAAAAATTTGTAATTTTTTTTTAAATTATGCACATTTTTTCAAGGGGCCCGATTTTCAAGGGCGATGCGGGACATCTTTCCGTTATGCTAGAACTCTAATTTTTTGCGTGGCGTATTTTGACACCCTAACAAATATTTTAAGAAGGGGGTACAGTCAAAATCTCATTTTTATTTTCGCCCATACAACGAAACGAAAGACCACCCTAATATGTCATACTTACAAAAAATTGGAATCTGAATTCATCTCGAAAAGCTATGCTGTCATATACAATTGTTTACAAATTCCGCATTTTGCCTATGAGGCAACATAATAAAACAATTTGTTTTTTAATTAAAAGTTGTTTTAATTAAACAAAA
This sequence comes from Delia radicum, assembly GCA_021234595.1. Lineage (NCBI taxonomy): Eukaryota > Metazoa > Arthropoda > Insecta > Diptera > Anthomyiidae > Delia > Delia radicum. The sequence continues at coordinate 203,100,439 of CM037853.1, forward strand.
TAAAAATGCTCGAGCTCGAGGCCAGTTGTAGTTAATATAAAAAATAATTTATTTCTCAATATTTCGACATTCGTCGAATGTCATCCTCTAGCTCTAGCATTTTTATTTTTTTGCTAAGACACCTCTTCATAATATCCTCGTTCTATTGCATGACCATTTGTCAAGCTCAAATGCAAGTTTAGCGAAAAAATTAACTAAATCAATAAAATGTGAAAAAAATTAGAAAAACTGCTAACCAACGGGTTTAATTTCAAGTTTTGTGAATCAAATATGTACCATAAATAAGACTACAGGAGTTGGCATTACATTTCAACAGAAATATGTCAGATTAATTGTATTTTTAAAATTTCGTATGTAAAAGACGCCAAACTCTAAAGTAATTTCTTGGAAATACAGTACCATACATCGAAAATTAAAGTACGCGATTGTATTCTGTGTGCCGGAAATATATAGAGTTTGGTGGTCATGACCTTATTAATTTTTAAAATTTTAAATTTTGTCCTCCTGTGCTATCATGACAGTTATAAAAACAAAAAAACTAAAGAAAAATACTGCATTTTTCTAACAGTTGTTTATAGCAGCTATTTTAGAATTTTAATAAACAACTACCAAAACAGTAATTTTGCAGTAAACAGTTAAGAAGATTATGTCGAGTTTTTAATAGTAGTTTTCAAATAATAATTAGAAAATTTCATTGTTGCAATGCATCAAAACTAAAGATGTCACGAATATTCGGTTACTATTCGGTATAGGGTATATTCGATATGTTTTTATTATACGTCTGAATACCGAATAGTATCAATATTCGGCAAAATTATTCGGTTAAAATACGAAAGCTTAAAACCTATAGTTTTATCTAGAAGATTGCGGAAAAATAAGTTTTTCATATAATATTTTTCTTTAAAACGTCAAACACAGCTGTTTGTATTGGTTTGAGATGAATTTTCAACTTAAAAAAATTTGTATTATTCTATTTAGTTTTGTCTATATCTAAAATACAGCGTAATTTTATATAAACGATTTAAACCGTATACCGAATATTCGGTAAAGTACCGAATACGCTACACGTAGCATCTCTAATAAGGAGTTAGATCGAATCAACTAACACACATTTTTACTTACAACTGCTTTTTTATACGACACTGAAACTTTGTGCTTATCAATTTCTCTTTAAGGAGATTGTCAGATTATGTGTGCAAAATATTAAACCGATCGGCTCATTAATTTGCTTACAAATGGAATCTGGACAAAAAGTGAGTAATTGAGTTTTTTTTGGGCATTCTTAGCATCCTAATTGCTAGGAGCAGACCATTTCAAAAAAAAAAAAAAATAACACTGTTAGGAACTTGTTTTGATTCTTTAAAAAGAATCTTAATATCATTTGATTGTTCTGAGTTCTGGACAATGGAGCAAATTTTTTTTGTCAGAAACTAAAGAATTTTGTAAAAATTTTACTTTTATTACATTCACATTTTGTGCAAAGACCATTTGTAAAAAAACTAATGATCCGATCTGACGATCAAACTTCACTTCTAAACATAAACAAAGTTACAATTCGCACTTGATCAACAAGAGGGTATTAACTCAAAATTTTTAAAATATCACTTTTTTCAAGAAATCAACTAACAACATCAATATCTATCTATTGTAAAAATTTCAACGTATTCCGATTACTCTTTCATCTCGAAAACCACTTTGAGACCATTTTCATGATAATGTAGTGATTACCTTTATTTCAACAAAAAGGTATTATTTCGAGTTAATACAAAAGTTAAAATAGAAATTAATCGTATATTTTCATAAGAAAGGTATTATTTTGATTTGAGCCTTTATTTATGTTAAAAATAATCAAACTGTTTTATTTATATTTGGTTGTATTTTGAGTTGATACTGTTTTGTTGATAAAATTTGTTTTATTCTATAAATTTAAATCGATAAAATTTAACAAAAATGGTATTAACTCAAAAAATTGATTTTTTTTGCAATAAGTGGTAAAATTTAAAACAAAAACAATGTATATATATTTTCAAATGGAATTTGCTTATTATGATATGTTTGAATTTTTAAATTCTGTTAAAATGTTGCCATAAACAGTTTTTTGACTCTACTGAAAATTTTAAAATTTTGAGTTAATACCCTCTTGTTGATCAAGTGCGAATTGATAATGTGTGTAGGAAATTTTTCGATGTCACTCCTTAAAAACGTCATAACTGAAGCACCGTTTAGAATTTTGACTTTGCATCTTAAGTAGGATGTAGACAATACAATTTTTTATTGTAATTGAACAGTTCATGCGAATAAGGACGAATAGACCACTTTTTCGCAAAAACGTTTTTTTGCATAAATGCATTTTATTAGCAGAGCCCTACAATCCTATGCAGAAATTTTGGGGAAATTTTGACTTTTAAGCCTAAAAAATGACTTTGAAAGTGCAATAGTTCGTATATTTTTATATTTTTGTTTAAATTGGGAGTGAACTAACGCACAATTTTGATTAAATACAAATACAAATACAAATACAATGTGTTAAAAGAACATTACGAGGAACAAACCACACTTATTATATTGGCAAAAAAATTTACCGTTCTTGGGTTATAAGACTTTAAAGTGTGGAAAGCAAAAAGAGAATATCCATCCTTAACAAAATATTATATAAAAATTTATTTTTTTTGCATGTCCTTGCAATCCTTAAAAAGTGTATCCTTGAAGTCCTTAAAGTGTTACAAACAAATACCAACCATAGTTCGTCAAGTTTTGCAAGTCTCATGAAAATGTAGTCAAAATCTGCTGCAAAATAACACATTTTTATTCAAATTTCAATACATTTTTTTTTGGATATTTTCCCTTTTTCCATTTAAGCAAAAATTGAAGTCCAATTTTTGGCAAGTTCTCTTTCGAATACCTTACTAAAATTTTGTATATAGGTAGATGTGACTTAAATCTTTAAGCTAATACCAAAAAGTTGACAAAAATATTATTTTTTTAACCGTTTCCTGCGTTTTTATTGTCCCCAGTAAAATTCTACAAATGGTCTATTCGTCTTTATTCGCATGAACTGTTCAATTGAATGAAAAAAATATATATTTTTTTTTTAATTGCAAAATATTTTCAAAAGACCCATAAAACAACCGTTGAAAACAGTTGTTTTTTTTACCAATTTTTACAGTTGTTTCAAAATTTGTTGTAGTATAAAATTGTTATTTATTTTTACGACATTGTTAGTTATTTTTTACTACATTTGTTAATTGTTTTTCAACAACTAAATTTTTAGTTATTGAAACTGTAATTACCGTGACGCCTTTTTAACTGAATTGACATTTGTTTTAATTGTCATTTTCAGTAGATTCTAATGGCAAACTTTTTTGAGTGTATTTATAAACAATTACCTGCAATTGTCCACTGTCCGTAACTTGCCGTTTACTCAAACTATGACGTATTAGAAAATCTGTTATATTTGATTTCGAATTTTCTACATCATCTCCATGTACAACAGCAGCGACATCACCGACCCCGTTTGCATGCCTACTCCAGTGAAACTCATCATTATCCGTTAAATCAAGTAAATCTGTGCGCAAGTATTGTTGATGTTGAAAAAAAACGTCAAAATATTTATTTAATTATATTGTTTTATAATTATAGTAAAATATACATATATATGGGCAACTTCAAAAATTTACAGCACCTAGACATTTTTTTTTTTTTAAGTTTTTTTTTTTTGTCTGACATCAATGTCGATTTGTGTGTGTATAAGCCGATATTTTAGCGTATGAAATCCGTTCGCGTTAATCATTTTTATTAAGCGGCGCAAATTTTACGGCGGTTTTAAGTTAAAAATTAAAAAAAAAATATTAAAATTACAGTTTTTGTTAAAATTGAAAAAGGATAACGCGTGTGGATAATACCCCTTAAGGGCTTTCTTAGCACACTAAAATATTTGTAAAAGCTTCAATACTTTTTAAAATACACTGAAAAAAAAAATAAAAAAAATTTTTTTTTGATCGTGAATGCATATAAAAATTCATTTAAAGTTGTTAAAAATTTTACAAAATTACGGCTAGTATAAGACATAATTTGTAATATTTTGGGAAAAAACTATTTGCCTATCGCTAATGGTTTAAGAGATATAACCATTTAAACTTTACCACTCATGATTTTTTGCTATTTTGATTTGTTACCTTTGAAAATTTGTAAAATTGTTCTGCAAATTGGACGCTGTAACTAACGTTTCGTTAGTTAAATCTTGGGTTCCAGTCATAAATTCTAAGCCGTTTTCAATTTTTTTTTAATCCGCAATTTTTTGTTTTGATGGCATTGTTTTTATTATTATTATTATTGTTATTTAAAACCGAATACCTAATTGACTTTCTTACACCAATTTGCGATTTGTTTTTTTTTTGCTTTTAATTTTTATTTTTTCAGATTGGCGATATTCGCGTCTTTTTTCGGTTAATTTGTTTCGCTTCTCAGTTTTTACGAATTTCACGTTTTTTAATGTATAATCTGAAACCATTTTACTAATTTTTATTCACGACTGTTTGCGCGCATAAATAAAATAAACTGAATTGAAACTCAAATATTTATTCTTAGAAGCATTCAGCAAAGGCTATTATGATCATAGAGTTTTTATAATAAAGCAAGTTCTTTAAGATGTCATTGCATCGGCGGTAATTTGGCGGTAGTATGTTTTAATTGTTTTGTTGAAATTTGTTAAGGTGGCCCTCGTTAATATTGTTTAAAAATATAGCCTTACTTTCTAGGGGTTCAAAAAAAACGCGTTTTTTTTTGCAAATATTAATATTGGACCGATTATAAAATACTTGTTGGGATTCTGGGTTACTTATTAACCCGAATTCAAAAATAATTCTTTTAAATTTTCAAAATCAAATATTTCATACAAGGATGCTTTTTAAGGCTAGAAACATTTTGTTTCCTCCATAAAATTTTAAATCCTTAAAATTTTTTGGTGCGTTTTCGATTTTAGTATCAAGCTCAGTAAAGTCTTCCATTCGATGTACGTTTGAGCGGAATTGATACAGCGCTTTAGTTGTCACAAAGCGAAATGTGTTTGGAAAAAAACTGCCGCTGCACGCGCCAGGATTGAAAAAAATTATTTTTTTTTTGCACTTTATCAGTTTAGTCCGTCGCGAAGAATCTATTTAGAAGCCTAAACATATTCCCATGCCATGTTTTGATATAAAAAAAAGCTTAAAAAAAATTGTTTTTTTGCAAAAATTTTCAAAAGTTCATAAAATTTTTGCGTTTACGCAATACACTAGCCAACTAAAAAGACAATTCAGATTGTCAGACGCAAAAAAGATACATTTTCAAAAAATTTACGCTAATTTCTTTTAAGTTTGTGGTGTCCGTGGAACGTTATTGGTGCGCTGACACTAACTTGATATACCTCAAACTTTATAAAATTACGCCGTTTTATTAATTCTGCGCCTAAAACATATTTTAATTAAACGGCGCAAAAACCCTATTAAAAATCTTCAAAAAGTTCAAAATTCGAAAAATTTTGGTTTCACTTGTAAACCACTATGCAACTTTTCACCCCAGCAGCGATATCAAAAAATTTTTTTTGTGGATATATCCTCCAAGTCTAGTGACTATATTTTGTATTGGCTTCGATCTGAAAGCTAAAAACTATTACAGAGAAAACGGAATGAATGAAAAAACTCTTGCAAGTTTCAAGTAGTTTTTTTAATTTTTCGAATTTTAGATGACCACCAATTCTTAAGGTGAAGACTTTTCAATGTAAAACTTTGCACGTCATATCCTTCAAGTATAGTCATCCAAACCCTGTACAACGTTTTTTTCAATTCATAAAACTTAACGAAATAAGAGCCATAGTATGTCGGTTTCAGCAGGTGCTCAAAAAATTTGATATAGCCCATATATATATGTACAGTGTCGGACAAAACTAAAGCACGGACTTCTGCTTGTTCCCAAATTATACAACAAAGTTCAAATAAAAGCACTTATTTAATTTGTATTAATTATTTTAGGTGAAAAACATACTAAATATGCAAAAATTATAAAGGGTCCGCCAAATAACTTTTTTTTTTGAAAATGCTATAAAAAAAAACTACTGAATATTTTCTCAAATTTCTTTTTTTATTTGAAAGTACAATCCTTCCGGTTAATAATGGAAAATAATTTCATTCAAATGGTTGCCTCGGCTGGCCATGCAGTAGCCTACACGATCGGTCCAATTTTTAAGCACATTATCGAATTATCGATTGTGTGCAGCTGTATTTCACCAATGGCTTCACGAATATTGTCCTTTAAAGCGTCAATTGTCTCTGGCTTGTTGGCGTAACACTTATCTTTGACGGCACCCCACAAATAATAGTCCAACGGTGTCAAATCGCAGCTCCGAGGTGGCAAAACGACATCAGCTCTGCGGCTGATTTGAATTTTCGCACACATTCTGCAACATTACTATGATTTTCAAAGTAATGTCGCAATATTTCTCAGCGTTGTTCAAGCGTATACACAACCGTATTCGTTCAGCGGAAGGATAAAACTAATTATCTGTCAAATCAGACATGAGCTAAGTGTTACCATTCACGAAATAAGCACTAGTTGAAAAAAAAAAAACGTTAGATGGCGGACCCGCAAGGTCTATTGCAAATCAATTGGAACTAAACATATCGCCCAGATCCATCCAAAGACGAGCTGTGGATGGTGGCTTAGCAACATACAGAAGCGCAAAAACCCCGTTTAATTCCCATAAAAATGTAAAGGCCAGGCTTGAGTTTGCAAAGGAACATGTTAACTGAACTACTGCTCGATGGAAAACTGTGCTTTTCTCTGACGAATCGAAATTCAATTTAAAAGATTCTGATGGATTCAAGCTAGTGCGTGGACCAAGAGAAAAACGCCTTGATCCACGATCCACGCTATACTAAAGGCACAGTAAAGCACGGAGGATTGAATGGTCTGGGGATGTTTTTCGGGTCAATCCCTAAGATAAACGGTATAATGGATCTTTTTATGTACAAAGATATTTTGCAAGAAGTCATGCTACCACATGCAGAGGAGGAAATGCCACTAAAGTGAAAATATCAGCCGGATAACGACCCCAAACTCACTGCAAAATGTGTGAAAGAGTGGTTTGTAAATAATAAGATCGATGTTTTAAAGTGGCCAGCCCAATCGCCAGATCTCAATCCCATAGAAAACCTATGGGAAATTGTAGATCGTAAAATATTACGCGAAACTTGCACAACTAAGGACGACCTTTTCCGGCAAGCAGAATTCGCATAGAAAGGCATTTCTGGGGATGAATTGTCCAATCTAATTGGATCTATGCCACGCAGATGTGCAGCAGTTTTGAAAAATAAGGGATACGCTACCAAATGTTAGATAAATTACAATTTTTATGGAATATATTGAATATGTGCTTTAGTTTTGTCGCGCAAGGATAACGACTATTTTCAGTTTAATATGATTTTTTTTGTTTACAATAAAGAATATTATTATGTTTTTTTTGATTTTAGTAAACTTAGTGTATAATCTTTATAAAATAATAATAAAAAATTAAATCCAACCAAGTTTTCCAATTTTATTGAAATACATAGTAGTAAGCAATATTCCGTGCTTTAGTTTTGTCCGACACTGTATATGTATATATATATTTTTTTTTTGTTGCATTGTAATTTTGTAATATTATATTTAATACCGGTTAATTGTTTTTTAACGTATTTTTCTTAGGTTTCAACTTACCTGTGTAATCTTTTGTTATTACAACAGCTCCTGACCAATCCAATAGTTGTATGTAGAATATAATTAGTAATGAGATTTTTAATTTCATTTTTTTTTTCTTTTCTATTTGTTTGTTTCTATTAAGATATTTAATTGTAGGGAAATTATTGGATGATACTTTTGTATAAAACGAATAATTGTATTGTAGTTACTTAGTATTCCTTAACCCTCAAACCGGCCTAAGATTTTTTTTGCAATGAAATTTATACCACTTGTTCGGCACGAAAAATAAACAATATGTTCTTCTACCAAAATTTGTTTCGTTGCCTATTTCAAGCGATATAGCCCAAAATAGGTTTAGCGAGAATCTCAAAAACTAATCCATAAAAATTAATGAGTTTGGGCATAAATTAAAATAAAAATAAATTAAATTACCAAGATATAATTACAATCCAAAAATTACCATTTTTGTGATTTTACTTAAGAAGATATGACGATTTTAATTTTTCGAAAAACGCGAAATTGAGCAAAAACGAACCTAAACTTCAGCATCTAGTGATTAAACTTTAAGACTTTGCTTATACTACTTAATATAATTTTTCTGCCAAATTTCATAAAAATCCGTACATAGTTTTAAAGTTTAGACGATTTACAGGTATGCTATTGGAGTCCTGTATGTCCTTGGACCAAAATTAAAGCTTTTTTTGAAAAGTTTAAGCTTTAATCTTACTTTGCGTTTAGTATCAACAGTTTCTTATCAATATAAATATGTTTTCAAGATTTTTGAAAATTGTGTTCATTTCAAAATATTTATTTTTTTGAAATTTTGCAAAATTTTAACTTTAACGCTTTCTCGCTCTGAAACCGTAACATGCACACAGAAAATTACTTTACTAAATATTTTGTAAATTTGGTTTTCTATCGAAATAGCTTAAATTCCTATTATAAAACACTCATTTGGCGCACTTATGGCCAAATGAGTGTTATGCCAGTTAGATGGTTAAAATCAAAATAAAAGTTTGAACGTTTTGTTACTAAGGGCGTTGGCATATTCCTAAGCCCTTCGAGATATTTCAAAAATTGTAAATAAAATACATCCAAAAATTGCATTTGCATGTTTTAAGAAAAAATGTCACAAATGGAAAAAAAAGTTGTCCGTGTACATTTATTTATCCCTGTTTAGTTTTTGAGCTACAGGCGATGTTTCAAATAAATGCTCTTTTTGCTCTGCGATGTTTAGTTTTCGAAGAAAAACGCAATCTTAGAATCTAGCCAATCAAGTTGAACTTTAGAACCGTTATAGAGGTAACGGGATAGAGTTTTGGGCGGTGGTTCAAACATTTTTCCTCTAGCTAATTCAGTTTTCGAAATATGGACGTTTTAGGTTTTATTTAGGCGATTTTTTAAGAAAAAATTTCACAAATGGAAAAAAAGTTCGACTTGACAACTTTTTTCCATTGTGAAATTTTGTTCTTCAAAAATCGCCTAAATAAAATTTAAAAAGTTAAGTTATTAGGGGATTAAAAAAAAAAAGTTAATTCCCTAGGTAAATAAAGAAAAAAGATAAGTCCTTACACTCAAGGAACTTCTGATGTCGATATTTTTAGTTGTTTGAGTAGTAAAACAGTATCTTTATTTTTAAATGAAAAGACGCTGTAATTTGTAGAAGAAATTTCAGTTTTGACTATATTTGAAGTTCATTTAAAAAGCAAACCACATCAAATTACTGTTTTATAAATTTACATTCGACACGTTAGTAAATTTTTTACTGCATTTGTGGTTCATTTTTACTACATTAGTGGTTAATTTTTTCAACAGTTAAAAATAAATGACAATGTTTGTTGAATTTAATGACATGTTAGTTGTCCTGTGTTCAAGGGAAATTTCATTTGTTTTTAACTACATTTGCAGTGGTCTTTACCAACATTATATTTAAGTGTAGGGAATTCAACAAGTCTGATTTGAAAATTAATAGTGTTTATAATTTTTAGAGAAAAACGTTTATTTTGCTTCTATTCCTCAACCTTTCTAAAAAAAAAAGTAAATTTCCTAATTGAAAGGAATTTCCTGACCAAAAGTTGAATTAACGAGATTTAAATTAGAGACTCACGCTCACGATAGAAAAATTCCACTCACGCACAATCACTCACTAGATTTTTTGCTACTCACACTCACTTACGCTCACGTGAGTAAATTCAGATTTTGCTCACACTCACGCGTGATCACACGTGAATCACGTAAATTCACGAAACAAAATATAACCGAAAAGAAATAAAATGTAAAAATTAATGTAAATTGTGAATATTTGACTCAAAACTGCTCTAAATATGTAACTTTTCATTTAGTTATTTTTTAAGAGAAAACATTTTCCTACTCACGCACACTCACTTACGCAAAAGTTCGTCTCACACACACTCACTAACGAAGAATGTTTTCCTACTCACACTCACTCAAGCGTGAATCACGCTAAATTCTGCTCACGTTTCAACTATTCAATAAAATATTTATTAATAGACATAATCCAATGATTTTTTGAACTTAAATAGACTTTTAAGTCAACAATTTCCGAATTTATGATTTGCTGTATTCAATCCCACAATTCCCAAAAATAAATAAAAAAATTCCAAAAATGTAATTTTTTAAGTTTTTTGCTGCCATGTCTGCATTTAAAGCGGGGATTTTAAGAGACTTACCCAATAAAGTAGCTATATGTTGGAGTATCTACAACCGCTTCCGATACCTAATTGGATTGAATTTTTAACAGTGAGTTAAAGTTGATATTTGCCTTAAAAACGTGGCAACTTTAGAAGGGGCTGGGGGAATAGTGTACACAAATAAAAAACAATTTTTTTTCTTTTCTATTTGTTTGTTTCTATTAAGATATTTAATTGTAGGGAATTTATTGGATGATACTTTTGTATAAAACGAATTATTGTATTGTACTTATTGAGTATTCCTTAACCCTCAAACCGGCCTAAGATTTTTTTTGCAATGAAATTTATACCACTTGTTCGGCACGAAAAATAAACAATATGTTCTTCTACCAAAATGTGTTTCGTTGCCTATTATATCCAAAGAACTTTCACAATAGTATGCACACTTTATATGTTCAGAAAGATAATATTTATCTGGAGGTAAAAGATTTGTTGGTGCTTTTCGGAGAAAACATTGCAAAAATTTGATTTTTTTTTAATTTCTACTTAAAACGTATGTAGTTTTGATTTAATCAAGAATATGTTTAGTTAAATAACCAATATTTTAGAATATTTCCGATTTCGTTCCGCCATTCGAAAATAACTGGACCTGAGTCGGTCCAAATTTGTAATTTCACATTTTCAAATGGGAATATCTCGGGAACTATTAGAGATAACCCACACATGTAAACATGCATTTTGTTAGGCTCTAGTAGAAGTTTACAAATATGTTAATTTTTTGAAAATCGGATTAGATACAAAAAAAAGGCGAGCACTCAAAATTGTATATGCAAAAAGTTCCATATTTAATTTAGTTTCTTTATTCGTTCTTCCCATACAACAAGACTTGTGTCTTTTTAATTACAGCATGGGAATTATTATTACAGATAGTTTACATAATGATTATTGTTGTGTTCTGGAAGGTTCAAAATCAAAACTTAAGCTCGACATTACGTCACTTATGCCTGATTGAAATTTCTTTGCAATCGGACTACTACGTAAGAAATGGCGGAATTATTTCCAAAAATTGTGTGATATATCCCACTGTGCAATGTGTAAAAATAGTAACGACACGCGATATGTTGTCTCTGTTTTACATACTTAACAAATGGTGACGGATTTGCGGAAAGTAAATTTTATTTTCAACCCAATTTACTTTCCGCAAATACTTCACCATTTGTTTATTATGGAGCAATTCCATATGAAAGCGATCACCTTTTGGACGACCCCTCTCCGATTTTAAAATAAATAGTCTCAATCGATTGCCCAGCAAAAAATCATGTACCTAAATATTTTTTTTTTTTATAGTGACTGGTTTAGTGGTGGTGTGCACCACTGTCATGTGACAAAATTGAAGAATTCTTCATAAGGGACCTCATTGAAAGTTGTTTAAAAAAAACTACTAAAGCGATCGCAACGAGTGATAGCTCGTTGGAAAGGTATTGAATCAGGCTTTAATTGAAAAATAAAATTTTCCTAATTTTTCTCAGAAATTTACCTTTTTTCCCATGAAAATTAAATTTTCCCATGAAAATTAAATTTTCCGATTTTCCACAGAAGCTCCTAAATTTTCCGGCTAATTTTATTTTTTTTTTTGATTCCTCATAATTTTTGCTTTAAGAATCAGCAAAAAAAAAATGGGCCCCGACTCCTTGTTTGGACAGGAGAATAGCATTTAAGAGACCACCTTGTTCTCATTGTTTTTATATTTTTTATAATTGAATTATTTTTAATTATTTAACAAGAAAAATTAGGAAAATTTTATTTTTCAATTAAAGCCTGATTCAATACCTTTCCAACGAGCTATCACTCGTTGCGATCGCTTTAGTAGTTTTTTTTAAAACAACTTTCAATGAGGTCCCTTATGAAGAATTCTTCAATTTTGTCACATGACAGTGGTGCACACCACCACTAAACCAGTCACTATAAAAAAAAAAAAAATATGTAGGTACATTATTTTTTGCTGGGCAATCGATTGAGACTATTTATTTTAAAATCGGAGAGGGGTCGTCCAAAAATTTGCCAATTTTGATCGTTTTCATATGGAATTGCTCTATGTAAAACAAAGGCAACATATTGTATACACACAGAGAAAAATTTAGGAATTTGCCAACTAAAATTCGGTTAATACGACTCAAATTCGATTATTACGAATTTCAGTAGGTTGGCACAACTTAGCATTAGTTTTCTCAGCAAAGCTCGGTTAGTTCAATTGAATTTTAGTTGCAACAACAAAAATATTCAGAAATCTAATGTAAATACCGTTGTACTAACTGAATTTATAAGTTGTTACTAGGGTATTCAATTAATCGGGTTTCTAGTTTAATCGGTTAATCGAGCAAATAATTAATCGGGATAGAGATTTAATCGGTTATTTAAGAATTATTCGGTTAACCGAATAATTCAAATTTGAATAAATAGAATGGTTAATAATAAAAAAACACTTATTTATTGTTTTGATTTTATATTTTATTAATAAAAAAAAAAACAAATAAAACAACAATTTATAAGTAAAAAAAAAATAAAGTAAATGAGATACTTCTTTGTATACATATATGTGTTAATTAAAGGTTTTAAAGAGATCTTGTGAAATAATCTTTTAAAAAAAGAATGTAATTCAAATGTTTAGCTTTTTAACGGTTATTTTCTTTAGTTTTTATAAAACTTGACTTGGAGAAAACTCTTTCGCTGATTGTGGATGTTGGGGAAATCAAAAGTAGGGCATGATAAAGAATGTCCAACTTCTCAGTTCTTTTCTTTGTTTTTTCTAAACTTATAAAATCCTCCATTATGCCATTAAAGTCCTTTTTAATTCTGATAAAAGATTATTTTCATTAATATGAGAAGTTTCTTCTATTATCATGTCGTCATCCGAGTCATGATAAAATTCATCATTAAACATTCTAGAAAAAAGTTGATTTCCAAATCCTTAGTTTCAGTTTTTGAACTATATTTTAAAAAAGTATTGCTAGAAGGCAATGTTCCTGAGTTAAGGAATAAAATAAGCGTATTTAAAACTTTAACTCGTCTATCATTTAGTCTGTACTTTAAGCTTTCAATTAGATCCTTTGCAATAGAATTGTTGGCCTTCTCCAAATTATTAATTAAAAATTTAATAGTTACTTCAAATTCAATTAGAGAAGCAGAATAGTCATATATAAAAATACATAAAAAAACAAAAAAAAAAGATAAATTTCGGTTAATCGATACAAATTAATCGGTTTATTTATTATTTGAAAATCGTCAATTTTAAATTATTCGAACAGTTAACTGACAAAAATTAATCGGCTAACCGATTAACGGTTAACCGATTAAATACCCTAGTTGTTACCATTCAAATACACGTTTCAATTCGGTTGGCAGTTTATTTCCCTGTGTGTATATGTACTTACTATTTCTACACATAGTATGGAGTAACAGTCCGTTTTACGAAGCCTATCCGTTCGAGTAATAATGCCTTTAATTACCCAGGAGTACAAAATGTTACTTTTTAAAAATTTATAAATTTCTGACCATCAATTATATATATTTCGGACATGCTGATATAAATGTTTTAGATCAATTGTACAGATTTCGAGAAAATGCAAAAAACTAAATGAAAAACCGGCAAACTTTAAATACATTTTACTCGAAATCTGTACCATTGATCAGAAAATTAAGTACGCCATGGAAATAAGCATGGCATGACATAGAAAACATTAATAGAGATCTGATCATTATAAAGGGTCCACCATCTAACGTTTTTTTTTTCAACTAGTGCTTATTTCGTGAATGGTAACACTTAGCTCATGTCTGATTTGACAGATAATTAGTTTTATCCTTCCGCTGAAAGAATATGGTTGTGTATACGCTTGAACAACGCTGGGAAATATTGCGACATTACTTTGAAAATCATGGTAATGTTGCAGAATGTGGCTGTTACAGTCAATGGCGATCGTAATCGGGCCATGTTGAACGAATTTTTGTACACAAAAATTGAAGAGGAGGATATTGGCAACATTTTGTTTCAACAGGACGGCGCTACGTGCCACACAGCCGAAGTTACACTCGATGTTTTGCGCCCTGTTTTTGAAGATCGCATTATCAGCCGCAGAGCTGATGTCGTTTGGCCACCTCGGAGCTGCGATTGGACACCGTTGGACTATTATTTGTTTGGTGCCGTCAAAGATAAGTGTTACGCCAACAAGCCAGAGACAATTGACGCTTTAAAGGACAATATTCGTGAAGCCATTGGTGAAATACAGCTGCACACAATCGATAATTCGATAATGTGCTTAAAAATTGGACCGATCGTGTAGGCTACTACATGGAGAGCCGAGGCAGCCATTTGAATGAAATTATTTTCCATTATTAACCGGAAGGATTGTACTTTCAAATAAAAAAAGAAATTTGAGAAAATATTCAGTAGTTTTTTTTTATAGCATTTTCAAAAAAAAAAAAGTTATTTGGCGGACCCTTTATATATATAATACTATATACAAATCTATATAATACTATATACAAATATATATAATTAATTAATGGTCAGATCTTTATTCATTTTTTCTATGTCATATCGTGTTATTTTTATTTGTTTTTTTTTTTTTTTTTTCTTCAAAACTAAAACAATTTATACACTTTTTTTTTAGATATTACTTGTATCAAATTAACAAATCATTTAATTTATAATTTAATTAAAAATATTTAATACCTTGACTTGGTATTTAACAAATTTTTATTTTTTTGAGTTTATTTTATATTTTTTTTTTTTTTTTGGTTCCAAAAACCGATAATACGTTTATTTTGTTTGAATTATTATGACCAAATGTTGTTTGTGACTAGAATCTCTACTGCGGTTGTTGATATAAATTGTGAATTTTAATTTATTTTAGTTTTTTAATGCCGGTTGATTTCCCACTTTTTTTTGTATTTCATTTTTTAATACATACAAAGTAGTGTGTACGTTGACTGTATTTTAAGCAACTTCAAGTACAACACAAATTAACTCATTTTTGACACAGTGTAATTTTTTCGACCCAGTACTTTTAAACGGCTATATTTTTTTACTCAATAAATATAAGTAAGTGATTTAAAAACCTCAAAACTATTCAACACCTTGACTGCAATCGTGAATAAAAAAAAAATGTAATCCAGAGCTGCCAAATAATTATTTGAAAAAATCAATTTTTTAACTTTTCTGATGGAACTTTTTTTTTAAAAATTATTTAAATATGTAAAAAAGTCTTTTTTTATATTTTTGATTGTTATGCGGATGAAAAAATATGAAAATGTATTTCTTTGCTAGAAATTAATTCATGGATTGTATATAATTTTTGAAAATCTGCTCGATCGAGCGATAAACTTTTCAATTGCAAAAAGTCTAAAATTTTCCAAAATTTATTCCGTTTTCACTCAAAACATGAATAATGGATGTTTTTAATTAAAATGCTACTAAACTTATACGAATTATATCGTCAGGGTTGCCATATGGAAATTTTAAAAAATTATCTTTTTACAAAAAATTTTAAAACTCCAAATACTAGTATCAACCTAGCTAATATGTTTGATTTGCTTTATTTTTGTAAATTTACGGAGGTTGAAAGCTCGTTATAAATTAAAAAATAACATGTAAAAACGAAAAAATAATAAAACTGTAAAAAATATTACTTGAGCTATAGTAAAAACTATTTTTTTTTTTTATATAAATGGAACATTTTTGGTCTTCAAAGTTTAGTAACGTCATGGTGCTTGTTAGGAAAATACCCTAGCGACGTATTTGATTACTAAGAAGACAAGAATGGAGCAAAGTTGATGATTAATGGATTTTTTTTGTTAAAGTATTGCCTAGCCTGGAGGCTTTAGCTTTTCTAAAATTTCGGCTTCTAATGAGATCTTTAGCCAGATCGAAATACTAGTATCAACCTAGCTAATATGTTTGATTTGCATTATTTTTGTAAATATAAGGAGTTTGAAAGTATGTTATGAATTAGAAATAACATTAAAATAATCTGTTAAAATAAAACTGTTAAAAAAATAAATTTTCATATATTTTTGAATAAAGATTTGTGCACAAAATATACAAAATTTAGATTTTTAAAATATCTCAAACCCGTCTAATATTTATATGCTGTCAAAGTTTAAACTTGGGTTGGCAATATTTTGACTAGAGGGCGCTTTAAGGCAAAAAAAAAACAAAAATTTCTTAATGAAGCAACTTTCCATATATCTGGAAAGTTTGGTTGAAAAATGTCCAACGGATCTGTGACGTGCCATTAATGAGTTAACTTCATATTATATGTACAAAAATGTGGCATTAAATTATAACAGCTTATGTCGATGAAAAAAATGTGTTATTTAATGTAGATGTCCTTGCAAAAAAAGGAAGTTATCCCCACACTAATAGAAAAAAATAAGTGAAATTTTTAGCTAAAACTTAGTTATTTAAAATTACGTTGCAGAAAAAACTGCTAAAACTAGCAAATTTTTTTGTTGTTAAATATTAGTAGTATAATAACAAAAATAAATCTGTTGAATCTACAAATATTTAGTTATATTTGAGATAAATTTTAGTTAATTAAAGGTAACAAATTAATGTGCTAAAAACAATAAAAAATGCCACATATAATTATATCTTATTACATATCGACCAATATATAATCGTATATGACATTTACAATTATATATAGTTAATCTACCCTGCAGGAAGCTTGGGGTCAAGTGTCTCCAAGTCTCCACTTTTGTCTACTATTTTGTTGACATTGTCAACTAAGCGTCTACACTTTTACTTTATTAACTCACTAGTAAATTTTTGGTTCCAATGTCTACATATGGTCCCATTAGAACTAATTAGTCACTAGTGAATCTTTCGTTCTTATGTCCCATAAGAACTAACGAGTCACTAGTGAATCTTTTGTCAAATGTCTGCATATGGTCCCATAAGAACTACCTAGTCACTAGTGAATCTATGTTTCTAATGTCTACATATCGTGCCATAAGAACTACCTAGTCACTAGTGAATCTTTGGTTCCAATGTCTACATATGGTCCCATAAGAACTACCTATTCACTACCTAGTCAATAGTTCTAATGTCACTAGTGATATTCAATGACGCGTACATGTTAAATGTCTTATAGCAAATTACATTGCCTGGGGAATATTTGGTTAGTAGTACTGGTGACACAGTCAATAGTGAATCAATACTTTTTCACTATTGACATTTCCTGCAGGGTAGTTATGGACGAATACATATGTAATTATATATAACACAAATCTAAATTATGTATAATAACACATAGTGCAATATCCAAAAAAAAATTATTTCATTTTCGATAACACGATATCTTGACCTATTCATTGTTATATATCGTTGCATACCAGAAAAATGTAGATCTTCTTTTAGATAAAAGTATATATTGCCGCAAGCTATTAGCCTGTCCCAAATGTAAAAAATTTGTGAATTTCGTCATATACTCAAACGATAGATTTTATGGAGCTGTTTATGGAGAAAACCCAACAAATTCTTTGAGGGTACATAATTATAGTCTTCGTAGTTTGTTTTTAAAATTTTTGAACAAAGAAGAGTTTACAAGTTTGAAATTTTATAAATGTGTTTCCCATAATATGCTCATTATGGGAAAAACATTTATAAAATTTCTATAGATTAACTTTGGTCCACCACAGCATAATTTAGTTTGAAACAAGAGCTTTTATTTATTACTTGTTTCAAATTAAAAGATTAACGAGCGAATTCATAAAAAATGTTAATTCAGATTTCAAATACATTTTAGTTAAAACGCATTTAAAGCCTTAAAACTATATTCATAAACGAATATAAGCTTAAAATACCTATTTTAAACCTTGTGTAAGTAAAAGTTAATATTCATTTATGAATACAGTTTTAAGTCTAAAATTTGTGTTTTAACTAAAATGTATTTGAAATGCTGTTTAATATTTTTATTAAAAAGTTGTACGCCTTAATTTTTTTTAAACCTCAAGAAAGTAATATGTTTCTTAATATTTTTTTATAGGCTTAGGAAGATCATACGAGGGCGGATCAATAAGTCCGTGACTTTTTGAATGAAACACAGTTTTTTTTTACTTTCAGCTCAAAACACTTAGTCCAACGTTTCTCTAATTTTTGTATCCCTTCTAAAGTCCCCATAGTCCAGAGTCCCCATAGTATTTATCAAGCTTTTCCTTGGTTTGATTGACGGTTTTTTTTCGCAAAAAATAATGTTTAATGAGCTCTCGAAATTCGCTTTTTTCCATTTTTAAAAAAATCCACGAGGTTGTATGTTTTGAACATCTGTTAAACGCAAAGTAAATGACGGAACTTGCTCAAATTTTGACAGAAGTCTATTAGCAGGTGGTACTTGATGGGAGCAGTGTTGCATTTCATATAACTACAAGGGAAGTTCGAAAAGTCACGGACTTATTGATCTGCCCTCTTATATTTGTATGAAATTGTGTATATTTTCATACAATCACATATAAAAATGTAACATTTAGTGCAATTTTACCAGACTAAACCTAGGACCTAATTATATTTAGATATATCAGTTCAAATAAAATCATATACAAATAAAATCATAGTCAAAATACGGATATAATAATATCTAGTTTTTATATAATTATATCTATTTGTAGCAGTTTAGATATAAACTGATACAATTAGAGACAAAATTGATACAGTCTAATACAATTCTAGCGGGTCATAATTCGGATAAAATTGTACATCAGATTATACTAAACCCATACAAAACAGATACAATTTTATTTCGGATGAAATTTAATAAGATTACATATGGCGTCGCATAGAAATTGATATGACTACATAAAGCTCCATATAATTTTTTTTAATCGGGTAATCTCAAAAATCAGTCTTTTTTGAGAATTTTTAATTATTCACAAAATATTAAAATTCAATTACATTTCTGAGTCAATTCTGAACCATTTTTTTTTTTATTTAGTATTTTTCTTAAAGTGTTTGTGGGTTTTATGATTCTTTTTGGAAGACTCAAATATTCGTCCAAAAAAATTAGTAATTGTTAACAATAAAATTTTGAAATTTCAATTTCTTTTGCTGGCTGGGTTTGCTGGCTGGGTTTTGCTGGCTGGGTTTGCTATAAACATTTTGTTGATATTGCAGTTATTTTGTGCTTTTTTTTGTCTACAAATATTTAGCAACTATTTTTGCTGCTTTTAGCAGAGTATATTGCTATTTTTATTATCTAAAATGTATTTCACAATTCCACGAAGTTTAAATCACAGTTTTTTTCGATTTTGTTAAGGAATTTTTTTTTAAATTTTCAAATTCGAAATTTTAAAAAAATATCCCAAAATATGGTACGTTTTGGAGATATGAAACATTAATGCCTCGCTCGAATAAGGGTATAAGTGACATTTTTTTGAAAACGCGTTGTTTTGCATAATATGATTTATCAAGCATTAATACGTACATCTATGCCAACAATATTGCTAAATTTTGTATTTTTATGTCCCAAAACTAACTTAAAAAAGACGACTTGAATATATATTTATATTTTTTTATTTTCAGAAATTTAATAAAATTTAAGGTGTACTACTTTATGTATTTTGCAGTAAAACTAGGGTTTATTTACCAAACCTTGAACATTTCTACTATCTAATATATTGTTACGATTTATCCTTTTATAAATCGTGTTTTGTTTAATTCCCGTTGAATAAACAATTTTACGGATTCTTTTATTTGCAAAATAAAACACTTTTTATTTAATTTAACTTTAGATTTATTAAATAACCGTTTCACACTTAATTAATTAGCTTGTAGCTTAAGGTTGATAGTTATCGCTTCACGTTTCGATTACAACTTAACGACTTCGACGATTTAATTACGACTGACTCATTTATTCGCGGCGCACTGGTATTTATACCAGTTGGCATCACTTCTAGAAAAAGCTCGACTGATCTGGCAATTACTGGTTACAGAATAGTAGCAATTTTGAATTTAACGGAAAATAGTGATTGTTTGACTGTATTTCATAGTGTTGCCATCTTGCTGTTTTATATTTAGCAACAAGAATCCCCAAATTCGTAACACTGCCGCCCACTTAAGCCTGTTCGTCCCGAATAGGCACACTATCTCCCTTTCCGTAATTTGCTAGTCGTTCAAGATGGACCACCTTCATTTTAGATCTTGGGCTGTTGTACTTCTGGATCCTGTAGACAACATCGTTCAACTTCTTGATCACTCGGTAAGGCCCATCCCAATGCGTCTGTAGTTTAGGAGATAATCCTTTCTTTCGTTGTGGGTTGAAAAGTAGAACCAGCTGACCTTCAGTGAATCCCTCAGAGTTTGCGGCTCGGTCGTATCTGGCTTTCATCTTATCACTGGTCATTTTAATTCGACCGCGCACAAAGTCATGTAATTCATTCAAATTTTCTTGCGCTCGAGAAGAGTTTTCCTCGTTCCCATCTAACGGTGTAGGCTTAAAGCCAAATTCCAAATCTCCAGGCAGTCTCAATTCGGTTCCAAAAATAATTTTTGCTGGTGTTCTAGAGGTAGAGTCATGCACAGCCGACCTATATGCTAATAAAAATTTTGTATGTGCTCGTCCCAGTCTTTCTGATGGGCGCTCACCACTTTTCGCAAGTATTCTTCCAGAGTGCGATTAAATCTCTCGACCATGCCATCAGACTGTGGATGAAGTGGCGTTGTCCGGGTTTTTCTTATGCCATATAGCTCACACATTTCCTTAAACACGCCGGATTCGAAATTTCTACCTTGGTCAGAATGCAATTCTATTGGAACACCATAACGGCACACCCAGTTGTTCACAAATACTTCCACTACCGTTTTTGCTTCTTGGTTGGGGATGGCGTATACCTCTGGCCATTTGCTAAAGTAATCCATTACTACTAGCACATATCGGTTTCCAGCGTTGCTTACAGGAAATGGGCCTGCAACATCCATCGCTATCCTCTCAATGGCGCACCTGAGTTGTATTGCTGAAGTAGTCCTCGACTTCTCCTTACTGGACCTTTGGCCGCGATGCATTCTGTGCAGTTTGCTATCCAATCGGCTACAGCTTGTTGACATCCAACCCAATAAAACCGCTGTTTTAATTTTTCTAGGGTTTTTGTTATGCCTAGATGACCTCCACTGGGACCATTATGGAACTCTTTCAATACTTCATTCATCTTAGAGGACGGCACGACTATTAAATTAGATGAAGATTTGCCGTCTGCACTCTCCCACGTGCGATATAAGCAACCATTTACCAGTTTCAAACTATTCCATTGTGCCCAATAAGATTTCAAAAGTGGTCCCTCTGCTGATATTTCATTGCGGGTAGGTCTTCTGTCTTCCTCTTTAGCCACTACAATTTTTGACAGGATTGGGTCATTCCTTTGTGCTGTTGACCAGTCTTCTTCCGATTCTATTTGCATTAGCCGAATATCAACTACACATTCTTTCTTTTCGGCTTTAACGCAATGTCTGCACTCCAAGTTACAGGGTCGCCGCGAGAGGGCATCCGCATTGCTGTGTTTTGTACCTCCCCTGTGCTCGATATTAAAATCGTAGCTCTGCAGGCGTTCAATCCAGCGCGCAAGTTGTCCTTCAGGATTTTTAAATTGTAACAGCCATCTAAGTGCAGCATGGTCAGTCCTCAGCGTAAAATGTTGGCCATACAAATACTTGTGGTAATGTTTTATGCACTCTATTACCGCCAGCAGCTCGCGTCGCGTAACACAATAGTTCCTCTCAGGCTTCGAAAGTATTCGGCTGTAATAGCCAATAACTTTTTCTGTCCCGTTGACCACCTGTGAAAGCACGCCTCCTATTCCGTAGCCGCTCGCATCGCTATCTAGCACAAATTTTTCTCCAGCGATGGGATATGTCAGAACTGGTGCCGTAGACAACAATTCTTTTAGCTTTTGGAACGCACTTTCCTGTGCTTCACCCCACTGGTACGGTCTCGACTTTTTGGTCAGTTCATGTAAGCTGGCGGCTATGCTGGCAAAATTTGGTACGAATCGTCGGTAGTAAGTGCAAAGACCCAGAAAACTTCGCAATTCATGAAGATTTTTCGGGCGAGGCCAGTCCTTTACAGCTCGTATTTTATCTTCATCAGTAGAAATGCCGTCTGCTGTTACAAGATGAC
Organism: Delia radicum; assembly: GCA_021234595.1. Taxonomy (NCBI): domain Eukaryota; kingdom Metazoa; phylum Arthropoda; class Insecta; order Diptera; family Anthomyiidae; genus Delia; species Delia radicum. Next base: position 203,122,964 of record CM037853.1, read on the forward strand.
CCAGATATTTTACCTCTTTCTGGAACAGTGTGCATTTCTTTATGCCAAGTTTTAGTCCTGCCGATGATATACGTTTAAAGACTTCAACCAGGTTTTTGAGATGTTCATCAAAAGTCTTTCCTATGACAATTATGTCATCAAGATACACTAAGCATGTTGTCCAGTGAAGTCCCTTTAATACACGTTCCATAAGGCGTTCAAATGTGGCCGGAGCATTGCAGAGTCCGAATGGCATAACTTTAAACTGCCACAAACCTTCACTTGTACTAAAGGCGGTTTTCTCTTTGTCTTTATCTGCAATCTCCACCTGCCAGTAACCACTTTGCAAGTCTAAGGTGGAAAACCATTTGGCTCCGGCAAGCGTATCCAAGGTGTCATCGATCCTAGGTAGTGGATAGCTGTCTTTCTTGGTGACGTCATTTAATTTTCTATAATCGACACAAAATCTGGTACCGCCATCTTTCTTTTTCACCAAGACCACTGGCGAGCTCCAAGGACTCGAAGATGGTTCGATTACGCCGTTCTGCTCCATTTCGTTTACTATCTCTTTCACCTCATTTCGTTTTGCGAGGGGTACACTTCTGGGCGCTTGTTTTATTGGTCTTGCTTCGCCGGTGTTTATTTCGTGCTTTACAATTGCTGTTCTACCTTGATTTTGGCTTTTTAAGGCAAAAACAGATGCATGCTTTTTAAGTAGCTGTTTCGCCTTATTCTTGTCAGGCGCTGCTAAACCGGCTATCCATTTTCCCATATGTTCGTCTAGTATTTCACGTTCTTTTGCGGATATTTTAACAGGTTCGGGCTTCACTTCGCTATTTATTACTGCCTCTGCTGGAGCACATTGAGCTATTTCGATGTTTTGTTTGACGACTTTTTCATGGCTAGATAGATTTAGCACTCTCACGGGAACTCTTCCATCTTTGCAAGTTTTGACGAGAGCTTTTGCTGTTAATAAGTCACTCTTTATTTCAATTGGTTCTACCACCCACAAACGGTTATCCTCACAATCTCCCTCCACACGGGCCCATACCAAATTTTCGGATTGTGGTGGTAATTTTTGGTTCTCAATGGCTACTAGCTTTCTTACTTGGGCCTTACTTTCATAACCAACATCGAGGGGTATTTCAATATTACGCCAAATCATTGTTTGTTGTCCCATGTGCAGATTAATGTTATGTCTTATCATGAAATCTGCACCAATGATGACTTCGTCCACAATATCGGCAACGATAAATTCATGATACGCAACGATGTTGGCCATAGCTACCTTCACATTAATTTTTCCATGAACAGTGGCAGACTCTCCCGTAGCTGTACGCAATCTTATATTGCTCAATTGCTCGATTCTCCGCTTTACTAAATCGGTCCTTATAATGGAATGTGATGCTCCGGTGTCTATAGTACAAATGCGCTTTTCTCCGTTGATGTAGCCACAAGCAGTAAGGTTGCTGTTTTTCTGTTGCATTACTGATATGAAGATCGTGAGGCCCTCGTTTGTGGGAGCCAGCTCATGCCCCTCTGTGCTGGCTCGTTTTAGTTTTAACGGTGACTCGTGTGATGATGCATTGTTAGACCGCTTATTGTTTCTCGGTGGAGAAGCAGATCTGGATCTTTTACGTGGCGCTTTGCAATTTCGCTGAAAATGGCCGACTTTTCCGCAGTTATAGCATTTACCTCGGGCTTTATTTTGATTCTGCGCAAATGCCTCATTAATCGCCTCCTTGATGTCCTTAATGAGACTACTCTCTTTTTCGTCGGTAACCTCGATTTTTCGAGCTCTGCAAAATTGTGGCTTCGAAATTACTTTAGCAGTCTCTTGAGCTAACGCAAAGGAAACAGTTTCTGCAAAAGATAACTTTTGCGTAGCACAGACCGCATGCTTGACATCGAAATCACGAATGCCATTCACAAATGCCTCTATTTTAAACTGATCCAAAAACGGGTGATTTTCGCCAGGATAAGTCAGCTGCACCAAACGCTCAATTTCCATTGCAAAGTCTTGAAGAGACTCATTGGCTTTTTGTACTCTGCCTCGTAGCTCCATACGGTATATCTCTTTCTTATGTTCACCACCATACTTACGTTGTAGTGCCGCCATAATGTCACCATGATTGTTTCTGCAGCTAATAGGGACAGTTTCGAGAACTTCTGCTGCGGTGCCTTTTAAAGCAAGAATCAACTGTATTGCTTTTTCTTCATCGCTCCAACCATTTTTGCTGGCAACCGTATCAAACTGGAACTGGAATACTGTAAATGGTGTACTGCCATCAAAACTGGGAGTCTTTGTCTTACAAGAAGTTTCTGATATTACTCGCACCGGTCCGCCTTGGATTTGCAGATTGTTAATTTTTGCCTCTATATCAATTTCTAGATTGTTCATTTTATTCTTTAAGTCAGCCAGCTCTTCATCGAATTTGCATTCAATGGAATCTACTCTTTTATTTATTACCTCAGAAATCTCCAGTAATTTATCGTTTGTGGTTCTAGAAATTTCATGAACTTCAGCTAAAAGTTTCTCGTTGCTGGCTCTAGAAGTTTCCTGAACTTCTGCGAGTTTCTCGTTGGTGGCTCTAGAAGTTTCTTGAACTTCCGATAGAAGTTTCTCGTTGGTGGCTCTAGAAGTTTCTTGAATTTTCGTCATTTGCTCCATCATTGCAGCAAACATTGCATTAAAGTCTGTATTGCTTGGAGCAGTGAGGGTGGATACTTCCATTACCTTTTCTTCCTCAAAATCGTGCGCTCCGATGTCAATGCCACGCCGCTTGAATTCATCTATAAGCCTTTTTTGCAGCTCCGCTTTATTACCTGCTGTCGGAAGATCTAGCTTATTTAACTCCTTTTTGAGTTGCTCAACTTTCAGCTCCTCAAATTTCATGATTGTCCTTTTTTTTTTTTTTTTTTTTTTTATTGTTATTTTTTTTTTTATTTAAAGTTATTGCAAATTTCACTTCTGACACCAATTGTTACGATTTATCCTTTTATAAATCGTGTTTTGTTTAATTCCCGTTGAATAAACAATTTTACGGATTCTTTTATTTGCAAAATAAACACTTTTTATTTAATTTAACTTTAGATTTATTAAATAACCGTTTCACACTTAATTAATTAGCTTGTAGCTTAAGGTTGATAGTTATCGCTTCACGTTTCGATTACAACTTAACGACTTCGACGATTTAATTACGACTGACTCATTTATTCGCGGCGCACTGGTATTTATACCAGTTGGCATCACTTCTAGAAAAAGCTCGACTGATCTGGCAATTACTGGTTACAGAATAGTAGCAATTTTGAATTTAACGGAAAATAGTGATTGTTTGACTGTATTTCATAGTGTTGCCATCTTGCTGTTTTATATTTAGCAACAAGAATCCCCAAATTCGTAACAATATTAAACCTCCGTCCTCGCACTGGGGTATAATACACCCCAACAACAGTGTGAATTGCATGTAATGAAAAATAGGTGTGAGGACGGAACTCTGGGAACATCCCAGAGTTATATTATTGATATTTTATTGTGCAAACAAACATCTCTTTTTAAATATGAACACAGAAAACGGGTATAACTATATCCAATGGATAAGTGAAATATTATTAAATAAGTGTTTTAAGATATTTTTAATTTTTACCATGGCAAACTAAACAAATAAAGTAGTTCCCACTTAAATGCAAAAAATTTATTAAGAATCAATTTTTTTTAACGTTGCCCACTTTTTTACCTCTCCTGAACATTTTGGTTTTTGCATTGTATACCCTTGTTCGAGCTAGGCATTAATTTCATTGAATTTCACCAACACCTGACTTAAGTCACTTAAACCAAGTAAGTTTCAGCCTGTAGGAAAAATCGTTGTATTTAAAAACTATAATTTTCGACGTAAGCTGTTATTTAATCCTGTCGCAAATATATTATTTTTATACTCTACTGCCAATCGCCACTATCATCTTCCCAGTTATGAGTGTTTTTTATTTTAATTTTTTATTTCATATACATTTGCGCTAAACTTTTGAATTTAAGCTCTGTTTCATTGTAATATATATCCGAAATGGTGGGTTTTTATGTTACTGATAACAAAACAGTTATCTGAAATGTATGTACTTGTCGAAATTATTCAAAAGCTATATCGCTCGTTTACTACAAGACTGTCATAAGTCAAAAAAATTCGATTTTTGAGCTAATGATGCAGATTTATATTGTGTAAAAATTTCATATTAATATACATATATATATATTTTATAAAGTTAACGTATGCAAAATAATTATTGTTGATTAATTCAAAGAAATGTGTCATATTGATGGTCATGAGTTGACAACACTCAGGGAATTTCTGCTTTAAACAAAAATGTAGTTGTTTGGGTTTGTAGTACAGTTTCTTTATATTTAATGTAAATGTTAGTCATTTGTAGAACAAATTTAATTTTTTTGCTAACCTTTAAAAAAACAAACCACATCAAAAGACTGTTTTATGATTTTCATTAATTTTTTACAGTTGTTTTTTGTTATTTAAAAAATAAAAAAATAAATGTTTGTTTATTTTTTACTAATGCTATAAACACATAGACCACAGCAGACTGCAGAGCTACACGACTGCAAATGCCGTTGACTGCAATCGTCGCCGTGTGGTCAGCTACTTATTATTTTGGAAACGACAGCAGCATAGTAAACAGCTGATCACGATTCAATTTAAAAATATCAAGAGCTGTTTTTTATACAAATCAGGGATGTTAAAGTTGGTACAATTGTACTTTTTTTTGGTACATTTTGACCTTCTAAAGTACCGTGGTACTACCGCGACTCATTTGGTACAATTTAAAAATTTTTAATTTTTCCCCTTTTTGAATTTTTAGTATAGCAAACAAATTGTTATTGTGTCCTTTTTCATTGCATTTATTCGTTTTATGTTATGAGCTCTTAAAATATATGCGACTATATCCGCCAGATTTTACGATTTATCATCATTTTAAGGATTTTGAAGAATAAAGTTGGCAATTTTTTTTTTTTTAATATCGATTAAAAATTTACGATTTTTTACAAAATTTATCTGGCAGCTCTTACATATATTGACACTTGTTGCAGCCAACTTCACTTTTATTTTGAATTTATTAAAATTCTGAAGAAGTGAAAATTGATATATAGATATGGCATCACTTATAACATATGGGAAAACAGTGGACATTAGAGTGAGGTGAGTTTCTAAAAATAGAACTGTTGTGTTGTTGGAGTTGTACTTCTGAGATTATGTATGCAAGAACAAAAACACCGTGTATTGAATAAAACTAGTTTTAATCACAACAAAACTCGACCTAACTATAGCTCAGAGGGCTAAAGCGCTCTGTCTAACGTGTAGTGCGAGTGCATGTGGCATTAGAAATCAGTTTATCTATACCACGGTCAGTGATTGCACAGAAAAATTTCATATAGACGCAATCGAACAAATAAAAACATAACAAATATTACATTATTCAAAAATTCAAAAAAACAGGGTCACTGACGAACGTTCAATACCAGAAACTGCGCAGTCTGATTCAGAAAAAATTTAATATTTGCAATGTAGTTATGATTTTTAGAAAATACACTCATTCTTCTCTACCACGCCTTTCACAATTAAATTAAATAAAATTGCATATTAATTATAGTATTAACTGCAATTGTCTGAAAAAGACGTTAAAATTCAAACTTAAACGAAAATTAAATTATTGTTAAAGAAATGAAAGAAAATTCCAAACAATCTTATATATGTTTAATTTAGAACGAGCTCTCAACCTCCGTATATTTACAAAATAAAGCAAATCAAACATATTAGCTAGGTTAATACTAGTATTTCGATCTGGTTAAAGATCTCATCAGAACCCAATGTTTTAGAAAAGTTATAGCCTCCATAATAGGCAGAACTTTAACAAAAAACCGATTAATCATTAATTTTGCTCCATTCTTGTCTTCTTAGTAAAAATATTACTTGAGCCAGAGTAAAAACTAAAATTTTTTTAACTGAAGTCGTTAAAAAATTAAAACGTTTGTAGTTTTTGGTCGGTAGTAGCTAATTTTCAAAATGAACTGAATGTCAATATGTTTCCAGACATTTCTAGTCGTTGCTGGAATTTTATCCATTCCACACTGGTCTGCAAATGTGGAAAGAGTTTTTTTCTTTTCAAAATATAATAAAAACTAAGGAAAGAAACAGACTACATTAGCCAACATTATCAAGTCTCATACAGACTAAGGATTGGTTAAGAGCGACAAATTTATGCTGCTATGATGTAGAAATTCCAAATAGTTTATTAACTAAACAAATAATTCCATGATTTGGTCTCATATATTCATAAGACTTTTTTATGCCTTATTTTATTCATGCATATAATGTATGTTATTGGAAGGTTTTGTTTTTTTTTTCTGTACAAGAGAATTTTTATGTATTTTTTTTTTTTTGTTTTAATAAATTTAAAAAAAATGGTACCGTCAACGTCCAAAAAGTACAATTTTTTTTGGATGTTGGTACAAAATTGAAAACTCCATTTAACATCCCTGATCCAAATGCATTTTTGTTTCAGTAGTGCCAATTACATCTTTTTTTTCTTTATTAAAATAGAACAACATGCTTGGTTGTAGACACGTATATAAAGTTCACTTAAAAATACAATTACTTATTTATAATACATTATTATAACGTGAAAATAAATTTATCTAACCCCTCTTGAATATTAATGCAATTATACCATTTAATGTTGCGACGTTTTTTTGTGTTTAACAAAATAAAATATTTTTAAGCACTAATTTGTTACATATTTTGTTTTATTGTCAACACTATTTTTGTTTTGCAGCCAACAAAAATAGAAATTAACCTAAGTTGACTACAGCGGCAAAAGTAGTCGGGTAGCCGTGTAGTTGTGTTGGTGCCAAAATAATCGTTTTCATATAAACGTGTGTATTTTAATTTTGACAGGCTGTAGTCGTGTAGCTGCAGTCGTCTATGTGTTTATAGCATAACATGGTGTTAATTTTTACAATTGTTAGTAATTTTTTGAACAGTAAAAACAAATGACAAATGTTAGTTGAATTTAATGAAATGTTAGTCGTCCTTTCTTCAGGTGAAATCTCATTTGTTTTTCACTACATTTGCTGACGTCTTTACCTACATAATATCCTTAGTGAACTTGTTGCTGACAATCAACATTTTACAACTTCATTTTTAGAATAAAGTCGGTAAAATCAACTGAAAATTTCTTATTAAACTGGTGTTGACCTGTAATTTAATTTAAACTATTTTAGATAAAATGCCAAAATCCGAAACGATACAGCATATTAAAGTTTTATAACTGATTTATAAAACGAATGAATGAGGGTTTTTGCGAATTGATTAAAAAAAGAATTCCGTTTTTTAAGATCAGGGGTCGAATTACGGAATTCGTGGTCGTAATCTTTTATCGAAATTAATTTTTTCGATCAAGTATGTTGTAGTTCGGTCCTTTAAGGGAAATAAATGTAAAACTTGATGCTTTCATAATTAGAATTTTTGTAGTTACTCATTAAAAAAACTGTTTTTGAACAATTTCACTCGATCACGAATGCAGTAATTCGGCCCCTCATTTGGGCGACATTTATGTATTTTCGTCTACAACATACACTAAAAAAAAAAAGTTAGTAAAGGCAGAAAAACATGAAACATGAACAGAGGGTGCTTGCAAAAAAATGCTAGTGTCAGCAAAATCGTTTGATCAGCTAGCTGATTATTAGCAACAAATTGGTAGATTTAGCAAAAGTTTTGCTATCACTTAGTTGATTAAAAATTAATAAATCTTCACTAAAAGTTAATAAAACTTTTGTCGAATATTAGTAGACTGAAAAAAACTCAAAAAAAATTGTACTTTAGTTAATTTATTTGCTGAAAATCATAGAACATATTTTTGTGATTCTTTTAAAAATAATTTACAATAGGTTACAAAATTTAAAATTGTTCATACTATCCGAAAATATATAAAAATAATCACATATAACATAAAAAAAATATCTTTCAACTACTTACATCAAGGGTTGTCTAAATATACAACCCCCTTTTTTTGCAATAAGAAAAAGAAAACATAAAAATTACCTAAGATGTGTGTCCTTGCCTTTCGCTATAGTATGTCTACCTGAACGTATATTTGTTTGCAATTTGACCGCACTACATTAATACTTACTTTAAATATATAGTTTATAAATACATATTTAATGTTTATTAATTTTAAATATTTTATTTTATCTTTAATTTAATTAATAGACAATTATGTTGACAAGCCGGTGACAATGCAAAATTAAAGTTTGTTTAATCCACATATGTGTTGTCATTGTTAGCGCCCTTTTGCTGAAAAACAGTTACAAAAATCTTCCATGGTTGATTTTTTTTTTAGATGTCTTACAAGAATTGTTCTTTTCAGTATGATTTTCCTCGTCTCTTCTACTGGTCTCTACTCTGGTTGTCGTCCACACTCTTAATGTGCTTATCAGTACAATTAGCTGAAAACATAATTTCAGCAAAAAATTTGCTGATAAATAGTATACGTGGCAGACTTGGACGAAGTCAATTACATTTCATAATCATTTACTTGTGAAATTTTTCTATATCATTAATAATTTCAAACCTACGCTCACACTTGTGAATTTAAACGCTTCCTTGGAAAATTTGTAAAATGTTTAATTCCAAACAAGGGGATTAGTAACAACATATGGGTATTTAATTGCAGGGCAATTACTCAATTACACCCAATTACATGTAATTAGACTTAACAAAGTAATTGACCTGTAATTAAATACACAAATAATGGTATTATATCCCATGTCTGGTGTTGACAAAATTGAAAATTTTGCAAAGAAGCATTTAAGCCCACAAGTGTGACCGAGGGAAGGAAATTGTTATTGAGATAGAAAAATTTTACAAGTGAATGATTTTGAAATGTAATTGGCGTCGCCCAAGTCTGATACTTGGTTTACAAGACATTTTACTAACTTTTCTACTAACTCAAGTACTTGTACTCAAGTTTCGAAACTGATTTATAAAACAAATAAATTTGTATGCGAATTTATTTAAACACTGATTTTTTTTTGTTGAGGTCTGATTCCTAATACACAGTCCTACGTTGGGCGCCATTTAATATTATTGATTTAAAAGTACTCGCTTTACATTTTTAATTCAATAAATTGGTTTGTAAGATTAATTATCCATTATCCATTATTTGTAAGATTATCAATCCACTATTTTTTGAAAAATTGTATTTCAAATATACCTACATTATATTATATTTTTTTTTCACCTTGCAGCCACCGTTAAAAACAAAAATATGAAATAAAATAAAACACCAAATTTGATTGTTTCGCATGTTTTATTTAATTTTCTATTAAATTCTCGAATGCATATTTACTGGTACAACAAATTGCTTAATGTTTTAAACAAATATTCACATCATTTTATTCAATACACATATAAAATTAGTTTCACACTATAAGATTTAATTTAAGAACTTCTAATTAAATATTAAAAATCCTAATTTAGGTTTTGATTCCAATTTTCTGGGTTTTAAGCTAAAGTTTCATTGTGTGAAAATTTTTCATAAAAAGGTTTCATAAATAAAAATTATACAAAAAAATTTTGTAGGTATAAAATATAAATATGTATACAGTATACAAAATATACATAAATAGGTATATTAGCTAAAAAAATATATAGGATAGATTACATTAAAATACAATTATTTTATAATTACATATAATATACGTATGTATATGTATTATTACATATAATATATGTATATTTCAGTTAAAATTTGATTTCTTTTTTTTAATTTTTAAATATTATGCTCAAATATTTTTTTTTTACCGAAAATAAACCAATTTTATATTAAATTTTTTGTATATGTTTTTACAAATTTTTATTAGATTTTATTTTATAGAAATTAAAAATTAAATAATAATATATGATTATTATAACTAAATGAATGTATTTATTATAATTTTAATTAAATATATAAGTATATTAGAGTGGCATTTTTTTGTATGAAGAAAAATTTAAATTTATTGTTCAGATTATTGCAGTAAGTATGTGCAAAATTTAAACCGATTTTTTTTTTTTTTTTTTAATTGCTTTAATAAAAGTATGCCTTGCGCCTTGCGACACATCATTTTTGATTAATTTTGTCATGCTGAATACAAATATTTTCAAATCGGACCAACGGATATTGCGATTTGATTTTCACTAAAAATGCGTCTGTTTCTAGAATTTTTTTTTAATAATTATTTTAGAATTTTTTCTTTTTGCACTAAAATACTACACAAAACATGCTTTCATTTTATCATGATTATGTCTGACATAACACAGAAAAAATTATCAAATTATCAAAATTAACAAATATTTAATTGAATCAATTAATATTTTAATTTTTTTTTAAAAGAGAGGCAACACTCAGGAAATACTTCCTATATTTAGTGTGTTGCTTTATTTGGAAAGGTATAGTATAGAGATGAAAGGTGGGGAAAGATGAAGGGCTTCAGACATGGCAACACAGTAATTGCGCGAGATGATAACTCTTAGAACAGTTGTTGCTCGCCACCTGATGGAGAGTTGGCGAACTTATTGAAGCTTTTTTGGTTCATAGCCCTGATTCATTATTTTACTTCGATGGGGTTAATTGCTATGGGAACACCGAAGGTGGACATTGCGATACGTATGAGGGATAGAAAAAACTCATACATATTATTTTGATGTTGCCGGCACCGGGGATCGAACCCGGGACCTTCTGTGTAAACCACTTTTAAATATATAAATACATATTTTGTTTTAGACGCAATTATCATATTAATTTTTCATACACTGTATGCATAAATAGAAAATTTTCAGTATAAAATACCAAATACATTTGAAGTTAACAAACAAAACAAGCACACACACAAACAGACTCAGCATTGCAAAAAACACATTTACCAACGTATAGATCACACACTTTTTTTGTGAGTATCATATTTTTTTTTGTAGAAGTTATTTATAACTTTTTTTTTTCTTCTTAATTTTAATAAAGGTTTAATTGATAGTATCATTGCCGTGATAGGTGCAAAATCAATTAAAATATTAATTGATTCAATAAATTTTTTAATTGAAACCCGTTTTTAGCTTTTTCTGTGTAGAGATGATGTATCAAAATATATTTTTTTAAATTAATTTCAATTTGTTTTCCATAAATCAAAAGTTTTGTGCGCAAGTCGCCATTGGTTAAGTTATCCGATTTTTTTTTTAAATTTCACACCACAAAACGAATTGACATAATGTGCTACAACAATTAAACCATTAAATAATGAAAGTAAAAGTAAAAAAAAAGTAAAAGAAAAAGGAAAAGAAAAGATTCCTTCAAAATATTTAAAAGCATAACAATTATATTAACTATGTAAATTTTCTGTTTTTCCGAGATATTTGTAGGTAAATTTACAAGTTATTCTTCAAATCAATATTGATATAATTATGCTCAAATAAAAATTACTTTTGTCTTCTTTGCTAGTGCAAAAATTAAAAAAAAAATTTACGATCATATTTAAAAAATTTGTAGAATGGAGGAAAAAACAGAATTTTTAGTAAAAATCCAGTTGCAATATCTTGAAAACCATTGGTCCGATTTTTTAAATATTCCGGCTAAGCAAGTCAAAATTAATTAAAAATGATGTGTCGCAAAGCATATTTTAATTAAAGCAGTTAAAGCAAAAAAAATCTGTTTAAAGATATGCGTTATTTTTCAAATTTTGCACTAAATAACTTTTAGACCTAATACGAGTACACTGATAGAATTTTTCTTCATAGTATTAATGAAAGGGTTTCATTAAAATCGATTCATTGGTTTAATGAAAATTTCATTAACTGAATGAAAATTCATTAATATTGGTATTTTTTTCATTAACATTTTTTATGATTTTTTCATAATTTCATGAAAAAAAAAATCATTAAATCAATGAAAAATTTTCAAATTTTTTTCAATAAAAATTTTGATTCGTAATAAAAAAAAAATTTTTTTTTGTACTATCATTTTGAAATAAAAAAAACTGAAAAATTTCTTTTAAACAGAATTAACCAAAACGTTGATATAAATATTTTTTTTTTATTAAGTTTGCCTAGATCTAACAGTTTTTGACGAATTTGAATAGTTGGTCACTAAATTCCAGGGAACAGATTCTCTAAGAAAAACGATATAGTTTTGTTCAAAACGAGACCTAAATTGTTATCGTTTTGACTATGTTACACAAAATATTTGTTTTTTAACAACATTGTTAACAATATTTGACATTTTTATCTAATACGGTCGTAATTAATTACAAAAAGTGGACTGTAATCGTCTATCGTTCTACAGAATTCCAACCCAGATCGATAAAAAATAACATATTTTGTACCGAAATATAAGAAAATATGTTATCTTTTAACACAAATTATAAAAAATGTAAAGAAAGATTGAATGTAAAGAAAAACAGAAATAAATTAAAATTGTTTTTTTAGTTCATCTTTTAATATTTTAATGCCTGTTAATTATATTTAAACAATTTTTTCAATAATTACAGTTCTTAATATACATAATTTCGAATTCGTCAAAAATGATGGCCTTTAGCAAAATTGTTGAAAAACAATAGAAATTTCCCCACTGTGCTAAATTGGTGGGTGGCCCCGGGAAAACCTTTCTTGTTAGATTTCTTTTTTAAATGTCATCCTATTCCAAGTAACGAAAAGTTGCTTTTGCAGAACAGCCTGTGATGTTTACTTTCGAACTTTTCGAACTTTTTTTATAAAAATATTTTATAGATCCTATAAAGACCAGACCTTATAAATAATATCAACAAATGATAATTTCTCAATAACCACCAAATTAATGCTATGCTAAAATAATCATAAAAAGTGCAAATTATTAAATATCAACAAAAATATTTCATACAAACTATGAATTTTATCCATTAAACACATGAAACTTTCATAACGATTAGGCTAGGATTAATGAAAAAAATTTCATATACACTATTAAATTTTCATTGGGTCAATGAAACCATTCATTAAAACTGATTTAATGAAACACCTTTCATTGACTCAATGAAACGTTTCTTTGGGGACTTTTTTATGAAAAAATTCATTGGATTAATGAAGGAATTCATTAATACTACGCACAAATTTCTATCAGTGTACTACAATAATCTGTTGCTAGAAGCTCCAATGGGAGTAATGTAATTATATTAATTATAAGTACATTAACTAAAATAAAAAAAAAAAAAAAAAAAAAAAAACTACAATAATCTGAACAATAAACTTAAATTTTCTTTATCCAAAAAAAAAAATACTGCTCTAATATACTTTTATATTATTTAGTTAAAATTATAATAAATATATTCATTTAGTTGTCATAATCGAAAACTTTGTTCGCAGGGCGCTATGCGATTTTTTTTTAAATTCGCAAAACTTAACTTTTAGACCTAGTTCTACAATAATCACAAAATAAATATCGAAAGTTGTCAAAAAAAAAAAAAATACCACTCTAAAGTATATATGTACATATATAAAGTTTAAGGAATTTTATTGAAATTTGTTTAACATTTAATGATTGTGTGCGTAATATTCTCTTTTTGTATGGGAAATTTAATTTTCGTTTCGTCTAAACATAAAATATATTCTGTAAATATTCATAATTGTTTTAACTTCCGTTTAAATGTGAAATCATGTTGCGTTTTTAAACATCTGACAAATAAAGTGTTGCCGGCTGATGCTTTTATACAAATGAGCTGCGCATCAAATGCCAACATAGATGCATTTTCGAACAAGTCAAATACACGCAGAGGAAAGAGCATCATATTATGATAGTTTAAGAGCATCATGTAATGATTGCAATGATCGTAGCAATCATATTATGATCCTAAATGAAGATGAAATCGTCTCCTCGGTAATCATAATATGATCAGCCAGAATCATATATATGATAATTAAGATCATTATATATGATAATTTCGTGTCCGCAATCATGTTCAATTATATTTTTTCTCTGCGTGTACAGACTCGGACTGGCGCACAACGTACTATAAAATAGCTGTGGAAAACCCGTTGAGGTGTTACCGTTTTTATTATAAGGCAACCCGTTATTTTAATAATTCCCGTTGGATCAACTGAACTTTAGAAAATTCCAAGTTAAATTGAGAATTTTCAAATGAAATTGGGAAAATTCCAAATAAAATTGTGATTTTACATTTGAAATTAAGAAAAATTCAAATATAATTGTGATTTTCTATTTAAAATTGAAATTTAAGAAAAATCCAAATCAAATTATGATTTTCCATTTCAAATTGTGAAAATTTCAAATAAAATGTCACATTCAAACGGATTAACCTAGATTTGTGATATATAGATCAGATTCATGAAACTCCTCGTATATGGTGCATAAGTGCCCAATGCGTATTTGCATGTACTTACCAATTGTTGCCGCATTTTAAATATTATTCGTTCGATTCTTCAGCACGACTATTCTAGGTAAAACATTTCTGATACTAATGTGTGATCAAAATACGATGTTTACACTGTATACGACATTACACGAATCCGCCTATATTTGATTTGTACAATATTATTGCATAATTATTTTTGACATATATTAATTATTTTAACAATATACTTAAGATTATTTTAAAGTTGTTTGTGCCTTTTTTTAATAAATATTCTCTAACTATTCTAAACAATTGACAATTGTTTAAATTTTTCTTTGTTTTTAAAGTGAGAACTGATTAGTTTTTTTTTTTTTTTGATTATGGTAGTTATACAAATATTAATAGTTTACGGAAACCTTTTGATAGCTCTAAATATCGAAAAGTAAGCCTTAAACATCATCATTAATTCCATTAATATTGCTATTTTAAAAAAAAAGTCTATAGTTTTAATATGATTTATAGTTTTCATCATGTGCCCATTTAAAAAAAAAAATGTTCTTTGGAACACATCTACTGCAATTCAATTGCTTCCTGCATTTCATTGTCTTTGCCATCATTACGTTCGGCAATTTTAACTTTATCATTCTTTTTACCATTATTATTCCTTTTAGCCTTTTCTTCCTTTTTAACACCATCCGCTTTGCCATTATTTTCCGCATCGTCACAACTTGTTGAGGCTCTTTTGCCACTGCGAAATTTAAAGCGTGTCACAGGAGCGGCTGCTGCATTATTTGCACAATTGCAAATGGACTCAAAGAGACGTACCACAAAACCTCTAGCACGATTGACCACCTTTCCATTTTAAAATCTGGTATAGCAAAACCTTTATTTAGTAGTTTGTTCAAAATTCATTACGGGGATGCATTAAAGGTACAAAAAAATATGCATTAAAGAAAAAAAAACGGAAAAAAGTGGAATATAATTGGATTAGAAAGAGATAGATATATATAGATTATATAAGCATGCATAAAAGGTTTAGATTTAGAAAATTATTATTTAATGCGTTTAGGAAGTGTGTCCACTATTTGTGTTTTGGTCGAAACAGTTTGGGGAAAAAAATATGTGAAAAACAGTGTTTTGACCCAAAACACTTAATGTGGCAACGAAGTCTTAAGGCTAAATCAGCCAGACGTAAAGGTAACTCGGTATAGGAAATTTAATTAGTTAAATAAGAATAGAAGATGTTGTGTAGTTCTTGTTGTTTCATTCATATGGATTAAACACATAGAAAACGTAAACCAGGCGCGGACCAGAAAAATGTTTAGGGGTTAGACTATTTTTGATTAACTGTTTTAATATTTTTAACATTTTTCTACTGAAAAATTTACTAAAATTTTAGTTTTTCCAAGATTAAGGTAAATATCTCTTCTCTGGAAACATATGCGCTTCTCCAGAAAAAACTTCGTTCCTTCTTACTACTCTTGGGTGGAGACCAATTGGAGTTAGTGGATTCATTTTATGACCTTGGTGTTTTATTAGACCCCAAACTAGGTTTTTCACAACACATCACTCTGGCCGTTAATAAAGCTCGTGGAGTTCTTTCTTTTATTAAACGATGGGCTAAAGAATTTACTGACCCCAATATAACTAAACATCTTTATACTTCCCTAGTACGGCCAATCTTGGAATATGGTTCCGTAATTTGGGATCCTCAACATAATGTTCGTATTCAAATGATTGAATCAGTTCAAAAACAGCTTTTACTTTTCTGTTTACGAAATTTCTACGTGGGATCTATTGTTAATCTGCCATCATACTCTATTAGACTTGCTCGTATCAAACTACCAACCTTGGAAAGCCGAAGAAAAATGCTAAATGTTACTTTTGTAGTCAAGCTGATTAATGGTGACTTATGCTCCGAATTTCTAATGAATAACCTGTCATTTAATATTCCTCAACGCTCAACGAGAAACTTCAATTTGTTATATGTTCCATTTTCGTCAAAATTATGCTGATGCTGATCCTCTTATTAGAATGTGTAATGATTTTAATGAATTTTATAGTTATATTGATTTTAATATTAATGTTAGGATTATTAAACGCAATATTATTTTATTTCTAAACACATAAATTTATATCTGTTATTTGTATTAATGCAATTTGATGTTATTGTCTGTAAGGATTTTTCCATAGACTAAAATAAATAAATAAATAAAAAATAAAAATAAAAAAAAGACGCACTAGCAGATTAATGCATAAATTATATTTCTAGTTGCCATTTAAGGGGTTAAATTTTAAGTTATTTTGGCTGACTTTTTTAGAATGGACGATGCCCATAAATAATTGCGATATTTCAAAAATTAGGAGGAATCTTTCCCAGATTATGGTACCTATCTCTTCTCCGCAAGACGCTCTAGCAGATTAATATACATATATCATATTTCGCATATATCATATGCCGCTTAAGGGGTTAAATTTGAGGTTAAAAGTAGTTTTTTAGTTTTTTATTTTTTTTTTTGAAAATGGCCCAAGCTCGGAATTGAGATATTTAAAAAAGTAGGATGAGTCTTTCCAAGATTAACGCTCTAGCAGATTAACGCATAAATTATATTTCTAGTTGTCGTTTAAGGGGTTAATTTTGATGATCATTTAGCCGACTTTTTCGAATGGACGATGCTCATAATTGCAATATTTCGGCAATATTATCATTATGAAAAAATTATCAAAGTAACATTTTAAAGATATCGTATTTTTATCAGCTAGAAGATATGTTAGCCATATTGAAAAATAAAACTCAAAAATTATATTTTTATATAATTTTGAAAATAAATAAAATTCCCAGCTGAAAAAGATCATATATTATTATATATGGCCCATGTATGAATATATATGAATATATATGGATCCATACATGGAAATGCATGGAAGCATATATGGAAATGTTTGTTATATATGGAAGCATATATTGAACCATATATGAGCAATTGTTGCATATATGTTTTCATATATTTTATGAAAATATACGTAAGGAGGAAAATATATGAACATATATGGGTAGGATATATATGGACATATATATCCATATGTGTCCATATATCCTCAATTTTCGGATCCAAACAATATATGGAACTCCATATAAGTATATATGAACTTTGTCACCTGGGTTATTAGTTATGAAAAAAAAAATTTTAAACAAAAATTTTGCTGCAAAATGGACTTTTGGGCCACTTACTTCACCTTATCACCTCTTTTCAACAAACCAGTGTTTAGCGTAAGTTTTATCTGATACATTTCTGTAAAGATAAGAAATAAAAACCCGACTTTTTTCCTTGCAGTAACACGCCAAACCATTCAGTCGCCGGAGAAGAGAAAACCTAAATAATGAAGATCTGAGAAGACTGAAGTCCAAGATCGTAATGTATAGTCTTTTGGTATAGTTTTTCTTTCTTTATTTTGTTTTTGTGATAACAAAATAAAATGCCAAATTTAATAACTTAAAGAAACGTATTTCTATCTCTTAGATGACAATAGGGGGATATCATAATATTATCTTCCAGGTGACATTTAGGCAATATCGCCGATTTATCTTCCCGACGATAATATAATAATGTCTAAAAATATAGCCGTTTTATCTTCCCGGCGACAGTTTGACGATAAATAATGTCTAAAAAAATCGCCGTTTTATCTTCCCGGCAACAGTTTGGCGATACTTGATATCGCGGATTTATCATCCAGGGGAATTGCTTTCATATTGCCTGGATGTATCGCTTTCGGGTAACAGTTGTTCCCGACGGAAGAAACTTCCGCAATACGATAATGATTAATGCCGGCAATACATGTTTTTTCCATGCGATATGCTCGGCGAATCTTCTTCGTTTTGCCATGCTTGCTGGGAACTTAATTTAAATTATGATTAAAAGAAAAAAAAAATGTAAATAAAGCTTTTAAATGCATAAAACAAATTTTTCCACTTGATAAAAATATTTTTATGTTACTGGATCCATATAGGGCTAATGTTTTCCAGTTACACAAAATAATAATTTTTATCACGGGGAAAATTTTTTTATATTACAGATGAAAATTAAATGTTCAAAAGATTATTTAATGCAAACAAAAATTTTTATAATATTTTGCCTCAATGTGTCGAAAATTTTTGAAATTCCTCATATGAAAATTCTTATGTTTCTGAAATTTAGATACCCAGCCAGCATATTTCGGAACCCTCAAAATGCATGACACTAAAATGAATCAAAAAAACTGATACATTTTGGAGCCATTTTATTTTTTAATCAAAAATGATTCAAATGTTAATCTTTTTTTTGCGTTTAAAAAATTTTTTCTCCAAAAATACTTTATAGACTAAAATAAGACCCTTCTTAAAAGAATCAAAAATGACTCAAAAATTTGAGGAAAATGAAAGGTGTGAAATTTAGATTAATTTTCTTGACTCAAATATGATTCAAAAAAGACTCCAATTTATGAGAGAAATTTTTCTTGACACACAAGAAGTCTCTTTTGAAAAACCCACTATCATACAAAAATTTTAAATTTTAATAATGTTTTTTCAGCCCAATTTTGACTTATTTTGATACCGTTTACTGGCTAGGTATCTATAAAAATATTTCTATATTCTGAGATCAATTTGTCTTTAACATAACTTAGAAAGGTAAAAAAATAAACATGAAATTGAAAGGTAATCAATGCTTTTTTTCTACTAATAAAAACAATTACTACTTAAAATTGGAATCAATTAACAAGCATTATTTCAGTATAAATTACACTGTGAAACAAATTTTGGGTCACCGATTGTATCCTGAAAGAGTACAACTAAAAAAGAAAATACTTTTAATAGATCAAAACCACTAAAGGGGATTGAAAACTTAGCTCGGATTTAATTTTTATGGTCTTTTGAAATAAATTTTACGATTATTTTCAATGTTTTTTAATAAAATAGAATAGCCAGGTGAATGGGATCGTATATGAGCATATATAAAAAAACTAAATTCGAACTAAGTTTTCAAAACCCTTTGATGGTTTTAATCTCCCGATTAAAAAAAGTTAGATCTCAAATACAAAATCAGATCTCATTGGATATAGATCGATATTTATTCTTATCAAAGTTTATCACAAAATTGAGGTATCCAGTAATATATAATTAGATCCCTTCAATATATTACCGGATTAAGTTAGATCAAAATTTATCTCAAAATTGGGGGATCGAAAAATATCTAATTTAAGATCCTGATGGATCCCAAAATATCCTGTGGAATGAATTTAGATCTACTTGGATCTAATAAGATCCAAAAGGATAAGTAAGTTTTGGTGGATAGAATGAGATATTTTGAGTTTAAATTGAATTTTCTTATATCCAATGACATGTGTTACAGTTGAACCTCGATTATGCGGGCCTCTTTTAACCGGGTACTTCTGTTAACCGGCATGCTGGTGGTTTGATTTATAACTCTATTAACCGTGTTTACCTGTGTTATCCGTGCTATTATTTTTTCCCCCCTTTTAACCGTGCTGCACCTCTATTATCCGTGCAGCACATATATTTTTTTGCTTGTTTATTCTTTTCACCTACATAGAAATAGCTAAAATTCGGGAAAAATAAATAACTTCTATTAACAGTGTTTTCGATTATCCGTGCTGAGATAGGAGCCGTACAACCTGGATAATAGAGATTCAACTGTATTTTTTAAAAAAATATGAAAAAAATTTCAAGAAAAGTAATTGAAACATCTGCGCTTATATGAATACATACCCGGGTAAAAATAGTTATAACTAGTCATAAATAATATGATTAAGTCACATTTGACTTTGAATTAAGTCGCATTACGGCTAATATTATTATATACAGATACATCTGAACTTTTTTTGTGAGAGATTTTTTATATGGTACTTCATAAAATTATATGTCTCCAAATCTTACTCCATATATAACTACATAAGCCATATAATAATAATCCAAATATATGCAGTGATCTATATTATTATATATCGTCCCATGTTAAGTCTTATTAAACTATATATGACGCCATACTGAAAATATTTTCCTTATAATCCCATACATATTTTCAATATCAAATTAAGTTATACGCAAGTTAAAATTTTCTCGCATATGGCTTCACATATAACCATACTAGTTTTATAACGAAATTATTTGCAAGTGATTTATTTTATATAATTTTAAATAAAAAAATTTGTACATTTTATAAGACAATACCACTTAATTATATATTTTTGAAACACTAAATTTGTTCTTGATAATTTTTAATAATTTTGTTCTTTCATTTAAAAAAAATTGGACTTTAAAATTGTTGATTTCTAAAATTTTAATTTTAAAGATTACTATATTCTGAGAATTTAAAATTTTTAAAAATCAGATATATTAATATTTAATTAAATAAAATTTAAAGTCCCGGATATGGACAAATCTCGAATAAAATTGTGTCAAATTACATCTAATTTGATATAATTATATACATGTAGATGACCCATTTTTCGGATCAATTTGTATGTGCTTATATATAGGAACTTATCAAATGAGATATAATTTTACCCGATTATGGGATTATATATTACAATGTATAATATATATATATATATTACAATATATAATTACCTATTGTGTTATATATGAAAATGTATTATATATAACCATCGTTCTATCATATATTAATATATGCATAATATCTTATTTGATAAAGGTTATTATTTAACAATAAATCGTTGTATATGTTGCCACATAAGAAATATATAAAAAAATATATGGATATGTATGACACCATATATTATAATATATTTTAAGATAACAAAACATAAGACCATATATAATTTTTTTACTCGGGCTATTAAAAAATTATTTTCATTGGGTTTTTGGTCTAGTTTTATTTTCCGTGGGTCGCATTAAGGATACAATTGTTGTTGCACAGTGTTATTTATGATTTGAGTAAGTTAGAAATCATGCAATTTAACGAACTTTATTCTACAAAAGTGAATATACTGTGGAGTTCGGTTATAGCGAACGAGCGGTTATAACGAACGATTTTTCTGGTTCCAACACATTTACTAACATATTTCATATAAAATAAAACGGTTATAACGAACTAATTGTACGAGTTTTCATACAAATGTTTACGCTTATAACGAACACAAAAAAAATCGACATTCCAAAATAATAATTCTGCTGCAAATCTTAAAAAGTTAAGCTTTTTAATTACAAATTTACTAAAAACAATTATAAACTGTATGGAATGGAAGAATTTGTTTCAGAATTACAAACAAAAGTTTTAAAATTAGAACAATTAGAAGAATTTAAGAAAAAATTCTGAAATTTAAATAATTTTTTGGAAAATATTTACCTCGCTTTTAGCGAACTTCGTTTATAACGAACTAAAGAATGGCCCAGTTATAATCTGGGGGGTTATTATGTAATTCGATTCGAAAGAAAAAATGTGTAAATTCGTATGAATTGTATTTTGTAGTACGATTTTCGAAAATGTATTTACGAACGCACGGAAACTTTTTTTCGAACCGGCCGTTTTTTATCCCCCTTTCGAAAACAAAAATTACCCTTTCGTAAATGCAATTATGTAATACGAAAGCGAACTTCACAAACTTTAAAACATTCGTATTTTATTCGAAAGCTAATTTGTTGTCGAAAAAAGAAAAAAAAAATTTAAAATGTAAGTATTGTTATACAAAATATAAGAAAAAGTGTTAAATAAATAAGTAAAAATAAAAAACATCAAATGTTTTATGTTTTTACACTAAACGTTATTTTTTTTCACGATGTTGAATCTTTGAAGGAGTGGATTTTGCTAAAGGAGTGGATTTTGCTAAATGTAGCGAATGCTAGAAGCAAGTAAAAGGATTTATTTACAATATTGTCTTTGGATTTGGATGCAGCTGGCCCTCCGACTCATGATATTACGAAATTTAAAAAAGTACGGTTTCAATTTATCAATTGTCGGTTTATAGATTGGTATTATTCAAATTTACATATGTTTATAGGTGTGGCCAGATTATAAACACCACATAAAGGTAAAATGCCGGGAAAACCGAAATAGTATTTCAGGGACTGGAGGTGGGCCGAGTAAATTTTGTTCCCTTTGAAATATAATTGCTCATCCCTTATAGGTCTGATTAATTGAATATGCCATCTACTGCTCCAATTACTCTAGGTATTATACATTTTTCAAAAAAGTATCTCTTAGCTTCTCTCTTCCTATCCTCTGTCATTTCAAATACAATATGTTTGGGACAAAGAAGTCTTTCAATAACATCGCAAACCTCAGACAAACACGCAGAAATTGATGCTTAAGAAAATCCTAATAGGCGGTCTTGGCCAATTTGATGCTGATATCCACCTTGCGCCAAAAATTTAAGTGTGGCAGCTAATTTTAATATAGGTGAGATGGCAGTTGACCTTTCTGCTGGTTTAAATTCATCTTTTTCACAACTCAAGACATAGGTAAAAGCATTTTTACTATGCCTAAAGTTTTTTATGAAACTAAAAAGATATTGTTAGGAATATATTTAATCTTAAAGGTAAAATTTTAAATTTGTCTTACTTTGTCTCATTAAGATTCATTATATCTAACGAATCTCTTATAAGTTTCCTTTGAACTCTTTCCGGAATAGAATCATTTTTTTCATCACTATCTTCTGTCCACAATAAAACACAATTCATTTAAGCTTCGACTTTTTAAATAAATATTTTCTTTAATAAAGTTTTCTTCAAATATTTGTTTTCAAATTTTGACATTTAAGCACAATTCTGATAACTTTGACATTATAAGACATGCTGCCAAGTTATGTATTAGCCGATAAAAAATTTGGCATCACTTGTATTTACCCTTTTTTACACAAATACAACTCTGTGAAACATTCGAACGAATTAGATAATACAATTTTACTTTCGAAACGGAAATTCGTTTCGAAAGGTTTTACTTTTCGAATCGAATTACGTAATAACCCCCCTGGACGCACAAAAGTAGTTATAACTTTGTAAATAACAGACACATTTTTATAAATTATACACCAAATTAAAGGAAATTTATTCAGCTTTAAGGAAAATCATACAAATAAATTAATTTTCTTTGTTACAAATAAAAGAACGGACATGTTTCTTGATGCTCCCCATTAATTTTTGCACATCCTTCGGCTTTATTTTTTTAGCACTCTGGTTCCATTTTTGTAACATTATAACTTCATTTTTTGCTTCTTTATTACTCTTCTTCAATTTATTTTTTACATTTGCCCAATATCTTTCGATTGGTCGAAATTGTGGGCAGTTAGGATTATTCATGTTCAAATTTTCGAACCACTGAATGTTGGATTTTCTAAGAAAGTGTGCAAAATTTCTTCACGTCTTTTTTGTTCCATGGCGTCTGTACGAAATACTATTCGAATGACAGACTTGAAAATTATGTCAAATAACGGTATATGTCTTGTCAACAACATATGTAAATGGTTTAAAATTTCATACACTGGGGGCGCTGTAACAACGTTATGAATGCGTCCAGATTATAACTGGGCCATTCTTTAAAACGTCCGGTCCCCGCGAGTTCGTTATAACCGTACTCAACTGTAGTTCAATGGACTATGTATTTGTGTTTTGTTTCCTCAAATTTACAATTTCCATTGTTTGCTAATAACGTTTATTTTAGTTATTTTAAAATGACTTTTGGTTTTTCTATTTATATAAACACATCGAAAACACCTTAACAGTTATAATTAACAAATTTCTAACAGTAATTTTAATTACACATTTTTTTTTTTAACTGCCCACTGAACTGTAATTAAAATACCATATAAGACATGATATTTTCTCAGTTCGATAAAATCTATAAATATAACATGATTTAGAAAATATTCCAAATATTTTAGTAGATTTTGTAAAACTTTCCATTAAAAAAAACAGACAGCGTTCGTTACTCAAAAAAAAAAAAAAAAAAAAATCAGTATTCCAATTAAGGCTCCTAAATTGAAAAGAAATTAAATAAAATAATAAAAAAATGTCCCCGAAACTAATAAAATTGAAATCTATAATAATAGGATTTACATGCATTAGAATAATAAGTGCAGTAGGTAGTTCTTGGTTTTTTGCAAGTGTAAAATATTAATGAGTTGAATTTTTTAATACTAGATTACTATGGAACAATTTGAACAATCATTGGATATGATGCGTAATGGCTGTGCCCCAAAATTTAAAGTTAATTTAGAACAATTGGATGCTTTACGTAATGGTTATTTTGATGAAACCATTGGTTCAGAAATAAGGGTATTTATATCTTTTAACTTGTGAACTTTGGACATTAAATTCATTTTGTTATACAAAATTTATTTTAGTGTTATGCAAAATGTGTGGCACAGTTAGCCGGAACGGTAAGTAAAATTAATTACTCTTTACAATTTAATAAAATCGTTTACAAATTAAACAATTGAAGGGCCTATTGTAAAAAACTTGATAAGCCACATTTTCTTTTTAGTTTGTTTTTGTTTAAAACATTTCAAAAATATGTTTTTTTTTCAGAACGCTTATACTCTAATAAATGTTTAAGACTTCTAGCCAACATTAATCAATGAATACCTAGAAAACAGCGAAAATCCACAAAACAATAAATATGGCTTATCAAGTTCTTCCACTAAGCCCTTCAATTATAGTCGATCAAATACAAAAGTATTTATAAAATTTAAGAACAATACAAGTAGGGCCCTTGTTGTTGACCACGTTGCGTATGAGTATTTTTAATTCAAGCATCGAAAATAATAACACTCATACGTCACCAGTGGTGGTAGACGTGACGATTTTACATATTAAGTGTGTTCGATTCACTGTTGCCAGGTTTGACGATTTATCGTCATTTTGACGATTTTTAGAACCTAAGTTACTAAATGACGATTTGACGATTTTTGCTTCCAAAATGACGATTTTTTGACAAACGTTTAATATGTCAGCAAAACATGTTTATTTGCTATTATTAAAAAATCACCGGATCTATTTTTGGATTTTCATTATTTCGTTAAAAGTAAAAACTATTTGTTATTGAAAGTTAAGCCAAAAAGTTATTTTATGGATTCATGTTAGGTTTATTTTAATTTATTTTCTGCACTTAATAACGGTAAAGACCACTGCTGAAATTTCTTCTACAAATGACTGTTTTTTCACTTAAAAATAAAGATACTGTATTACAACTGAAACAACGACAAATATATACAGCAGAAGTTCCCTGAGTATGTGCTTACTTTTTTCATGGTTGGCAAACACTTCCTTTTCATTAGAATGGCTCTTGCCTGCCACGGCAACACCAATGCCGTTATGAACCTTTTAAAGCTACGATTCCAATAGTGACATGTGTCTTTACAGGATTTATTTCAAAATTCTATCCATTAAATTTTGTTACATCAACAAAATAACGTTATAAATCGTCGTTTCGGTATTTTAGCGTTATTTTGAATTTAACTAGTTCAAGATATTTCAAAATCAAACAGGTTAAATAGAAAACTAAAACCGTTTACTTGAGAAGAAGCATGTCTTTAATGGAATCGCTTTTTTAAATTTGAATTCCGCTATTAGTGTTACTGTGAAAGCCAATCGTTATTATGAAAAGTTATTGAATGCCAACCCTGCTTTTTTTAATATTTATATTTTTATAAAGTTTAATTAGTGTAAGATTGATTTTTTAAATTAAAAAAAAAACATCCAAGTTTTTGCGAAACAAACATCGAGTTTGAATATTCTCATTTTTAAATCCAAAAATAAATCCGGTGCTTAAAAAACAGGCCTAATAATAATATAAATAAAGTGTTCCAAAGTGAAACTTCAGATTTTCACAATTTGTATTTGAAAATGGAAAAACATGCAGTAATAAACAATATTTAAATAAAAATAAATAAATATAAATAATAAATAAAATAATAAATAAAATAAAATAAAAAATAATTGTTAGCAATATTAATATTATTTTTTGATCAATGGTTATAATCTTTAACTTCAAACTCATATGTATAATATTAGTTCTCATTTAGTGAGTAAACTAGTTCATATGTATGTTTGATGTTTGGCATGGGATTGTTACCGCTTTCAAAACGTGTTCTGATGATGGGAACCTAGAAAATTCCCGAAATAGATCTATAAACACATTCCTGAAAGGGTCAAATAATAAATTTGAAAACAAAAAACTCTATAGATTATTTGTTAGGACAATATCCTAATGAAGAAATATAGAGTATGGCCTCGAACTTGAATAATTTTCATTTTCAATTAATTTAATATTTTTTTTTGTTTACTAAAAATACAAGCATATTTTTTCAATCATATGTTTTTTTCTTCTTACAAATTCTTACTGGTAAAAATTTATACAGTAAAAACTTGTAAGGTTTTTGGTATCCACCTGTCACTTTACTCTCTCTTCTTACTATTTTTTACTGAGTATTTGTGTAAACGAACACCTTCCAGTTAAAACTTTTACAAATTTTTGTGTAAGCGAACAAACTTATTGTTACGGTTATTTAGTAAAGTTTTTAAAAATAATGGTTGACGATTTTTTTACTACACCATTTCCAACTGTTGTGTTCTTCTATCACAAAAATAATGTTTTTTTATAAACAATTTTTTTATAATTGTTTATATTGATTACTAGGGCTGCGATTTCCATGCAATTGCATGTTTTTTGTCGATAATCTAAGAGCGATATCGATCAATTATCTTAGCGAATCAATAAATTTGCGTTAAAATGGCATCGGTTTGTTTTTGCATATTTTTGCATATTTCGGTGAAAATGCATATTTTTGAATATTTTGGTTTTAAAAGCATATTTTTTGCATAATTTCAATTTATAAATGCATATTTTTGCATATTTTGGCATTTTTAAAAGATTTTTTAAAAAATTTACATATTAACAAAAAAAAAAAGTTCTTCAGAAAAATTTCCAAATACACAAAAAAAATTCTTCAAAAAAAAAATTTTAAAATCAATAAATAAATTCTTTTGGAGCTCTTCTTAAAATACAATTTGATATTAGAAAGAGACGCATATACTAAATAACTTAATGTCGCTAATAAATCCGTGAGTCACGAAAGAAAGTTTTTGGTTGAGCAACACTTAAAAAGTCAAAAGCACAAGGAGCTGCTCGTGCGTGTTACAAAGTATTCCCAATCGTTGCTTAAAAATACAGAGACAACAAATAAGTTTTGTGTGGACTTATGTGAAGCATTTATTTCCGCTGACATACCCTTAAACAAATTAAGTAACGAAAATTTAAGAAATTTCTTTAAAACATATATGATCGAGAGTATCCCTTGCCAGTCTACTCTTAGAAAAAATTATGTGGACAAAATATATAACTCCCAACTAGAAAAAATCTGTTCTTTTTTGAAAAGAAAATATTTATGGGTGTCGATGGATGAAACAACGGATATGGAAGGGCGTTACGTGGCAAATGTTATTGTTGGAGTTTTCGATAAAGATGAAGAAGTTTGCAAAAATAAATTTCTTAAATAAATTCGTGCTTTCCATGACAATAAATTTGTTGGTCAAGATTTTGACAAAAAGCAAATCCTTCTATTTTTAACCGATGCAGCTCCGTACATGGTTAAAGCTACCAGTGAGCTTAAAATATTTCATCCAAAACAGTTACATGTTACTTGCTTGGCACATGGGTTATTCCGCGTTGCAGAGGAAATTAGAAGCCAATTCGATAATATTGATTTATTGGTTTCATACGGGAAAAAATATTTTTAAAGTCTCCTTCACGAGTTGCAATTTTTAATTAAATGTATCCGTTGGTTACCCTTCCACTGCAGCCAGTATTAACAAGATGGGGGGAAAATAAGAAAAAAACTCCAAAACGTTTTGCAAAAAAGTTAAGGATTTAATAGTGAATTTTATCGTTGATCTATAAGTTTATGTGTGAGATTTTATTTGTTCGGTTTGAGATCATGACAAATTTTTCTCTAAATTAACAGAAAAATTAAAATGATAATTTATTTTGACTATTAGAAAAAACATAGAAAAAGTTATTAGACACTAGCATGAATGGAATGCATTTTCTGACCCACTACGGTCTTCATCAACATTCTTCGTGCCATTTAGTATTAATCGTAAATATCTTCTATATAACTCACACGTTAAAGGAATTGGGTGACTTTAAATTCCACATTACTCTGTATGTTGAGTTAGAATGAAATTTACCACGAACGATTTCTATTTATAGTGTGTTTGTTTTTCTCTAGTCATTATCATAATTGCCAGTTTAACTTTCAGTTAAAACTTTTTCTGTTAATTTACAGAAAAATTTGTCATGATCTCAAACCGAACAAATAAAAGTTAAGGATTTTCAATAATAAAACATATTTCAAATATTTTTGATCTGGAATCAAATGTGGGATCTGAATTTGAAAATGAATATTGTCCTAATGAATTGGCATCCTTCAAATATGCTCCTATAACATCGGTTGACGTTGAGAGATAATTTTTCATGTACAAAAGTTGTTTGCGTCCGAACAGACAAAGTTCTTAAAAAATATTGTACCTTTGAATAACAGTAGACTTTTTATTTTTTTTTATAATTTTATAGATTATATCATTGGGTTTCTATGCACCTCAGTCTCTCTCAAGCTGCCCTATTTTTATTTGTTCGTAAACTCACACCGAACAAATGAAAACATGTTGCAGAAATTTAAAAGTTTAAATTAATTTTTATCATGTTTTTGAATAAAAATTTAATAAAATGTTTATTTATTAAAAATTTTAACAATTTAATGAGCAAGATAAAATTAAACTACCTTAAATTTTAATAGAATATAACAAAATATAAGCAAAATAAAAGTAACAGTTTTTTATCAACATGCTGCAATTATTTTTTAGTGCAAAAAAATGTTTTAATTTGCTTGCCCGCGTTCGGTATTTTGTTGCTGAGTGGCGTGGGAAGTGTAGTCTCTCTATTTGTATAAACTCTTTGATTATATAACATAAGAAAGCGTCACACTGTGGGAAAACCCACCAATCTAGCACACAAAAATTAATTACGTCAAAACTACTGGTTCGATCTAAATAAAGTTTGTGGGAGATTACACAGACGGCTCAAGGTCATGATGGGTAAACACAGGATGTAGCACAGAGTGCCAAAGTATTATCTTTTTGCAAAAAAAAATTAAAAGCATGTAACTTGTGTTTTCGTTGACGGATTTATATTTTTTTTTCTATTTGTAATCTTGAATAATGTATAAAAAAAGCTCGATGTTCGATCACGAGCGGTTTGGGAGGCTCAACATCATTAAGCTCGATATTACGTCACTTATGGCTGTTCCAAATTTCATTGCAATCGGACTAAGTAAGAAATGACCGAATTATTTCCAAAAATTTGATATATCCCACTGTGCAGTAGTTTAGACGTAATTAATTTTTGTGAGTTAGATTAGTAGTTTTTTCCATTGTGAGCCAAACTTTAGCCCCCATGTATGTTCTTTGGATTTGAAAAATTATATTTAAATATTGAATGTTGCAAAAATGCACAAATTTAACTATCGAATTTTGTCGTTAAAAACTTAGTACAAATGTTTGATGTTTAGGGGTATTAAAGAGGGTAGAAAAAGTAAATGTGTTGTTACCCAGCAAAACCACACATTACCAAATCATGGGTAAAGTAATGTATCGCCATAGGGCTTCATGCAATACTTTACACGTTACTTCACTGATGAATTTTACAGGTGATGAGCCTCAAAGGAACTCATTACCTTGTAATGGGTAAAGTAACTGGTTACTTATATGGTTACATGGTGGGAAAAAGTAATGTGTCTATAAATAGATTTTCATAAAAAAATATGCATAAAAATTTTTTTTTACAGATATTTTTTTTTAATTAAATAAATAACTTTTTTTATTAAATAAATAACTTGGTCATGCTGGGATTCGAACCTGGGGTCGCTGGTATTTAACAATTAGTTAGTCGAGAACTCTACCAACTGAGCTATCGATACATACAATATTTTATTGCTTAAAATGTAGATGAGTTGTTGTGATTCGTGTTTTCGTTCGTGATATCAAAAATATACACCTTACCATTATGCTTACAAAAAATCACAAAGTAATGTGTCTATAAATGGATTTTCAAAAATATATATTAATAATTACTTTACGTTTAAAATTCATGCATTATGTAATTAATGATCGGTAAGTCATTATTTTATGTTTTGAAGTAATGTAAAATGTAAGGAGGGATCATTACAAGGTAATCCATGAGTGTTCAATTATTGGTAACTCATTACTTCTTGTTGGAAAATAATGATACAGGTAAGGAGTACACATTACAAGGTAATGCATTACTTTATCGCACCCATTACCAAAGTTTTGCTGGGTACTTTAGCGTTGTATGTAGATTATTTAGAAGAAATGTTAAAATAATTTAAACATCAAGTATAAATTTTACATCGGTGTAGTTAAAGCCGGTCTGGGAGGGGGCCTAAGTGTAATAATTCAAATGCTACTATTATAAATAGAAATAAACCTGTAAAAATAACAAAAAAAAAGAAAAGCTACTAAAAATTTCACTCATTATATTTTTCCGTAAAGACTACTGAGTGGGAGTATACGCATTAAATTAATTGAAAATCAGTTACAAAGGGACTAATTACTTTTCGTTTGAAAAAAATTGTATTTTTAGTTTATTTTCAACTATTAAAAAATTAATTGACAAATCGGTAAAAACAACGGATTGTTTTTGTTTATTTCAATACTCGATATAATATAAAAACATTTTGTTTTAAATGGAAAATTTTAACTGAATATTTTAACTATTACAGAAAGTCCATTTAAAAAATGAGCTTGCAGAAAACACTGCTAAAATTAGCATATTTTTTTACTAAATATTTGTAATATAAGAATACAAAAAAACTAGACCTCGAGCTCAAAGATTTTTATTTATTAAATATTGAAAGGTCGAATAAATACAACTTTAAAATCGAATAAATACAACTTTAAAATTGATCAATATTTCTTAAAATTTAACTGAGATTACTGTTTTTCAGTTAAAATTACACGATGTTGCCATATTAATTGTGATAAATTATTTGAAAGTTAAAAAAGAAGCATTTAATAATTTCTTTGTAAACATTAAGAGATTCACACGAAAATTTGATTTTGGAATATCAATACTTTTTGACGGTTTTCGCATCAATAAAAAATGAAGCAATTTTTTTTTTTTTTTTTTTATTAATTAATAATCATATAATTACAAATTATATACTATTACCCTAACCGAGCACTAGCTACTATAGCCTTCGGCACGTTGTAGCGAAAACAGACCAGAGCCTCTGGTGGGAATCGAACCCACGACCCCCGCACTGATAAGCCAGCACGCTACCAACTAGCCTACCGGGGCGCACACAATTATTTTTTAAAACTTTAACTCCTTCCATATGCACTTGGTGGCCAAAAGCGCTGATTTAGGGTCCCTTTTTCTGCAGAATAGCTGTATTTATATGAAATTTTAACTCGACATTCGATTTTACGCCAAAAGTTATTAAGTTATTTTTTTTTTCAGTTTTTAAAGTGCACCGTTTAGGCAATAGAGTGGTCGGGAAACTGTATTTTTTCAAAAACTTTCAAAAATAATTTTGTTAGTCACACACAATAAAAATGTATTGCCGACTGAGAAAAATGGTACAAAAATTTACGAGATAGAGCTAACCGAAAAAATAATTTTAAATGTATCAATTTTGAAAAAATTATAGACACATTTTTTTTAGCACACAATGAAAAAGTATTTTGAGTTAAGAAAAATGCTAGAATTATATCGCGACCCGTTGAAAAGTTGTTAATCAATAAAATATTGCATTTTAGTAACGACATTTTAAAAACGTAATAACTTTTTACTGGGTTACCATAAAGCGAAAATTGTTGTTCTCAGTTGAGAATGCTTTTTGATGGTGTGTTACACTCAAACAAGTTATACAGTTACTACAGTTGTTTGTGTAGTAATCAGTACTAGTTGTTTTGAACTGTTTTATTTTAGCAGTTATTAAAGCAGTATTTTAATAAACAACCAAAACAGTAATTTTTCAGTAAACAGTTAATGTTTTGTTAGTTGTTTAAAGATAGAAGATTATGTTGAGTTTTTAAAGATTATCGTTTAGTCTTTCTAATATTTGTTATTTAATTATTTCATTTTCCAAAATTTTCAAAAATTTCCAATTTTTTAATATATATGAACCTAAAAAATTCAATAAACCAGAATTTGAACGGTTTTGTAATCAGGGCGAAATTTTTTTTATCAACTTTTTGACCTGGCAATAGCAAATTTTGATAACCGGAAGAAATATCAATATAAAATCAGCCATATTAATATATATTTAACAGTTAATAGTTACGAAATGTGTCCAAATACTACTCTGTAACTCTTCCTTTTCCACATAGTTAATAACAGGACCAAATTTAATTGCTAATACAAACCTCAGCATCATTTTTACATCATTTACGGCATCATTTAACGTTATTGCCGGCTCTGGTATAATATAAAGCACATTGCGATTTCCACATACCACTATGCTATGGAGGACTAATAATGCGAACTGTCTTTTGTCAGTAAATAAAACACATTTTTCAGTTGCGCACATACAGCTTCAAATATTTTCTGGCAAACTGTCTGCCGCTTCATAAAAATGTTCAATAAGTTTTGGAATTTTTGAAATTTTTGTGGGGTTTGTAAAAACTCGAATATTGATACAAGTTTGCCTTGGTGCTTAACCCATAATGTTATGTCTATAAACTTCAATTTAACAATTTTTATTACTCCACGAGGTGAAATATAAAATGTTTTTCAAACTATCTACAGATTAATATATTCAATCTATCAATGTCGACCTTCCCAATGCCGTTATTTAAGATTTTCCGAAATGGTTTTTAACAAATAAAACTAAAAATAATATATACCCCAGGTTTTTACAACACGTTCGCCTTTACACGAATGGGTGACTACATGTATTTTGTTTTTGCATTGCATGTATTTTGTTGTTGTTTTTAGACGAACGTGAAGCAAACCGTGTTCTAGAAACGGGGCGATAATATATAATTTAGTAATACAAATTTTAGATGCCCAGCTTAAAAATGGAGAAATAGTAAGAAATCTAAGTTAAAAGTAATAAAAATCACATTCCAGTGAATTTTGAATAACCATAAACTTTATTATTACAAAAAACTAATACAAAATGGTTGAATAGACATTTAAAATTAGTATTTTAGCAACGATAATTTAAAAAGGTACATAAATTTAAATTTTCATAACATTACTGAACAATTTTCATTTTATTGCTTGTGTTTTTCACAGCCTCAAATCGATATTTTTGTTTGACATTTCACACATATTTATTTTAATATGGTTCTTTATATACCTCCTATATACTCTATTCAATAGTATAAAATATCCAATTAAAATCTTTTTTCTAACCAACCTGAGAGGTAAAATTTGTCATATCAAAAAGATATACTTATGTTTTGCTGCTTTTGTTTTGCACGACACTGTACATACTCATAGTTTGCAAATAATAATTAGAAAATTTCATTGTATATCCAATGCATAAAAACGTTATAACTGCAGTACGGTTTGTAGTTTTCACTTTGCAGGATGATTAGGATGTTGGAAATACAAATTTTTATTACGATTGAAAGAAAACTATTACATTACTATATATTTTTAATATACCGGAAAAATAACTGTTAAAAACAGTAGTATTTTACCAATTTTTACAGTTGTTGCAAAATTTCAGTTGTTTTTACTACATTTGTTAGTTGTTTTTAAACAGTTAAAAACAACTACATTTTTAGTTATATTAACTGAAACTATCTTTGTCGCCTTTTAAACTGAAATTACTGTTGTTTTAACTGTCATTTAAAGTAGATTCTACCGTAAAACTTTTTTGATTGTACTGATTTCATGTGAGAAAAAAAATGGTCACCCTAATGTTGAATAGAAACCCATAAAAATAAAAAGGATTCAGTAATATGTCTCCGCAACATTGATTGAATTGTCCACAACTTTAAAAGCCAACTCGATGGAACTTTTTTACTTTAGGTTCTTATTTAGAAAGCAGAAATGCTTTTAAAAAAAAAATCGGTGTTTTAGTACAAGTCTGTGCAGAAAATTCATTTTTTGTAGAACAAAATGTTATTATTGTCTTGCAAAATTTAAAAGGACACTAATTTTAAGGGACACCTTTATATGCTTATCAATAATTATTTTAAATATTGTAAATGTTGTACAACAATGGCTATTTTTAATTTCTGTAAAATTTTATACTCCACAGCTCACGAAAAAGGGTGATTTTAGTATACCAAAGGCTATAGCACAAGTACCAATAATTTTACCACCAGAAATTCAGGACACTGCAAAAGCAGCATTGAACTCATGCAGGGACGTACGTAAGTACAGCACAATTTTAATATTTATAAAACTTAAAATAATTCTAAAATTATACATTTTACAGAAAAAAACTATAAGGAATCATGCGATCGTGTGTTTTATGTTTCAAAGTGTGTGCGGGATTTTGCACCAGAAGTTTTTAAATTTCCATAAAAAAAGAAATTTTAATAAAATTGTTTTCGTAAAATTATCCAACAAACAAAACTTACTCGGCTTTTGTGTTTTAGTTTTACCCTGGGAAAAAAATGTGAAGGAAAATCATAATCTACTTTTGTGCTCGCAAGGATTTAGGATATATTTACTAACCTGTTGCGAATTTTGATTTTTATCGTTCTGTTGTTTATTTGCCTCTTCTTTCGGCTTTTTGTAAAACATCATCAATAAATTCACCTACAACAGCCATCTTAGATGAATCACTTTTAAATTCCACAATACGGTCATGTAATAAATGTTGTGTTGTTACGCCTGAAGTGGAATTGGGCTGTGGCTCCTTTGTCATCAACATATCGCCGGAGGAGTCTTCTTGTAAACCAGCGTATGTATCGGGTGAAGCAGGAACATCACTAGCAAAATGAGCACGCATTTTTCGTTATTTTTAAATGGTTTTTTATAATTTTTTTTTATTTATAAAATATTATTTTATTTTTAAATTTAAATTTTATCCTGGTTTCTTTCCTTTAAAGCTGTTTCAAAGACGTTTACTGATGTATCTATAAACTACTTCTGTATAATGAAAATTGTGCTGTTCTCTGTTTTCTTCTACTCTTATTTTTGTGTACTGGCATTTTTTACCTCCAATGCGTGTTGAAATACACCGTACTGTTTACCACCCTCAACCCCCAATATCTTCCTTTAATATGGTTGATTCCTAGAGAAGAGGGAAGTTTACTATTTGACATTTCCCAGTTACAAATTGCAGATTGTACTAAAAACAAAGCGCTGACAAAACAATAGAAAATCCATATGTTGAGTTCCAAGCCAACTACCCAGTTGAAAAAAAATATATACAGTGGTGTTCAAAACATTTGCAACTGAAATCATGGTTTAGGTAATTATAATTTTTTTGGTCAAAAAGATTTGTGGTATAAGTTTTTGTTTTTATTTTTATTAAATTCAGTTATAGCATATTATTTTACAAATACAAAAAAATTATTCATAACTTCTCAAAAATAAAAAAAGTAATTTTAACAAAATAAGTCGATAGTGCTGTATTAAAAACATTTGCAACTCTTAAAGTAATTAACAGGAAATACAAACAATGGTTTAAACGCTCAGTATTTTGTAGCGTAGCCATTATTTTTTATAACTTCTAAACACCTCTTAGGCAATGAGGCAACTGCTTCTCCAACTCGACGAAAAGTTCATCACCATTTCGGAATACTTTATTGCCGATATACCGTTTTACAATCATACACATGTTCTGAATCGGGTTGAGATCGGGAGATTGAGCCGGCGACGACATGATATTAATTTCATTTTCCTGCAGCCAAACTTTTACAACCCCCGCCGTGTGTTTTGGGTCGTTGTCGC
Organism: Delia radicum; assembly: GCA_021234595.1. Taxonomy (NCBI): domain Eukaryota; kingdom Metazoa; phylum Arthropoda; class Insecta; order Diptera; family Anthomyiidae; genus Delia; species Delia radicum. Next base: position 203,159,309 of record CM037853.1, read on the forward strand.
GCTGGAAGTTCCATGAGAGTGGTATCTCCCATTCAGCATACGGAAGCATAACTGAACTCAAAAGATCTCTATAGATTGTGGCCGTCATTGTGCTAGTAATGCGGTGAATTGGGCCAATCCCGTTTCCTGAAAAACACCCCCACACAATAATGTTTCCACCTCCGTGCTTCACTGCGACGGTTGTGTATCTGGGAATAAACTTTTCGCCTCGTGGTCTTCGAACATTGGCTCTTCCATCTGATCCCCGGAGGTTGAAATTAGGCTCATCTGACCACAATACATTTTTCCATTGGTGTTGAATCCAGTACAAATGGGTGCGTGCACAGTCAAGCCAAGCTTTTCGGGTTTTTCCGACACAAACGGTTTTTTGTACATCTAAAACTTCTAAGACCATATTCTCGGGCTCTTCTTTTAATGGTGCGAAGACTGGCATCTATTAAAAGTTCAGTTTTACCTTGTCTGGGAGCTGCTTTGGGATATTTCGTAAAAAAATTCTTGATTTTCCGATCTTCTCTTACAGTTGTAATACGGGGTCTTCCACCTTTATGAGTTGTGTGGATGTTACCACTATTACCAAAGCGGCAAATCGTTGATTTTGGACCGGAGTACTTTATAGAAATTTCTTTTTATGAAAGTCCATTTTGAAAATCATTTCAAACTTTTGATTTAAAATCAAAATTGTATTTATTTCCTGCCATTTTTTACAAAAATTATTCTTACGATGTTTATGCTTCCAACATCTTATTAAACTATTAAAGAACAATAATTATAATAAATTTGTTTAAAAAATGTAACGAACTGAATCTCATATTTAAAAGAAATGTGATTACCGTTATATCCTAGCATTTGTTAGTATAAATTGTTTTGTTAAGAGTAAGAATAATGAGAGTTGCAAATGTTTTGAACACCTGCATTTTGAATACATCTATTATTATTAATTTTTTTGTTGTTTTAATTTAACGAAATTAATTTTTTTTATTTGTTTAACATAAAACAATGTATGAAGAATATATAAAAAATAAATTTTAGTAACTAAGTGTGATTTGAAGAAAATAAATCAATGAAAACAACAAATGCGATCTCAGTTCCAAATGTTTTGCCCACTACTGTATATAGCAGCAATGCCAAACTAACAATATGTGTTCTCCTATAAGAGAAAAAAAATATGGAACTTTTTAAACTTTTTCAAAAAAATGGGTTAACCCATTTAATACCACTCATCGATCTCGTAGGAATTTTTGGACGAAATTTGGTAGAATGGTGTCTCAATATGGTTATTAAAGCAAATATCTATCAGACCGTAATACACAATTTGATCTATCGGATTTTTACGATTTTTGAGAATTTTTGAAAATTATTGGTGTTTTTAGACAAATTTTTTAAAATTGTAATACGTAAAATTAAAAAATTGATGCGCCAGAATTTTTTAATTTTTTTTTTTGTTTGTTGAAATAAAATAGATTATTTTTTACATTAAAAAAGAAATGAAGTAAGTAATTTTCTGAATATATACTGAAGCTTTTACAAGATCGCAAATTTCTTAATCCGATTAATTTTACATAAAAAGTACAACCATACAAATTTATGTAAATTTTTTTAAAAATTTTTATCTATACTAATTTTTCTGCTCGCCTATTACTACCATTGTAAAATTTTCTACTTGTAAAAAATATTTTTTAATTTCAATTTTGTCATTTAGTCTGAAATTGGTTTTAGAATACCAGACGAACAAAAAAAAATCATTAAAACTCATAACATAATCATTATTGAGTAATTTTTATTATAAAACTCATAATGATTACGGTCCCTGGAAAAAAGGAAAAAAAAATGAAATTAAAAAATTTTTCACTTTTGCGCGCTACCTAAACAGTGTTAAGAATCATCTCTAGGAAGTTTATATGTTCTAGAAATTTGTTTATTGAGATCTTAGGTAAATTTTTGTAGTTGATTGTTTCCTTGAATTTTGAACGGTTTGCTACCTATGGACCTGAACACGGGAAAAAAGGTAAAAAAAAATCGAATTTTTTTAAGTTTTTTGCGATTTTGATCTGGAAGGTGAAATTTTTTTGATTTTATATGTTCTTGTTCTTTATGACAAGAGCTACAACTTTGCCATAGAGATTAAATCGAAATTCTGAACGGTTTTGCAAGATATGAGCCTGAGAAAATGATCACTTTTTTGCGAAAATGATACCGAGGCCCCAAATCTTTGGCGGCCCATAAACAAAAAGGACTTTGGGAAAAATTGGGAGACACGGGTCTTTTTTTTTTAGTCTTTTATCACGTAGTGGTGTCCGTATATGGTTATTTTGCCATGACTTAAAAATTACACACAGTGTAAGTAGTACAAGCTTTACACGCAGGAACAAAAACAACTATTCAATTAATGACATGCGCAGTGGAACAAAAAACAAAGCAGATTCCATTGACAACAACAAAATACACATGTTACATTCGTATGGATGCACATGCATTTTTGTTTATTTGAATTGGTAACAAAACTATTAGTAAGATTTAACACGCAGGAACAAAAACAAATATTTCTTCTTTAAAAATTTTATTTTCAGCTTGCTACTTTTTCGTTCGCCTGGTAGTTTAAAACAAATTTCAGCCTAAATAAAATAAACCAAATTGAAATGAAAAAAAATATTTTTGGCCTTTTTACATGTAGAAAATTTTTAAAATTATAATAGGCGAGCAGAAAAATTAGTATAGAGAAAAACAAAAATCCAAAAATGTTTACTTGTGGGCAAGGGGAGAGAACATTTATCCATGTTATTGTTTAAGAAGTTTTGGGTATAAGATAAAAAAAACTGCAGCTACTAACTAAAGGGTCCGCCAAATAACTTTTTTTTTTTGAACTCCTGAACCAATTAGACTTTGTATGGCGTCATACCAAGGTCTTTATGCAAAATTCGTCTCAATGATGTCTCCGAAATGTTCAATTGTTGAGAACGACGGTAAATTGATGTTGATGGCGCTTCACGCACACTTTCTGCCACAGCAGCAATATTCTCGGGTGTACGCACTGTTTTTGGCTTTTCACGCTTTGGTTTATCGATGAGGATGCCAGTTTCTTTCACTTTTTTTCACAAGATAACGAACATACGGACCATATTCGTTCAGCGGAAGGATAAAACTAATTATCTGTCAAATCAGACATGAGCTAAGTGTTACCATTTACGAAATAAGCACTAGTTGAAAAAAAAACGTTAGATGGCGGACCCTTTACAAGCTTTAGACGCAGGAACATCAAAAACTATTTAGTTCATGACATGATAAACATGACAAAAATGTTGTATGATATTTATTATTATTTAACTAAATTTGGCAAATGCTAAAAATTTGACAATATCAATATATTTTTTATGGAGAATTTGAAAAAATTAAATTTTTTAAAAAAAACTTATAACTAGTGAAGAATTTTTAGACCAGTACAAAACTAAATTTAGCTAAAAATCGTAGAAATTTGTTGTTGTTAAAAAGGTTATATGTTTTTCTATCGGTCCATAAAATTGCATCGTGTTATGCGTATTAGTTTTGGATAAAAAATTCCTTAAATATTGTCGTTCATATATATTTCAATATAAAAACTACGTATGGTACGTAGTCGTATGAGTAATAAATAATACTCACAATAAAATTAATTATACGTCATGGGGTTTTGGCATGAAAATATTAAAATATATATGAAGGGCAATATTTCAAACTAAAAAAAAGTTTGCAACTCTTTGCTAGATGGAACGATTTTCGAATTCTTGCTATACAAGTCCTTGGTAAGTTTTGGACAATATTTTGCATTTATTTTGACTATTAAACTTTTTCCGAATTGTTCCTACTTGATCATATTTTTAAATTTTAAGACCTTCTTGAAAACTCTCTACCTTTGGGTTAAACTGCTTTGCATGTATTGCTGCTTAACGCACCAAATGGTGTTCACCAGTTCTTGAGATATTTCACATTTAACCTATATAAACCTTCTTTCTACTGGTTCTCGATTAAGAAAACATCTTAACAAAACAAAAATAAAAAATTTATGAGCAGAACTGATTGCTATTTAGAATCAATATTTAGTGTTTTATTCTTTATTTTATAAACAATTGAAAATGCTCCGAGGTTTTGCTCTTACCAAATTATACCTGCACATTTGATACCATTTTTGTAGTATTTGGTTAATATTATTTTGTTTTAAATTTCTTCTTTTTTGGGCAAAATTAATATAAAAAAGTTTTACGAATAAAATAGTGTTACAGTTTCCTAAAGTCTAAAGTGCAAAGACTGCATTCTGGCTTTTATAGTACTTTCACAATTCGCGAATGTCAAGCATTTTGCAAATTTGCATCTGGCAACCCTAATTACAGGAATCTGCTGTTTTTATAAAAACACTTTCCCAGTGTTCATCTAATGGTTACCATCCCCAACAAGCATAATTAAATGAAGTTGTATTAGGTTAAGGCAGCGGAAAATCAATATTCATATACTGTGTACAATGTACACAACAGCACATGCGTTGTTGCTGCGTGTTGAGATAAAACAATAAACCTTTTAAAAACCAAAAAAAAAAAAAAAAAAAACATTATTATCATGTACTAGAGCTATAAACAACATATTTATTAAGTATACTTCACTTTTTCACACATAAAGGATACAAATTCATTGAAAATTGTCCACTCATAAAAATAAAAAGATAAATATATAAATCATATTAAAACTTTTTTTGCTATTCCAAATGAGAGAGATCATCTAGTTCCGGTGGTGGTCGAACTTCTTCTGTTTCAATTATAATTGAATTTGAATCAACAGATGTCTGAAAAAGAAACACAACAAACAAAACAAGACTAGATATAACAGCGGAAATCATGAATTAGTCTCCGTTATATTGTTATTCTTATATTGTTACTTAAAAATGAGCATATATGATAACACTGGGCTACAAAATTAATAAATTTAACTAAATGCGAAGGAGGTCCCAAAACTAGCCGACCTAACATAGAAAATACAACAAATTTGGGAAAAATGTTCTTTATTTCTCAACATAATCTCCTTTTATATCGATAGACTTTTGCCAGCGATATTCAATAGCTTCGATACCCTGTTTATAGTAAGAACTGTCTAGCTCCTTAAAATAGCATCTTCATTGTTGACAAATCTTTTACCACTGAGAAATTTTTTTCAAGTTTGGAAATAGAAAACAATTTGAGGGAGCTAAAACTGGCGAATAAGATGCGTATTTCAACTGTAATACATTGATTATGGCCATCGCAATAGTGCATTCCTTAATTTCATCACTCAAACGCTGCAATAAGTTAGCAGAATATTTACCGTTGCTTGTTTTTCCTTTTTGAAGATAACCAATAAAAATTATCACAAGCGCATTCCAAAAAAAAAAAAAAAAACAGACTCCATGACCTTGCCTGCAAATGGAAATGTCTCTCCTTCTTTGGACACGATTATCCCATTCAAGTCCATTGAGTTGACAGTTTCTTTGTCTCAGGTGTGAAGGGGTGGACCCATGTGTCATCCATGGTTACGAATCGATGCAAAAACTCGTCTTTATTGCGGTGAAACATCACCAAGCACTCTATTGAATCATCTTCATGACGCTGTTTTTGTTCTATTGTGAGAAAACAGCTTTCTCAACTCCAAATTTTCGGTCAATATGCGATGTATAGCACTTATTGAAATGCCTATCATTTCAGCCAGCGTACGCACCTTCAGCCGACGATCATTCCATACCATTTTGTGGATTTTCTTAACCGTTTCTGGCGTGGACACCTCAATTGGTCGAACACTACGTTGTTTGTCTTGGTAGTTCGTACGGCCTCGTTTAAATTCTGCCACCTAATATTTTATAGTCGTAAACGAAGTAGCAGACTCGCCCATAGTAGAATCTAACTCGGCTTTAATATTGGTTGTACTGAGGCCTGTCAAATGAAAGTATTGTATTACATAACGGTGACCAGTTTTTTTCCATTTTTACAAATTCAGTGAGATCATTTATTTTTGAGGGCTTCAAAAAAAAATACTAAACAACGTGGCGCCTTGAAACTTGGAACATATGTTTTATAAGGTTGCCACTTTTTGCCAAAGTAATTTTTTTTGAGGTCGGCTAATTTTGGGACCATCCTCGAATATTAACCAAATATTTTAATAAGTTTGGAAACGCTCGTTGCTAATATGAGAACAATTCTTTTGAAAACTGCGAAAGTTTTTCTAAAAAGGTTTTTTAGACTCTTTGTATTTTAGTCTTTCTTTAATTTAAAGCAGGGATGGCAGGCAATACCGCTAAAATACCTTTATCGATTCAAAACACTTTCAACTGACTACCGTTGCCCTTAAAATACCGTTACCGAAATAATTGAAATACCGTTATCCGTAAAATATCGTTGCCGATATACCTTAAATACCAATATCCTTAAAATAGCGTTACCGAAATAACTGAAATACCGTTATTGCTAAAATACAGTTACCGAAATAACTAAAATACCGTTACCGAAATAAATAACATACCGTTAACGCTAAACCCCCGTTACCGAAATAACTGAAATATCGTTATCCCTAAAATACCGTTACCGAAATATAAAAAAATAGCGTTACCCTTACCCATTCGAATCAGTTTCAATCATGCTTCAAAAAAATTTGTTAGATATTTTAAACTATTTTTCTAATATATTTAAATCTTCTCACAATGGGAGTCTCCGCATGGGTTCACTTAACAAATTGTTGTACCTAATTATTGCCTAATCTCATAGAAATAAACCTGTAAAAACAGCAAAAAAAGCTACTAAAATTAGTTCAAAATGAGCTTGCAGAAAACACTGCTAAAATTAGCAATTTTTTACTAAATATTAGTAAAATAAGAATACCAAAAATATACCTGTTGAATTTACAAATATTTAGTTATATTTGAACTAAATTTTAGGTAATTTAAAATCAGCAAAATCATTTACTAAATATTAGTGAAATTTGTTAATATTTTGTTAATATTACAGTTTTGTTTGTTATTTTCAGTCTACAAATATTTAGTAAAAGTTTTTGCTAATTTTACAGCGTCAAATGCTATTTTCAATAAACTAAAATTCACATCGAATATAACTAAAATTTTGTAAAGTTAACAGATTTATTTTTGCTGTTCTTATTTAATAATATTTAGCAAAAAAATCTGCTAAACTTAACACTTTTTTCTGCAAGATCACTTTCAACTAATTTTTAGTAGCATTTTCTGCTATTTTTACGGGTTTATTTCTATGAATGTATGTAATCTGATAGGGTTGCCCTTTATTCAAAATATTTAATACACATATTTTTTAGCTTAATTCAATTAGTTCTTTAAAAAAACGCCTGTTTTAAAACACATTTTTTTGAAAGTTATCGGACATATTTCGTATACCAGTTAACGCGTCTCCAAAAGCTCTTTCATTTTATACCCCACTTGTCTAAAATGTCTGAAACAATTCAAAATAACACGAAAAAACGCTTCACGTTCGACGCTACTGCACGACATTTAGAAGTCATCCCAACTGACTGGTTGTGCAAATTCTGCCAAAGATTGATTCTAATTGAGTATTTTCATCGATAAATTAAACATTCCCAAGAAACATTTTTACGGACTCCTCGACATGTACATTATCGCGAATCCGGCTTTGACGTCACGTTAATGGTCCTTAAAAAACGGACCCGTCAAAGCCTGTAAGTATACGGAACATTAACGGACCGTATATTCGGATTTTCAAAAATAGTACGTTTTTATCCGTTTCCGAACCGTTAATTGCGGACTTCACAGTTGTTCATACGTGAGAACTTCGTAGCTAACAGTGCCGTCTTCTTGCGTTTGGTATTGTTTAGTTTTTAGTTTTTTAACCCTTTGACGACGAACAATTTTCCGCTGGAAATTTTGAAAATTTTATTGCGGATTCTTACTCGGAAGCACAACATTTCATGACTAAAGTGTTGTCAAAATTTAAAAATGTTTACTCCTTCTACGAGAAAAATCATGGGACCCATGTGTCCCATTCATCGTCAAAGGTAAAAATTTGGGAACAAATGCATTAAATATTAAAACGCATTTTGTGTTGCTGTGTTGATTTATTTATATTGCAAAGCACACAAAAACGATTCAAGCAAGTAGTTTCTAATCAACTGTGCAACGGTTTGCATGCTGCAATTTATGCGTAAATTCGTGTTTTTAGTTGTGTTTTGAAAACATATTTGCGATCTACCAAAACCATAAAAGTTATTTTTGAAAATGAGCAGATTGCGACGGTTTTATAAAACTGAGGATGAAATTGTAAAGCTTTTGAACGCATCGGATAGTGAAGATGAAGAAAATGTGTTTGAATTAGATATCGAGGTTAGAGCTTTTTTGGTTGATTTTACCGATTTAGCGAACGGAGCCGAAATCGAAATCGAAGATATTCTGCACCCCTGTGGAACTTTGCGAAAAAAATCGTGCAGACTTCCAAAGCTTTGTGTCAAAAGGAGTTACAATTGTGAAATGGATAATCGTGCAGTGCATATGGGATCTAATTTTATAAATCCAATCGACACAGTAAATGTCAAAAGACGCCAGGCTGGATCTGCAAATAAAATTACTGTGACATGTCCCAAAATGATTTCCCAATATAACGCAGGAATGGGAGGCGTCGATCTTATGGACCAAAAAAGGTATAGTGTTAAGTAACTTCTAAGTAACTTTTTAAGTAAGAAAGATTTATTTATTTTTAGCCCTACTATGAATATGATCGTAAATCGAAGATCAGATTTTATCTTCGTCTGTTTTTAATTTTTTTGGATTTGGGTGTACAAAACTCACACATAGTGTATGACAAGATATACACAAGTAATTCAAAACCATTTTCTATAAAACATCTGGAGTTTCGTACGCAGTTGGCTACACAGTTAATAGACGGCTTTTGTAGTCGAAAAGTTGGTAATACCTCGACATCACGAGAATCCTTTACGCGGTCAAGACTGAGGGCAGTACCGGATTTAGATGGGCATTATCAAACAAGAATGGATGGAGGAGTCAGGAAACAATGTGTTGTTTGCACAAAAAATGGAATTGAAAATCGAACAAACACAATTTGTTTCGAATGTAAAAAACCAATATGCTTTACTGCGGACATAAATTGTTTTGAAATTTATCACAGCTAAGTTCGATTTTGAATTAATTTATAAGAACCATTTATTTTTAAGTTTTTTTATTTTTTTTACTGAATTGTTTGTGTTTTCTGTTTTTTATTATAAAATATTAAATAAAAAAAAAATTAAAAAAAAAATTCTCCTTTATTTTTACCTTTGACGACGAATGGGACGCATATGTCCCATCATATTTTCAGCCCCCCGAGAAAAGTATGGAACTAATTAAAAATGCGTTGATCAATAAATATTCATAAGGCATTGATACATCTAATACTAAAAGTTTATCCAACAGTATCATTTAGATCCCGAAATATTAGGAAACTAAAATTGCCAAAAAAAAAAAAATGCAAATTTTTGACTTTGACACGCCCTTAACCCCGAATGAAACAACAAGACCTTAATTTTAACACGAAAACCAAAAAAGGCAATTGTTTTTTATCGAACAACACCGATTTGGTCAAAATCCATTTAAAAATGTGGCTCACTAGAGCGAACAGCGCTATTAGTTTCGGTTGATATTCTTACCCCCTGTTTCTATAAAGCGAATGGAATAAGTTCTCCAGAGGAGTGTGTTTTTTTTTATTGTAAAAAAAAAAAAACAAAATATACTCAAAAAAACAAAATATACTCTGGAGGAATTATTTTTATAAAAAAACAGGAGGCTAATTGTTACTGCATTTGAGAGTTAAATTATAACAGTAAGTTGTGACTGTTAATTTAATTGCTTTAAAATTAATTGAGTTAGAACTTCGTAGTCCAAGACATTTATTTTTTAGGATTCATCTATATTTTTTTCATATTTTTTTTTTTTTTTAATTTTACAACAATTTGAAAAGTAAAGGGCGTATTGTTTCAAATCGGGCTTTTTCTAAATACATACAATAAAGCCTCAAACAATTAGATTTCTTAATTATATTTTATTAGCCCTTTCACTACCCTTGTACGCTATATGTACACGTTTTTAATAGAAAATAAAAAATATGATAATGAAATAAAACTTTAGGCGGATTCATGTAATTTTGTATATAGCATGGCAAAACAAAAGCTGGTAGACTTATTATAAAAATTTTCGAAAACCAAATGACAAAATTTCATATAAAAAGTAAACAGAAAACATAGAAAGTCGAATAAAAACACCTATTTATCGCTAATGCCTTTACCTTGTATTGTTTTGCAATGGTATATAGTGTAAACATCGTAATTTTATCACATTAGTGTCAAAAAGGTTTTACTTGGAAGGTTTATTCTACAATTTGTTTTGTATTTTTATTTCTGTGTTGTATTAATTTAAATAAATAATTATTTTGATTGTTTATCATATAATAAATATAAAAATACAGAAATATTGTAACTTGTTTTTGAGTAGAAGTTTATGACCGATTATGGCCAAAAGGCTACCCAGCAAAACCACACATTGCCAAATAATGGGTAAAGTAATGTATCACGCATTACATTACACCTTACTTCACTGATGAATTTTACAGGCGATGAGCCTAAAAGTAATGGGTGGACTCATTACCTTGTAGGGGGTAAAGTAACTGGTTACTTATATGGTTACATGGTGGGAAAAAGTAATGTGTCTAAAAATAGATTTTCATAAAAAAAAATGTATAAAAATTTTTTTTTACAGATATTTTTTTTTTTAATTAAATAAATAACTAATTTATTTTTATTAAAAAAATAATGTGGTCATGCTGATTCGAACCTGGGGTCCCTGGGATTTGACAAGTAGTTAGGAGAGAACTCTACCAACTGAGCTATCGATACATATAATATTTTATTGCTTTAAATGTAAATGAGTTGTTGTGCTTCGTGTTTTCGTTCGTGATATCAAAAATATACACCTTACCCTCATGCTTACAAAAAATCACAAAGTAATGTGTCTATAAATAGATTTTCAAAAATATATATTAATAATTACTTTACGTTTAAAATTCATGCATTATGTAATTAATGATCGGTAAGTCATTATTTTATGTTTTGAAGTAATGTAAAATGTAATGAGGTATCATTACAAGGTAATCCATGAGTGTTTAATTATCGGTAACTCAGTACTTCTTGTTGGAAAATAATGATACAGGTAAGGAGTACACATTACAAGGTAATGCATTACTTTATCGCACCCATTACCAAAGTTTTGCTAGGTAGGTCATTGGAAATTAAGAAAATAAATAAAATATATATTAGCCGGATTCATGTAATCATGTAAAACATCGTATTTTTATCACATTAGTGTAATATATGTTTTCCAACCCCGGAAAGTTTGTTTTACAATTTGTTTTGTTTTTTATTTCAATATTTCGAACATTAAAAAAACGGAAAATATATAATTGTTTCATTTGTTTACCAAACAATATTATATTTAATAAATAAAGGAATATTTTTTTAAAGAAATAATAAATTTAATTTAATATGACCCCATAGCTAATTTCATTTAAAAAATGACCCGATTAAATTGTATCAAGTTATTTCTAATTGTACATATTAGATTAATTTCGATAGAATTCAAAGAGATTTGATAGAGTGTTGTCCAAATTTTGTCTACATACAATTTTATCGAATTATACGTTATACTATAACATTATGTCTAATTTAATGTAATAGGATATAATATGGTCTATATGTTATTTTAAAAATAAATATCGTATGGTTCCTTCCGATTTTCAAAACATAAACAAGCTAGAAATGAGTTTGTTTTATTTATTTAGCATTTCAACTTAAATCAAGAAAATTTCAAATAAACTAAAGTTTTATATTTAAAAAAGTTATAAATTATTTAAAGATTTTATTTAAATTTTTAAATAATAGTATGAATATTTAAATTGAAATTAAGATTTTTAAGTCATTTAACATTTAACTTAAAACTTTCTCAATTTAAAATAGTTAATCACAATTTAATGTACTAGGGCGTATCAATAAGTCCGTGACTTTTTCAATGATACAGTTTTTTTGCAAAAAAAAATTATTTTTTACATAATCTCCTTTTAGCTTAATACACTTAGTCCAACGTTTCTCCAATTTTTTGTATCCCTTCCAAAAAATAGGATTTTTCGAGGTCCATAAAATAGGCATTTGTTTGATCAATAATTTCGTCGTTGGAGCTAAATCTCTTTCCACCGAGCCATTTCTTTAGGTTTGCAAATAGGAAATAGTCACTGGGGTCTAAATCTGGAGAATATGGCATATGAGGTACCAATTCGTAGCCCAATTCATGGAATTTTGCCATTGAGACTGCACACGTGTACACCCGTGCATTATCTTGATGAAAAAGAACTTTTTTCTTGGCGATATATATATAATAATTTAAATTCCTAGGAGGAACATAGGGCCACAACAAATTTTTTCCATTCCGCTCTGTCTTCGTTTATGTGTTTGATTTGGTTCCAGGAATACCCTGCATCTTGAATTTCCCTTAGCGTATTTCGTCTCCAGGTGTTGCTCGGACGACCAATTCTTCTACTACCCTGGGGGTTGAACTCAAGCACCTTCCATGTAATGTCATTTTGTGGTTTACGGAAAGTGTGACCGAGCCATCTGTATTTTCGGATTTTTATGGTTTCAGCGATTTGTGGTTGTTGAGTTTTATACCACAGTTCTTCGTTGCTGATGATATTCGGCCAGAACACCTTCACGTCGAAGACATCTATTTACAAACGACTGTATTTTCTTAGATTCTTTCCAGGTCTCGCATCCATATAACAAGGTTGATTTTACATTTGAATTAAAGATGTTTACTTTCGTTCTTATGGATATATTTGAGGATGACTTGGCGATATGGGTTCGTTTTTTTCAAATCCTCTTTAAATCAGCTCAAAAAGTTGGCATAATATTCGCCGTTTGTTGTTTTTCCCTTTTAAAGGTAATCGATGTGGATTAATCGATGTGGATGCATCCCAAAAAACTGTTGCCATCACCCTGGCCTTCTTCGGGGCCGGTTCACCCGGAGAAACCCATTGTTTAGACTTCAGCTTGGTCTCCGGAGTGTTGTAATATATCCATGTTTCATCCACAGTTACAAAACGCAGCAAAAACTCATTCGAATTGCGGTTAAACAACTCCAAACAATTACGTTTATGGTCAATTGAGAGCAAACGCGGCACCCATCTTGCAGACAGCTTTCTTAAACCCAACCGATCATTTAAAATCGAAACCACACTGCCATATGAAATGCCTATGGCATCAACAATCTCACGCACTTTTACTCTTCGATAGGCCAACACCATATCGTGGATTTTTTCGACATTTTCGGGTGTATTGATCGTCCAGAACGTTCAGCGTCATTTGTACTTGTGCGACCACAACGAAAGTCAGTAAACCACTTTTTTACCATTGAAATCGATGGTGCAGAGTCCCCATAGTATTTATCAAGCTTTTCCTTGGTTTTATTGACGTTTTTTTTTCGCAAAAAATAATGTTTAATCAGCTGCCGAAATTCACTTTTTTCCATTTTTAAAAAAATCCACGATGTTGTATGTTTTGAACAGCTGTTAAACGCAAAGTAAATGACGGATTTTGTTCAAAATTTGACAGTAGTCTATTAACAGGTGGAACTTGTTGGGAGCAGTGTTGCATTTCATATAACTACGAGGGAATTTCGAAAAGTCACTGACTTATTGATCCGCCCTCGTATAGTTTTTGCAATTTCTAAAGCTAAATTCCAATTATGATTGTAATTTTAAAAAGTTCAGAAAAATATATTTAACTTTTCTCTGAGATTTTAAATAGGAAAATTGTCTAAACCACAAATCTCGGGTTCTGATGAGATCTTTAGCCAGATAGAAATACATGTATCAACCTAGCTAATATACATATATACTTTGATTTATTTTTGTAAATATACGGAGGTTGAACGCTCGTGATAAATAAATAAAAATAACATAAAGATAATCTCGATGTACATAAAAACAAAAAAAAAAAAAAAACTGTAAAACCACAATTTAGTTTGTAATATTTAACACATCGAAAGTGAAATTTGAGTATAAATTTAAAATTGTCCTTAAATACTTCAGATTCTTTGTAAAATAACATTTTAATATGAGTACATATAGTATATACGTAACTTTGTATTAAGCCATATACAATTATACAATCATCCTAAGTAATATATACCATACACAGTAATATATGCCACATCTACGGTAATCGATATACATTTAGATATTAATATATATGGACCATATCAAACATTTTCAAAAAACCACATCCTCTATAAAAGTATATATCAATATTAAGCTATATAAAGCTATATGCTTTTATATAATATTATATTAAACAATTAAGCTTTGTGTATTTTTACACCATTTACAAACCGTATTATGAATACCCTTTTTATATTTTTGTTTAAATATGTTCATTATCCTTGCTAATTGACAAAAATCCTTTCCTAGCTAATTGATAAAAAAAAATCTTTATATGCACAAACTGTTCATCAGGGCGATATAGTCGCGATTATTGTTAACAAACTCCAATTTATTTAATCAGCCTTTATCTCCGAAAGAAGGGGAGTTTGTTTTATCTTCTAAACTAGCAAAGCTAGAATCTCGAAATTTGGAAAGTAGATTAATTTTATGGCCAGAGATAAAACAAAGAATTTTTTGGCTATTCGAATATTTTAATTGGTAAAAATGGACTAAGAAGAAAAAGGAGGGTAGAGGGGCTATATATGTAAACCTTTTTCTTTCTCATTTAAGGACAGCTAAAAAGAATCTGTTCCGTCAAAATAGAAATATATCCACAAACAAAAAGTCGGTAGTTGAAAGTCATAAAAGTATATTTAAACAAAAATATTTTCAATTAAGGTTTCGCGTCCATTATTTTCTCAGCTTTTTGCGAATGTCCTTCATAGAATTGGACGAATACTTTCGTTTTCTTCCTTATTCTAATTCATTAGTAGCCTGGTTGCTCTTCACCAAATTGGTTTATATTAGGGCACAATATTTTTAGTTTAGTGGACAATGCGAAACGTTTGGTGGATTGTTGTTTGAGCTAAAACTAAATCAGGACAAACAGATTTATTATCTCTTCTAAGCACTCTTCGCTGTACACTTTGGCATTGTTAGTTTCTCTTGTTATACGTGAATGTGATTGTTTGCCACATTGACAAATAGACTGCAATCCAAGGTATTTGGAACGAAAGTTCCCTATGTTAATTTATGTTTCCTAGTCTGAAAATATCTCTCATTAGAAATCTGTATACTACTGACAAGGCAAGTCCGTTGGGTGGTTCCTCCAAATATCGGTGAAATTTGATTATAAGATAGGGGAACGAAAGTAATAAAAATTTTTAAGAAACACACCTTCCCAATCGCATATTTTTTTAAAAAAGAGAAGCAACACTCAGAAAATTCTTCCTATTAATTAATGTGTTACTTTCTTTGGAAAGGGGATAGTGGAGAGATGAAAGGTGGTGAAAGATGAAGGGCTTCAAACATGGCTGTAGGGGGTAAAATTGGGTTTCAAATTTATTCGAAAGTTTTTTTGTTTTTTTTTTTTTTTTGTATACCAATGAAAACGTCATACAAATACCTTTCAATTGATACAAAATTTGTATATTGTTTATTTGAAGAAGCTTGAAAAAACGCAAAATAACGGAAAATTTGGGTATTTTTTACCCCAAATTTTAACCCTTAAATGTGAAATTAGACAGTTGAAAAGGTACCCTACGCCTTCTTATTTTGTCCCATATATCACATATCCAAATTGTATGGCAATCGGGGAGAACTCAGAGCCATGAAGCGTGCGGAAATCAGATTTTACATGTCTCGTCATATATAACAACGCAGCAATCACCCCCCCCCAAACCCTTCTTCAAAATGATATGGAGCAACTTTTTAGATATATGTGTAGTATCCTTTAATGTTATATAAGAGCTTTATCTTATAACTGTTTTATTTTTTTTATAATTTTTTTTAATCGCAATAAAATAAAATTTATGTAGTGTCCGACTTCTTTTTTAATCCACTGTACCTTAGTTCAGTATTTTTTGTCACAGCTCTAAAGGACATACTCCTGTTTTTTCTAATAGCTTGAGCAATTTTTTCCCCTAATTTCTTACGTTGCGCCCTCTTTTGGTTGTTGTTTTTTATTCTTGAATATATTTAAGTCTTCAAAATAACGTCCAAAACCAGTTATTACTGTTATTTACGCCATTTTCAATTCTTTTGCAATATTTATTTGTCAATAATTTTGTTTCTTTGTTCGAATTCATTCATCTTTGCTCAAAAACTATAGCTTGAAACAATTAAAAAGACAACTGAACAAAATTTTTAAATTTTACTGAATATTTCGATTAATATTTTTAAATTTAATTTTTTGTAGTTTAGCCCATGACCTGCTACTTTAATCAGAAATAAACGATTTTAAACGGTAAAACCTTTATTCCGATTTGTTTTAATCGGTTTATAAATCTCACTAACATCTTAAATCAATGTCGACCAGTGTTATCATTCAATACAACAACATTATCATATGATATCTAACTTACCCTTTCATTTCTATTTAAGATAATATTACCACCACCTATACTACTACTGCCACTACTATTGCTTCCGATTACAAGGGTACTTCCAACATTGCCTATAAGGTTAGTGACTGAATTGGAACCATTACCTCCATTGTCATTACCACTAGCACCATTGGCTAGTAAAATTGATTGCGGTGTAGATGGACGTTGATAGAGTGTCTGTTGTTGTTGTTGTTGCTGTTGTGTTTGTTGTAATTGTGTCGTTTGAACCGGTGGTAGTGGTATTATCTGTTGCTGTGCCTGTGAAACAATCACAAATTTTTGTGGTGGTGGTGTGGGTTGTGGCTGTGGAATAGGCTGTATTGTTTGTTGTATTGTACGTAATTGTGGTAGAGCAGTTACAACAGGACTTCTGGAAATAGATATAAAACATGCACATCATTAAATAATATATATATAAGTTGTTGGCAATAAAGAATAGAAAAAAAACGTTTAATATGATAGACAAATAGAAAATCAAATTAAGGTCAAGTTTAATGTTATTGAAATTTTTGCCATCCATACGTTAGCAGTTATTAATTGAAGAGGTTTAACTTGTACAGTTTATAATTTATCATACATGATTTAATGGTAGTTTTTAATTGGATCAAAACGATAATCTAACGATACGATAAACATTAGCTGCTGAGTAGTTAAAGACATTAAAAACATTAATATTTAAAAAAAAAATATTCTAAAGGATATAAAGCTTATTGCATAAAGGTACCAA
Source organism: Delia radicum (assembly GCA_021234595.1). Classification (NCBI taxonomy): domain Eukaryota; kingdom Metazoa; phylum Arthropoda; class Insecta; order Diptera; family Anthomyiidae; genus Delia; species Delia radicum. The sequence continues at coordinate 203,176,681 of CM037853.1, forward strand.
GGCAGAAAAATACAATCGGCACTGTATTGGCAAAGCATCGGCAACAGTCGGTTAGGAATTGGCTGAACGTGGGATTAACAAGCTTGACAGTATTGTCCTGTTACCAGATTGATAACATTGGCCAACCGCTGGTTTGAGCGAACTTGACACCGTTGGCATAACGTTGGTAATTCAAAAAATGTGATCCTTTTAAAATAGCTTCAATTAAATTAATTTTGAGAAATATGTATAATAAACACACATTTAAAAACCCCGGTAGGCTAGTTGGTAGCGTGCTGGCTTATCAGTGCGGGGGTTGTGGGTTCGATTCCCACCAGAGGCACTGGTCTGTTTACGCTACAACGCACCGAAGGCCATAGTAGCTAGTGCTTGGTTAGGGTAATAGTATCTAATTTGTAATTATATTCGGTCTTAACCCATTTTATACCACTCATCCATTTCGGGAGAATTTTTTGGCGAAATTTTGTAGAAAGATGTAATGGCGTCTCAATATCATTATTCTGAAGTGATTGTACATTTATTGCGCCCTCTAGCGGTGGTATTAGCAGCTTAAATTCTAGTTTCGACGCTTGGTATATTTATAACGGTTTAACATTTTTTTTAAATTACAATTTTTAATTATTCTTAAAGCTAATATTATCGAACTGTTATTCACAATTTTATCTATCGGATTTTAACTACTTTTGAGATTTTTTTAAAAATTTAGTAATGTTTAGTAATTTTTTCATAATTGTAATATGGCAACACAGGAAGAAACAATAAAATCCAGTAATTATCTGTATATTAAAATTTTTAGAAGTTGGGAAAGTTCTTTATCCTATCTTTTAATTTTACAAAATAAAGTACATAGAGTACAACGAGTTTTTCTCATTCCAAAAATGTGTCCGTACGTCTGTAACCGAATCAGTATATAACCTTTATAACACCGGTCTTCTTTCCATAAATCAAAAAAGCGCCATAAAAAATTTTAAACATTGAATTTTTTTTAATTATATGGCAACCCTGGAGCAATAGTTTTTAATTTTTTTTATTATTTATTTGTAAAATTAAGACCTTAAATTATCATATACTTTTTACTGCATTATTATATCTCTCTCCTATTCAAAATTATCAGGCATTAAATATAGGGGTTGCGAAAACGCAACGCCTGTACAAAATGGGTTAATCATACTTAAATGTTTCAAATATAATAAAATATTTTAAAAACAAATGCTTCTAATTGGATGTAATATTGGCAAAAAAAAAACCAATTTTGGCAAAGAATTGGCAAAACACATGTTTTGCAAACAAAATAGTGTTTTCCTACTACTATTTTAGTTGTACCTTTGGTAATTTTTAACACAGTGGGTTATACAATACGGTTGGCAATTTCTACCAGGGTATTTAAACAAAAATATAAAGTGTTTTACACAAGTTTGTTATAATTTTTATTTAAAATAAAAATTATGTTTTTTCGACCTTTAATTGTGCAATGAAAATGAAAATTATTCAAGTTCGAGGCCATATACTCTATATTTCTTCATTAGGATATTGTCCTAACAAATAATCTATAGAGTTTTTGTTTTCAAATTTATTATTTGACCCTTTCAGGAATGTGTTGATAGATCTATTTCGGGAATTTTCTAGGTTCCCATCATCAGAACACGTTTTGAAAGCGGTAACAATCCCATGCCAAACCTTAAGCATTCATATGAACTAGTTTACTCACTACATGAGAACTAATATACATATGAGTTTGAAATTAAAGATTAAAACCATTGATCAAAAAATAAATTGAAAACTTGTTTGATGTGCAAGATCCACCTCTGGTGGATATTCATACACGTTTTTTTTTTTTTTTGTTTCTCTCTCCTTTTTTATATTTTGTTAAGTTAGTTAACAAAACACTTTAAAATTTTTAAAAATTAAAATCAAAAATATAAAGTTTTATTGCATTATCAAAATTTGTATATTTATTTAAAAATGTGTACACTGTATTGTACAAGGGTAGTCAAAGGGCTAAATATAATTTATTTGGGTTATATTTTGTGTATCCGGGTGGTTGTCATTAGTGTATCAAAAAATATGGGTGTTTTTAGAATCATAAACATAAAAAAATATGAAAAAATTCAAGAAAAAATTTTGTTAAAATTAAAATTGTCAAGGGCACGAAGGATGTTGACGAAGGTCATAGCTGGAAAGAAAATGTATACCATTCATGCTAGTGCCTTATAACGAAAATAACATCTCACAATTAATTTAAGCAAAAATAAAAAAAAAAACAAATCCTGAAAAGTCCAAAAAAAAAACTGAAATCCCCGGGATTCAAAAACAAAAATCCTGGGATTCTAGATTTATGAAATCCCGAAAATCCTGTGATTTTAAAATTTCCCGTTTGAAATCCCTAGTGTCTAATGACGTTTTCATTTCTGACAAAAATGTCGCCTTTTCACTTTGCCCTCGAATTTCCTTTTTTGTGTTCTTTTCTAAAACAACACTCTGAGAGGGTATCGTGTGTCTTTTTAAAAACATTAAGGGACCGTTATTATTATTCTTTTTATCATAAAAGTCAGATGCAAAAAGTTATTTTGTGACTTTTAGTTTTTCGAGCAAAAATAAAAGTTATTTTTGACTTATTTTTTTGAGCATACATGAAAGTTTTTTTTACATGAAAGATTTTTAATAAAAATTAATATTATTTTTTCTTATTTTTTTTTTCCATTTCCACCATTACTGAGTATGTTTAGTGAGTACTATTTGGTAAATATGTCACTAAACACAGCTAAAATCACTAAAACCCTGCCAAACCCTGACTTAAGAGATTGTTGACGCGGATTATAAATTATCTCGTCAAATTAAAGTGATTATTGGAAGAAAATTTGTGTGGGAAATCTCGTAATAATAAAGAGATATTATCTCGAAGATTACTAAAACCTCGTTCATGTGAATGGGGTATAATTTGAATGCTTCTGGGGTAAAGTATTTTTGAGATTATTTTCAGATTTTTAGACGGATGTTTAGGGGTCGGGTTTTCTGGAGTTTTTTGAAATATGCTTATATCTTGGTCAATAACCAAAATTTTCGTAGCTTCTGAGTCAACATTTTTAAAGAAAAATGTCAAAACTTTATTTTAATGTGCATAAACCATAAGTTTCGGCAATGTTTTTGCATATTAACATACCATATATTACATTTTTTCGTAATTTTTGCATATATTTTGGAAATAACACTTTATAACTTTGAAAATTTCTACAAAAATTGAAAAAAAAACGAATGATGCACATTAAAAGATTAATAAATTGAACGTGAGTGTGAGTAGGTATAAAGTTGGTGTGCGAGAGTAGAATTTTACCAAAAAAAAAAATCGGACAAAATTCTTCCTCAATATCTGGTAAAATTCTGCACGCGTTTTGTTTAGTCGCAAGATAACAAATATTAAAAATGATGACTCCGCGAAAAGCGAAGCTTTACATAATCCACAGTTTAAAGCAAATCCGATGGCAAACAGCTTATAATATTATTCGTTTTATACAATGGGTATAACTCTGGTTAGCACAAATTCAAATTTTTGTTACAGACTTATTGAGAATTTTCCAATCTTTTAAACTTCATCATTAGTTCTTTTATCATAGAAATTCTAAAATTCTAAATTCTTAATTTTTTTATCGTAGAAATTCTAAAAGTTATAAAGTGTTATATTCAAAATTTATGCAGAAATTAGGAAAAAAAAGATATTATACATATGTTACACTCACTGAATAAAGTTTGATCATATTGATGATATTGTTTAATTATAGTATTATTCATCATATTTATGAAGTTTTCATAAATATGATAAAAAACTTTGTAAAAATATATGACACATACTGCATAGAACTTCATCACTTCATAAAAAGTTTCATAAATTTTGTGAAAAAAAAATTTTGCTTTTTATTGAATTTTTTTTTGAAATTCATCATTTGCAATTTCGAATTTTTAAAACTCAAAAACTACGAGAAATTATTTGAAATTCCGCAACATAAATTAAATATAATTTTAAGCGTTCTTAATTTTTAAAAATTATTTTTTTGAATATAATATGAAGGTTTATGAAACGTTTCATAATATAAATGAAACATTTCATAAAAATTTATAAAACTTTCATACAAATTTATAAAACTGCTTTATCCTAGTTACGAATTTTTTAATAACATTTATGAAGGATTTAATAAAAAGTTATAAAACTTCATTATATTTATGAAACATTTAATAAATATGAAAAATCGTTTCATTAATTTGACCTTTTATGAAACAGCTTCATCATATTTATGAAATTTTTCATAAATATAATGAAGCTTTTTCCCTGAGTGTACGTAAATGTACAAAAGCATTACCGAAACTAATGGTTTCTGCAGATAAAAATAAAGTTTGGACATTTTTCTTTAAAAATGTTCGACTCATGAGCTAAGAAATTTTCGGTTACTGGCCAAGTTATTAGTATAATTCAGAAAACATACATAAAACCGGATTTTTTGGGGAAAATCGATTTGTGTGATCTCTAGACCTCTTCCAAAAAAATGAAAAAAGCATTCAAATTAAGCTTGAGCAAACAACAAAAATTTTTTTTCGGACACACTGTAGAATCGAATGATTAAGGCTGTGTTTTTTGGATGTTGATTAACAAGGTTGGTTTGTTAACCGGTCAATTTTTGTTTTTCAGATGTTGATTAATATAATTTTAACTGCCCTTTAACCGGGCAGCATTGGCCGGTTAAACACCGGTTAGAACTGTCAAAACATAAAAACATGTGAAAGAAAAAATAAATTATAACTAAACATGTGCTTATGAAAAAAAAAAAAATAATTTAAGTAAAAGTAATAATAAAAATGGAATACTCTAGTGATGATGAAGATTTCAGTGATTTTGAAACATATCAAAATCTCAAACAAACTAGTGTTAGAAAAATAAAAACAATAAGAACACGGCCAAACCATTTCCATCTCTATACAGACATAGAATTCTTCCAGAGGTTCCGGTTGTCTAAACATTCGGCATATGTAGTCCTTGAACTCATTAGAACTCACATAAAACATCCTTCGAACTGGTAAGTATGTTTTTAATATATTTTGTATATTTTATATAACTATTCTTATTTTTCTAGGAATAATGCTATATCAGAAGAGCAGATGTTGTTTATAACATTAAGGTTGTATGCAACAGGGGGCATGCTGATGACAATCGGCTATTTAAATGGAAATTACTAGCTTGGGCGCGTTTTTTATTTATATTTTTTTTTTCTTTTGACATAAGCAAATGTTGCCATATAACTAAAAAATGTCAATGTTGCCAAGTTTTTTCAATTTATAAACAGGGTAATACTGAAAAGTTTGACAGTTCTTAAACAATCACTGAAAAAGAACACGACTGATTAACTCCTGGTTAAAAATGTTTTCTGATTAACTAACCAGGTAATTAATAATTTGTTAATCAACATCCAAAAAACTCAGCCTAAGTGGACCAAAATCTATGATTAATAAGTTTTTTGTTAAAGCTCTGATTATTCTGGAGGCTCTAGCTTTTCTAAAACTATGGGTTCTGATGAGATTTTTAGCCAGATTGATACACATGTATCAACCTAGCTAATATATTTAATATGCTTTATTTTTGTAAATATACGAAGGTTGAAAGATCGTTATAAATATATAAAAATGAAAAAAATAACCTCGATGTATACAAAAACAAGAAACATAGAAAGCTGCTCTTTCTGTTTTTAAAAGTCGAGCGCAATAGTAAAAAAGGGTTAAAATGAAAAAAAAAATTAAGCGTAAAATGTTTTAAACTGAAATATACATTTCTTTTTAAAAATTATACTTACGGTTGACGTTGTGGTGTAATTTGAGTTACTTGTGGTCTGCCAATTGTTGTAGCTGTTTGAGCAGCTGATGTTATGGGACCACTAGAAATAGTAGTGGGACCAGTTACAACAGCCGTTGAAGGAGTATTGCGAGCCTTAACTACGGCTTGACACAAAGATGGGCCAAGGAAGCCAAAATCAGTTCTAATGACAAAACGACAAACAGAAATAAATGAAAGTGTAACATTTAAATTTTAGAAATTTGAATTTACTTATATTCCTCAGCATAATCAGGAGGACTGCGTGTTTGTTTTAGAATTGGTGGACAAACTTTTTGCAGCATTGCCCTTATATGACCAGCTGCAGTTTTATCGGTATTACTTTGTGATGAACCCAATAGATGACCCTCAATACGTTCGGATATGAATTTAAGGCGTGGTATAATAAAAACTTTTATAACTTCACCGCCTAATTCGGAGAGGCCCGCTATAGAGCCATACAGCGAAGATAGATGAGTTTTATCATTTTGCAAAGCTTTGCTAAAGATCCGAGTAACACGAGTTTGTAGATTATTGGTGGAAGTGTTAAATGTTTTACAAATTTGTGCCATAAGACGAGAAGCAAAATCCCGTAAGGCCCAATGATTATCCAATTCAGGACGCATACATAATTGTTTCGATACAATACATGTTGTAACGGATGGTATTAATTCATGGAGCTGTAAAAATTTAAAAAAGAAGATAATTAATCATTTTCAGAAATAATGTAGACACAAATAAAGTTTAGCCGCATCAAAGCAACATTTTTAAATTTTGCTTTTAGCATTTTTTCATATTTTTTAGTAAAAAGTTCATTTATTTCAAAAATTACCCATATTAAAGGTATGTAATAATTATAGACAAGATATTGATTTATAATTTATAGACAAGATATTGAGCTTTCATTTCTTTATTATTGCCAATGCTATTAAGGGTTAAGCTAAAAATTTTTTTTTTTGTGATTTCCCAAATGGGTCGAAATTTGAGGCACATTTGATGTTTTGTTTTGATTTGGTTGTTAACCCAATAATTTTTTTTAATGTTTTTCCAAAAAAAATTGTTGTTTTACTTATACTTATATGACCAAATATTAGTATTTTTATTTTTTGTTGATATATCGGACAATTTATTGTGTGTGAAGTTATCCATAAAAAGTCATCCATAAATAAATTTCTTTATTCTCTGAGCAAAATTTTTCTGCGTAACCGGCATTCGACCGGAAGTTTGCTCCTCTAGTATGTGAAGATTGTTTATGAATAACCAAATCTATGGATAACTTCACTGACGTAAAATTTAATCAGATTCTTCAAATTTGGGTGCTAGAGCGCTCCGAAAATCTCGGCCCAAATGGGAAAAAATAAAAAGTCCCGCGATTGGACACAACTTTTGTGCCATTTTAATAGCGCATATTAAGGATGTCCCTTAAAATAACGATTTGTCGATTTTTGTAATTAAAAAAAGAAAATAAATTGAAAGAATGATAATTCGTGTTTGTGTGTGAAGCGACTCATTTCCAGGAAATTTTTTGAAAATTGACTCTTGTCAAAAATTTAACAAAATTTAAATGTTTTTTAAAAGTTTGCATCATTTTCGGTCAAATATCGTTTAAATTCGATTGGCCTACAATTATCATTACTATTACCTGGGCACAAAAAAAAAAGTCCCATGAGTCTAAATATAAATTATCAAAGTCCGCAAGGGAGCGCATCCTGCTAAAAATTTTACCATCGTCATAATCAGCGTGGAAAATTTGTCTATGGACAAAGTTTCATAAATTTTGCAGAGTTGCGACTAAACTTTATTTAAGCCAACAGAAATGGTTTGTGTCTAAGCTTAAACTTATAGGAATTTTTTATCTTGATCTCAATTTATAGATTTTTCTATGATCGTTAGTGTCCGACCGAACAGTTCGGCCAGAAAATGCAGTATTCGGTATTCGGTATTGTAAAGGATTATGGATAAATTTGGCGAATTGAAAAATGTTTATTGGGCTAATTGGATGTGATTTTGAGTGTCAAATATAAAGAAAATTCCGTATTTAAGCAATAACTTCACTGTTCGGCCTCCAGAAGTTCGGCCAAATCAAAAATAGTTTGGCGGCCGAATTTTTAACTTTATAGATAAATTTTCTTCGTTATCCTTAAATTTTATATACAAAATCGAATTAAATCGGCTCAACAAACATGTTTCCAATACCAAAATTTATCCTCATTGTCTCTAGATACCCAAAACCCGAACAAATATAGTTGTTTGACCGAACTGTTCGGTCGGACACTAATGATCGTTTATTTTACTTACATATTTCTCCAAATACAAAGAAGAATTATCCAACAAAGCCTTTACCATACGCATCAAATAGATAAGGAGAGCCAGATTATTTTGCACAACATTGACTTTAACACCTTCCGCTATAAAGGTACACATACGTGGTAACATTTCATGAAGGCCTGGATCGGAGGCCAGTGACTGTAACGCTTCTGCTCGTCGTGGTTCATCGGATCCGACACAGGCTTCCGTAATTTCTTTATAGTACAATTGTTGTTCAACAGACAGCTCGTGAGTGGCCAATTGTTTTACATGCACCGTTTCAACATTTTTAATTTATGGATTTTACCAGTTGCTGGTTTGCCAGCCGTATCTTTAGTCACACCTTGTTCTAGTTTTACCACCGGATTAACCGAATCCAATGCTTGCAGGTCTTTCGATAATGGTGGAGGATTTTCGGGTATTGTTGGTTGTATACCATCTACGGCCAACCAATGTGTTCTCAGTGTTATATCTAAGGGTACTTTTGGTACATTACTCTGTACAATCTCCGATAAGTCCATTTCCTTCTCTTCAATAAAATGCAATTCTCTGCCTCCTCCGGAAGCAAAACGAAATGGTATAAAATCATTGGCCGTAAAACCATATTGTGGTTCTATGTTACGCACTTTTAAAGCATGATCGATATCGCTGAGTATTAATTTCTCCCGTTTGGAATGATGCATAAATTTAGCAGCATCTTGCACAATTCTTTTGATTTTATATGAAACATCTTCAGCTAACTCTTTAGCGGCATCATCTGGTAGTGAACCGACACCAATACTTTCAGCTATAACTTTCATAGATTCAGCAGATAAAGTAGTACCATACAACATATCTCCAGCAGTGGCATTAGATGAAGAACTCATGTTTTTTTTTTAAAAAATTTCTTTTTTATATTTTGTAGCAATTAATTTTGTATGTAATCACAATTTCTTAGACATAGATTACATAGAACTGAAACTATTCTTCTTCTTCTATCAACAAACACAACTTTTTATGCCCAATAAAAAATTTTTTGTATAGGAATACCAAGTATGTCCAACACATTGTCATGAGTAACGTACCCTGACAGCTAATGTCAAAGAGGTTAAGTTCTATGTATTCTATGGTCTTAGACTTACATATGTAGTTCGTTAACGAACTAGTTCAATTGAAATACTTACTCAATTCAACGATATCACCTAGTTCAACATTATCGCTCTTCTAGTTCAATTCGTTATTTTTACTCATGGCACAATTTTATGTATTTTGAATACTTTTACTTCAGGTACTAAAGTTCTAAAGTAATATTTGAAATCCAAATGAAAGCAAAGCCTAAAAATAGTTATTTTCACCAAACTCATATTTTTTATATATTTATATAAAAATATTTGTTTGTGTATTTTTATTTTTATATTATTAAAATTTTAAGTTTTTTTTTGAATTTTTTTATCGTTATTAATAAAAGCAGTGAAAAGGAAGTGTCAAATGTGAATAGTTTGCTTAAAAATAATCAAACATGTGATCTAAAGGTGTCCATACACTGCAATATTATTGCAAATGTTATTATGAAACGCTAAATATGGCCTGTAGCCCGTCAAGTTTTACATTTCATACAAAATATATGGGAAAATATTTTCGCTTTCAGTTTTATTATCTAGAGAGTGTTTACAATAATAGGTAAAACTAAAAGCGAAATATTCGTCCCATACATTTTGTATGAAAGAAACTCTAAATTTAAGCCCACGGAATTTTTCCATTTCATACAAAATGCAAAGCTCAAAATGTTCACCTCTAGTTCTAATGCAAGCTCTTTATTCTATTCCACAGATTACATACAGATTTTTATGTGAAAAAACTTTATTAGTTGAAATTCTCCTAGTTACTTGGCAAAAGTTTTTTGTTTTTTTGTGTGTGTTGTTTTTTGGATTTGTATTCATCCCATAGCGTTTATTAAGTTGTTTGTTGGGCAACACAACACAGCTGCATTAAAATATAGTACATCATTTTACAACCCTGTATTTAGTGTTTTTCTTTCATTTTTATTTTCGTGTGTGACTTTATAACTTCAGTTTTTTAATTGTAAAATCGACGGGGAAAAATATAAATTAAATAATAAAATTATAAGAAATCAATAATATAACAACTAAGCTACAAGCGGATATAAAAATACAATGAAATACTGAAAAGCTAAAACGTATTTTCGCAAAATAAAAAGTTCAATCGTGTTGCGTAGCAATCAAGAAAAAGTGAAAATTTTTATCGACGCTTTTTTCCAACAGCAAAAGTCGAAAAAACGGCGCCATTTTAAGAATGTAAATGTGCATGCAACAAAAGAAAAAACATAAATGTAGTTAAAGAAAAAAATAGAAAAAGCCCAGAGAAAAAAAAAAGTGAAGTGCTATAAAAATTGATTGTGTTTATATTTTTTTGTTAATTATTTTAATTTCAATAGATTTAAAAGTAAAAGGAAATTAAAAATAACTTTATAAATGCTAAAAATAAACTGCTAATACATGAAAATTATCAAAAATAGTGTAAGTAAAAATTTAAGAAGAAATAAATGAAAGTTTCTTTTTTCGTCACATTAAATGATGATGTGTGTATCACAGGTATTAAAAAATTCCTTTGTTTTATAACTTTCCCGTTTTTTATGAGGTAAAAAAGAAAAAATGCCAACAATATAAATTAATTCTTTCTTTTTTTTTTTGAAATTTCCCAATGCATTTTTTTATTTGGTTGAAATACTAATCACATCGGCAGGCAGACGACCATGAGAATTATTATAAAATTATAGTTTTCGGTGACCTAATTTCACCAAAAAGTATAATTATCGTAATAGTAATACTAAAAATTTATTTAATTAAAGATCATTTAAGATGATTTTTATGTAATTTTTACACAATTTTACCCCTCGAATGAAAAATAAAAAAACATCTGCCACTTTTACGGCTGACTCGTGTTTGAGTTATAATTCCCACGGATGGTAACCGATTCGATGCGTTTAACGCTATTTTCGTGTATTTTAAGGATATTGGATAACGGTTTTTAAGTTATTTCGGTAACGGTATTTTAAGGGTAACTTTATTTTAGTTATTAAGGTATTGTAAATGCGCAGAGATATTTTTAGCCCTTGATTTCCAATTACTGACTAGTTTATGATCAAACTTTGGGCAATTTTATCTATTTGCAGCGATTATTTTTGTTTTAATATTGTATTTTAAGTATAAAGCTATTTCAATTATTACAGTTACGTTATTTTAGCGATAACGATATTTTAGTTATTTCGGTAACGGTATTTTAAGGATATTGCTATTTCAGTTATATTGGTAACGGTATTTTACGGATAACGGTCTTTCAAATATTTCGGTAACGGTATAAGGATAACAATAGTCTGTTGAAATAGTTTTGAATTGATAACGACATTTTAGGGGTATTGCCTGCCATCCCTGATAATTCCTTTGCCGTTTTTTATGTATATTTTTAATATGCTTAAATTCTAGTTGTTGTTTTTGTGCATATTATCCTTCCAAGTATGTGTGTACATTTACTTTGCCCCGTTTTATTTCTATAGTATTGTTCTAATAGGTTGGGCTTGTTGTTGATTAATAAATTCTGTTTAAAGTCGCGCGTTTTTTCTTCTTTCTTTTTTAATTTTTTTTTATTATTTCTGGTATTTATTTGTTCCCTTCCAAATTTGCATTTACTGTGTCAATTACACTTTCAAAATTTATCTTTAACACACGTAATTCACCTTTTTGATTTCAGGTTTTATTTTATGCTCTTGTTTTTCTTGTTATGTTTTTTTATTTTATTGTAGATACCCGATGAAAAAAGTTCCGATATACAGTAGTGATCAAAACATTTGGAACTGAGATCGCATTTGTTGTTTTCTTTGATTTATTTTCTTCAAATCACACTTAGTTACCAAAATTTATTTTTTACATATTCTTCATACATTGTTTTATGTTAAACAAATAAAAAATTGAATTCCGTTAACCATCTTTCACTCAGGGACTTGGCTCACAGAGCTTATCTCCGATCTCCTTCTTCGAAGAACTGGGAAATTTATTGTAGGGCGAGGAAAAGAAACAAAACTGTTACTCGTAATGCCAAGAGAAAATATTATATTAATTAATTTGGTAACCTGGATACTAGGACTGTCATTAAATTTAGTGGTCTTGTTGAAGATTTTTTTTTAGAAGATTTTGATCCTGATGAACTTAATAGGGAGTTTTTTTCTCATAAAATCATTGACAATTTTAATCATTTTTATGGTAATTTAAATTTTGATGAAGATGGGTATTCTTTTCGTAATACTGACCTAAGTGAGTTGTGTTTTTTATTTTCAGTTATTAATATTCAGTTATTAATATTCAGCCAATAATTTTTATTTTCTGCTTTATTGATGGATCTTGTGATTCCTTTCTTTTTGCTGATGATATTCAGCTGTTATTTTCAGGAGATCGAAAATTTATTCATTCTTTAGAACTGGATATTACTCAGTTTTTGGCAAAAGTTGTTATATAATATAATTAATGATGTTCTTGTGGAATTTATCGACACTATGAAATGCCTTGGGGTAATAATAGATTCTTTTCTCAACTTTGATCAACATATTAACTGGTTGTGTTCTAAAGTAAATTTCACTTTAAGGCGACTTTACTCCCTAAATCTTTATCTTCCTTTATCTGGTAAAAAGCGTATTGCGCATGCATTGCTATTGTCTAACATGTTGTATTGTGCTGAAATATTTCCTGAAACTTCAGATAGTGTATTAAGGAAACTAAGACTTCTCATTAATAAAGTAGTTCGTTTTGTGTATTGCGTTAGGATTAAAACTCCAATTTCTAATTATGTAGTTCATTTTTTGGGCTGACTTTTAGATCTTTTTTGGACATACGAACAATGTTGCATTTTAACAAAGTTGTGAAATTTAATTGCCCTGAATATTTAAGTAATCTATTTTTGTTTTCTCCATTTCTCAGACACCAACAGATAGTTTATCCTTTAATAAGAATTACTTTAATGAACTCTCTTTTCACGTGAGGGTTGCGATAATTTGGAACTGTTTGCCTGATGAATTAAAATCTTTTTCCTTTTCTGTTAATGTATTTAGATGCAAACTTTTGGCACATGCTAATTTAAACAATTCTTAGTTTTGTAACACTTAACTATTTTCCTTTATTACAATTTTTATTATATGTTAATGTGGTCAATTTTGAGTGGTTATTAATAAATTAATTAAGTTTTATTTTATCTTGCCTCTAATGTATTTGGAAACATAGCAGCTTACAAAAGGATGAAAATGTTAACATTTTTTTTTTAGCTTAAATTTGGATATATTCCCAGCCAGAAAAATACAAACGGCAAAGCGTTGGCCTAGTGCTTTTAACGTTGGTACTAGCGTTAGCAGAGCGTTGGATTTCTAAAGATTTAAGTGCTTTGCCAATCCCAAAATGATAACACCGGGCAAGGTTGGCCGTTCCTTTTTTACAGCGTTGTCAAAGTACTGGGTAAACGAAATTGCCAATGTTGGCGAAACACTGTCAAACCCTAATAATATGTGATCTAAAAATAGATTTTCCAAAATAAAATTTTATTTTATTTTTACAGAATTTACTAACTTAATAAATTATGAGAGTAAATATGGATTTTACTTAGGCACTAACGACAATGGTTTTTGACCTAAATTTGTTTAAAAGGAAATTATATTATACTAGGTGGTATATATTACAATGTTTTAGTATGTTTTGTACTGCTTTAATGTTTTCTATGTCAATGGTTTTTAAGAGATCCGTTAAACAAACTCTGCCTATTAAGGTGAGTTGGGCTTGCTTTATGATTCTACAGTTGGAGATTAAATGATGTATGTTTAAGACTTCAGTATTGCACAAGGGACATTCTTCTGGGTTCGTGCCATTGAAAAGATGACGGTGTGTGATGTAAGTGTGTCCAAGTCGTAATCTGATGTATTTTTGTAGATCCAGTCGTGTGGCATATGTGGGATAACTTGGTTTAGATTTATTTGGGTTGAATTGTTTGTAGTGATGTTGGTAATTGTTCCATTCGTCAGTATTAATTTTTGACAGGTATGCTGTGATAACTTTAGATATGTCTTTTTTATTGGTAGAAGGGTACCGAATTATAGGTGCACGTGTTGCATATTTTGCTGCTTCATCTGCTAGCGTGTTTCCTACTATTCCAATATGGCTGGGGATCCACATAATTTTGAATTTATTGTGAAATTTTATTAAAATGTCTCTTATTTTGGAGACTGTTGTGTTTTTATTTTTAACATTAAGAATTGCAGTTAATGAAGATTTCGAGTCTGAACATATCATAAATTTTCCTCGAATATTTTTATATTTGTTTAATGCGTAAAAAATTGCTGTTGATTCAGCCGTGAAAATTGAAGATCTATGATCTAAAGACGCTATATAATCTATTCTCAGGTTGTCATTAACAACAGCAAATGCGGTGGAAGTTTCAGTTTTTGACCCATCGGTGTATAAAATTTTCCAGTTGTTGTTTTTGTAAGTGGTGGAGATTTCATTAAATAAAGATAGATAAGTATTGTTGTGTGTAGATTCTTTGGAGAAGGCCATTAAGTCCTGAATAAAGCAACTTTTTTTTTAGCTTCCAAGGCGGTTCTGATGGGAAATACACTTTTTGTGGCTTGGTGTTTATATTCATTTCTTCTGCTAATTTAATAGCTAGGCATATCGTTGATGGGTAGCGAAGGGGCGATTGTGAAGAAATAAAAGATATACGTTTTAGTAGGTGTTGTTCTGTTGGAAATATTATTTTTGTAATTAAATTTGACGTGAGATACTTGAATCTTTGTTGTATTGTAGGCAAACCAGACTCTCCCATTAGATTTTGAATTGGTGTAGTTTTCAAAGCTCCAAGGCTAATTCTAATAGCAGAGTTATATGCTGGGAGAATTTTATTTAGTTGTGAAGTGGCGGCCTTACCGTATATAACCAATCCATATTCTATTTTTGATAAAATAAGACTGCGTACTGTGTTTATAATAATTGTTGGGTGACAGTTACTCTTTTTTGCTGCAAGGCATTTTATTAAATTTAGTCGTGGCTGTAGAGATTTTTTTAAATTATCAATATGCGAAGACCATGTAAAGCTCTTGTTGAATATTACGCCGAGTATTCTTAGAGAATCCACGGTGTCAATTTGATTACCTTGTATTTTCACGTTGTTGCTTTCGCAGTACTTTTTTTTACATATGTGTAGGCATTTTGTTTTAGAAATGGATATTTTAGCTCCTGTACTGTTGCACCATTCGTTTAGGTATATTAAAAGATTGTCGATTTCTTGCTGAATGTTGGTATTTTTATTTGGCTTGGATATTATATATAAATCATCGGCGTATATAACATGCTTAAAGTAGTTATTATTAGAGATTATTTTATTCAGTTTATCTGTAGCTACCTGAAATAATACGACTGAAAGGGGTGAACCTTGGGGAATGCCATTATAAAGTGGTTTTATATATGAATAAACATTGTTTACTTTTATTCTGAACTTCCTATTTGATAAGAACCCATATACATAATTAATTATTTTCCTTCCAAATTTCCATTCTTTTAATTGGGATATAATGGTGTGTATTCCGACCCGGTCGAAAGCTTTTTCGAAATCTATGGAAATGATGGAGAGATGGTTTCTGTGAGACAGAGTAGATGCGGTTATATGGTCTATGTATGTAAGGGCGTCCATTGTACCTTTATTTGGTTTGAAGGCCACTTGATGGGGACTTAGAAGTTGTTTTTTTAGAAGGAACCATGTTATTCTTGTGGCAACTATTTTTTCAAGAATTTTAGAGGCACACGGGATTAATGAGATAGGACGATATCCTTCTATAGAGTTTATATCCTTCTTTGGTTTGGGCAATGGTATTATCGTAGTCGTTTTCCATTGTTGTGGTATGATACCAGTGTTGAAAATTGCATTAAAAAGCTGAAGCAATATCTGCTTTGTAGTTAAAGGTGAATTTTTCAGCATGGGGTATGATATTTTGTCGAAACCAGGGGTTTTCCCTTTAACTGATTGTAGTGTAGACTGTAATTCCAAAAGTGATATATCTTCCTCTAATAGTTTAGCAGAGTTGCTTAAAGCATTGTTGCTAATAGTATTTAGCATGTTTTTGTTAAGTATAAAAGTTTCGTTGAAGTTGTCATCACTAGATTGTTGAGACCATATATCCGCAAAATGGTTAGCAATATCCAAAGGATCATGCAAGGTTTGGTTGTTGTGAATAATGTGGCGAATATGATTATATGTGTCAATACCATTTAGCTTACGTATGTTATTCCAGATTTTGGTTGTTGGTGTGTTTGGGTTGATTTCACTAGTAAAAGCGAAAAAGGACTCTCTTTTAGCAATTTTGCATTCTCGTTTGAAAAGCGCATTTGCTTTTTTGTAATTTATTTTGTTTTCTGTGCTAGGGTGCTTTTTAAATTTATTAAAAAGTTTTTGCTTGGAGTCACGTAGAAACTTTAGTTCGTTATTCCACCATTGTGTATACTTTTTGTTTTTTTCGATTTTTGTAATGGGGGATGGCTGTATTAGCAGCAGCTATTATACTTTTTTGTATTCTAGCGGCTTCTCTGTTGATATTAGATGAAATTTGTATTTGTGGTGTATTATTAAGCGTTTGCTGAAACTTAATCCAATCTGCTTTCTCGGTATTGAAGCGCGTTCGTTTCTTATTTGTATGAACATTTGTATTATTTGGGGTTACCTGAATTTGAATATGAATAGGGTAGTGGTCGCTACCGTGAAGTTGTGAATCTAAAGTCCAAGAGGAAATTGGGGTGATGTCTGCTGAAGCAAAGGATAGGTCTACGTGTGTAAATGTAGATCTTGTTGAGAAATGTGTGGGAGAGCCATCGTTTAGTAAAATCATGTTTGATTGATGTATTATATTTTCAATTACTGTGCCTTTGGTTAATGTAGCTGGCGAGCCCCACAAGACTGAATGTGCATTGAAGTCTCCTACAATGATTGTACGTTGGTCATTGTTTGTGAATAATGTTGTTAAGTCTCTGACTGGTAGAGGTTCTGACGGGTTCAAATAGAGAGAGATTAGCTTTAGTTTAAAGCCAATAAAGACCTCAGCAGTAGTTGAAAAATTATTTGAGGAGGGTATTAAATTGTATTTTAAGTTATTTTTTATGAATAGTCCTGTACCACCATGGCACGACATGTTGGCCATGGATAGGTTTGAAACGTATCCATTAAGTTGTATATTATTATTTGAATGATGAGTTTCTTGGAGAGCGATAATATCTGGAGTATGTTCACGTATTAGGATTTGAAGTTCGTGTAGGTTATTATAATAACCATTTAAATTCCACTGTAGGATTCTAATTGTCATAGGATAAATATGTGATACATGATTGGGATATGTTGTTCTCTTTAGTGCTCCATGATTGAATCGGATGAGTCGATTTCGTTTCTTCTATTTGTAATTCTTGCTGCTGTTAATTGAGTATTTTGATGTAAGTTGTTATTTTCTGATATATTTCTGTCATTTGATGTGTTTGAAGGGTGTTCTGTAGGTTTAGTTGATTTAATTGTGGTAATGTTTTTGTTAGTTTTATTGGTTGTATTTATTTTTGTTGTTTGTAATTTTTGATTTTGTTTTAAAATAGTGTCTATGTTTTCTGAGAGTGTTTTAAGTGTTTCTTTTGGTGTTGGTTTTTCTAGTTGTTTATTGTTGTTTTGAATATTTATTGATGAGGCTGCAGAGGTTATTTCTGTGTTAGTATTTGAGTTTATTTGTTGTCTTTTATTTAATTTATTTTTTCTTTCTGCTATAGCAGTTTCTAATTCTTCTATAGGTATGGTATATGTTTGTGTGTCTGTTACTTCGAGTGAGGCTTCTTTGTAGGAACAATTTTTTACCGTTTTAATTTTAAGTATTTCTTGACGTTGTTTTATTATTGGACAATTTTTGTTTGTAGCACTATGAGGGTGATTGCAATTTATGCATTGAATTTTTGTACAGGGTGTTGGATCGTGAATCATTAAAGCACAAATTTCACAGTTTTCGATACTTTTACAGTGTTTGCGTGTATGACCAAGTTTAAAACATTTTTTGCATTGAATTGGATTTGGGATATATGGTTCAATTTTGCAATTAAGAAACCCTATTTTTATTTCCGATGGTAGTTTGTATAGATTAAAATGGAGGATGTGAAGTGGAGTATTTACAACGTTGTTATCCAAATACCTAGTGATTTTTTTGCAATCTACAACGCCTTGATCTTTTAGACCGCTTTTTATTTCTTCCTCGTTAAGTTCTTGTAGCGTTCGAGCGAATACTACGCCTTTTATGGTATTAAGGGTTGGATGTAACGTGCATTCTATTGGGCAAACTCCTGGTAGAAAGGTCGCCTTCAAATATCTGTTAGCTTGGGCTTCATTTTTAGTTAATATTAAGAGGTTCCCATCTCTTGTAAACGTAATTTTTTGGGTGGGTTCACTTGAAATCCCTTCTAAGGCCTTTGAGACTAAGAAGATGTTATAGTTTTGGATTGGTTTTTCAGCATTTTTACTTTTAAGAATTACGTATTTTGGACATTGATTTGTAATAAAGTTATGATTGCTGTTCATTTGTGGAAAGTCGGTTGAATTGTTTATGTTGTAACTTGCATTAGCATTGTTATTTTTTTTTCGTTTCCTAGTTGGATCTAGGATCCCGTAATAGTTCCCTCCCGAGGAGGACGCCATCATCAACACTACACCAGACCGTGTACAATTTTTTTTTTTTTTAATGACACTAAACTATAAGTTTTTTTTTTTTTTAAGAATAAGGAGAAGAAAAAAAAATACTAGTAAAAGAAACACAAAGAGAGTAATTAATAACTAAGCGCGCTTTATAATAATCAACCGTATTCAATGAGCACTTGTATTAAATTGTGCCAAAATAAAATTAAAAAAAGTTAATTTAAAAATCTTTTGGTCCTGCCGGGACTCGAACCCTGGCCGCCAGATTGCAAGCAGAGAGCTCTACCCACTAAACCAACGAGACACATAATACTTGATAGCTTAAAACGTAAACAAGTGATAACAGGTGGCTAACTGTTCGTTGTGCTAGTTTGCCAGCACTGGCATAACGTTTGTTGGAATCAAAGTGGAAAAAAAGTTGGTCTAAAAGAGATTTTTCACAAACATAAAAAGCACTATTTTAATATTTTTTAACAAAGTGTAGTAAATTTTTTAAAATCAATGCTTTAAATGCACGTTTTACTAACGTTGGCAAAGTATTATAAATCACGACTTTCTTATTCTTCATTTCCGCTTAACTCCCTGTGGAGCATAGGGCCTCTACAAAATTTCTTCAAGATATTCTGTCATTCGCTAGTAGTTTTAACTCCTTCCAGCTTCTTCCGCTGTGTTCAATATCTTTGAGCAAGCTTCTTTTCCAGGAGGTCTTTGGCCGACCTCTTCTTCTGTTGCCTTGTTGGTTCCAATCTAGTGCTTGACGGCTTATTTCATCAGGGTTCAATTCTTCATTGCTTATGACGTTTGGCCACCAAATTTTCAGTATATAACGCAAGCAACGGTTTGTAAAGGCCTGCAGTTCAGTACTATTGTTGTCAGCCAGGTTTCGCAGCTGTAAAGCAATACTGATAGAACGTTTGACTTGAAAATATTTATCTTAGTTTTGACCGATATAATATTGGATTTCCAAATGTTCCGCAGCTGAAAGAACGCACTATTTGCCTTTCCAATTCTGCAAATCACGACTTTGCCAGTGCTTTAATTTTTTGACGGTTGTAAATAAATCAAGTACTGGCAAAGCACATTTTGCCAACGTTGGGAAAGCGGTGTATACAGGGTCTTCGCCAGTGCTTTAATTTGAATTTCTGCCAATGGTACTAAAAATAAAGTGCTTTACCAGTGCTTGAGTTATCTGACCATTGGCAAGTTCTGGCTATGTTGTTTAGTATTTAAGTTGTTTGCATTTGTGTTAGCTTTCTACCCATAAATGGCCCTAAGGGCTTGGTTAGTTCAATGAATTCAATAAATAAAAAATAAATAAATTTGTGTTGTTTAATTAACACAAAAACACTTTAAGATATGCATTACAAACCCTATAGAAAACTGTTTCTCTTAAAACCAGTTGGTATATAAAATTAACAAATGTTGAGTACCTTGATTCTTCTTTAGTCTATATGTTCGTTGGTTTAAAACCTCATAATAATTATAACCGCGGTTTTTCATATTTTTTTGCTGAAAATTTTGAAACTCATATTCTAATTACATTGTTAAACACTCAAAATGCATCGGATATGAGACTTATCAATTGTGATGGATTTTAGGAAAAATATCACGACTTTCGAAATATTTGCGAATTTACCTTTTACCATAAATCTAGTTTCTTATTTAAAATTTCTTATTTATTTCTATACCTGAATAAACTACGAATGACTTTTAATATGGTTTTAAAGTATGGGCTTTGAGCATTAAAACCCATATCTATTAATTGCGATTGCGTGATGGATGTTATTATAGTGAAAACTTCGCTTATTTTTCTTTTTTGTGAATATTATAAAATAACTTAATTCAAAATTTTAGCACATGATGTTAATTTATGTTCCTCTTAATTAATTTTAGCAAAAGAACCATCACTTTCATATTTTCCGAAAATTCAATCTAAAGTTAAAAACTTTTGACATTTTTTAAAAATTAATTTTTTATGTAAAAGGTGTTTTTATAGAGGTATATAAAATTGAAATGGAATTTATATAAAAAAATGCCTAAAATAAATTAAATTATAACTAAAATGTTGTGTAAAATTTCTCTGAAATAATTCGAAATAAGCCGGAAAAACGAAAAATAGGGTAATATTTTACCCAAAAACAATACTTTTTGTAACATAAAAGTAGAAAATCGCATTTTATGTCAAGGTTCATAAATAATAATAATAATAAATAATAAAAAAAATTGCAAAAGTAGCATTTTGTGGAAAATTACATAAACAAATTATGGTTTTGGTACTGGCAAAGCGCTCATTGCTAAAAAAAGGAACTGCCAAGCCCTGCCCGGTGTTATCATTTTGGGGTTGGGAAAGCACTTAAATCTTCAGAAATCCAACGCTCTGCCAACGCTTATACCACCGTTGAAAGCACTGGGCCAATGCTTTGCCGTTCGTATTTTTCTGGCTGGGTAGCATTTTGTGGAAAATTACATAAAAAAAACGTTCCCTAACTATCACCATGTTTATTATAGTGTACCATTTATTTTTATTTAGTGTTATAGCTAACTAGTATTATTAAATCATATTAGGTAGTAATTAAAGTTTATATAATTATTAACAAAAGCATCGGTTTTTAGAATGTTTGTCAAACAGTATTTAAATTGAAAGTTTGATAGTGGTTTTATTTAATTGTCCATAACTGTATGTATGAATGTTGGGCATAAAATACCAAAATAATTTAGTTATTAGGGGGACGACCTCCATTTATTTGTTCTCTCGCAGTTAACATTCCACACAAAAAACTACAAGTTCCATTTGATAATTTCTTTACAGAGCTTTGTTTTAAATAAATAATGAACACATTGAATGATGCAACATCAAGGAAAGTTTTGGAAAAGCCGCATCAGCAACGAAAAGAAGATAATTTACTTGAAAATAAGGTAATTTATAAATGGTTTCTTTTTCCTTCAATTTTTAAGTTCTTCGATATACAAAAAAAAAAAAAATTGAAATAAAAAAAAACTATTTTAATTTAAGGATGGCCATGAGATCACACAAAAGGATAAACATAAGAAACGTCATGAAAAGAAGAAAAACTTTACAGCAACAACAGCAGCTACAACAACGAATAGCAGTAGTAGCAGCATCAGCAGTAACACAAACAGCAGCATAGGCAGCAGTAACAGCACCAGTAGTAGTGTTCCTAATTTAACATTGGCAACACAATTTAGTATACAACGTACAGACTCCGATGGTTGTCTGCGAATGAAAATTTCAGCCATAAGACCAACAACAACCATAGTAGCTCCTAATCCATCAAATCCCGTAGGAAATGTTTTAACTGGACAAAAAAGTAGAGATTCAAAATCTAAACATTTTAAAGAAGATACAAGTTTTTTAATCAAAAATAACACATTGGAGTCGTTAATGGTTAAAATTTCGCCGCCACCACCACCACCACTAATCCAGGATAAGCAGCGTATTAAGGCTGAGGATATAAAAACAACAAATATGTCTTCGGTCATTGTTAGTCCCTTATCGAAGCATAAAAAGGAATTATTACCTTTGACATTAAATGCAACAGCAACAACACCATCTACAATTGCTTGTTTAAGTGATGCTACCGATTCTGGTTGCTCAGAGGCTACAAACACAACAATAGCCACTACAGGTCAAGAAAAATTGTCGAAACGAAAAATTAAACGAAAGAAAACTCTTCTTAAAGGTAACGAAACAAAGCGTAGTCTTAAAACAGTAAAACCTTTAGAAGTGTCAATGGTACATGCCTTTTCCACAGATTCGGAAGATGAACCATTGGCAAACAAGCTTATAACACATGTAGATAATGTAAAACAGAGAGCTCCACGTTTATTACTAACGGCTATAAATTCAAAAAATACTACTGGTAATATATCAACACTTCCAACTACATTGGGATCACTACAACATACCAGTGATCATATTGGTCTGTCTTCAAGTGATAATGAATTGCCCAATGTTAGAGCAGCTATAGAAAGAGTCGTTGGCGAGTCGGACGAAGATGATAATTTATCATCTTCACACTTTCACAAAGCCAAAACGAAGCATTTGCCACAATATCAATCAACCTTGTTGCAAGATTTTATGGAAAAAACTCAAATGCTAGGACAAACAACACCAAAATCTACGGAAAACACAAAGTCCAAGACAATATTTCCACAAAATGATGCATTGCTACAACTAAATACAAATTCGCAATCCGAAAGTATAGCTTCTTCCTCAGCAAGCAACAATAAAAAGAGAAGAGGAAGACCTAAAAAACCCGATAAAGATCACGAATTAACTATTAGTTCAATGTCACCTGTACATATTAATCATAAAAACTCTAATATAAATGAATCTGCTGATTCTGGTGTTATTTCGACTACCAGTATATCAACACAAAGTACATCACCACATCCCTGTACAACTTTAGCTTCCTCGTCGGGCCATGATAATACATCCTACACGAATTCACCAAATAAAAATTTTAATACTACACCAGAAAAACAAACGAATGAAACTTCTTCGAGTTCTTCAGCCAATAAACCCAAAATCGATATTGCATTGTTGGATAAAAGAATGTATGCCACTGAGAGAGTGCTCTATCCTCCGCCAAGAAATAAGCGAAGACAATCTACATCGGCGGCGTTGGCAACGGTAGCCGAAAAACAACGTACATCTGCAACAAATACTCTACAACCATCGACATCGGCAAAAGATGATTTGCAATTAGATCCGGTATGGCGAAAAATTGATGTTAATCGTAAATTTCGAAGACCAAGTGTTTGCAGTACTACCGGATATAAAAGTGATGGTGGTGCAGATGATCGTGTTAGAGAACGTTCTACAAAATCCACAGTTTGTAGTAAAGTTTTAGCCGCAAAAAGTGGTTATGTTTCAGATTATGGTACATCATCATTTCGTTTGTCCCGTCACTCAAAACATGCCACCCACAATTCAGGGTATAAAAGTGATGCTAGTTGCAAGAGTCGTTATAGCACAAAAAGTTGTGCCTCCCGAAAATCTCGAGCAAAATCTTGTGGTTATCGTAGTGATTGTAAAGATAGTGTGTTGGGCACTTCGAAATCTTCAAAATTTCGCAGAAAACGAAGAGCTTCAATGATGCAAAAATCAATGGGTTCTTTAAAGGACGAACAAGATATTTTACAATTGGCCGGTTTATCCTTGGGACAAAGTAGTGAAGAGTCTAATGAATATGTTTGTAAGCCCTCCTTAGAAAAATTACCCACAACAAGTGCTTCCAAAAAATATGGAGAAATTAATCGTTATATAGCAACGGGCGAGTACTTCGGCAGAGGTTCCAGTAGTCAACATAACACCCACAACACCTTTGCTAGCATAAGCAGTAATAATACTAGAATATTTGATGTTTCCAATGATTTGCCTCAAACACCGGCAAAAATTACCTTGCATCAACGTAAGAATTCCACAACATCTGAATTTGCTCACGATTTATTGCAATTACCGGGAACTCAACATACAGCACGAAAAATTAAATCCCGTAGATCGTCGGTGGCCAGCTATTGTAGTTCTTACTACTCAGCGGGAACCACAAAATTAAAGCGACGTAAAAGAAGGAAAAGCTTTCGTTTTCATAATTCTACTTCAAGTAAAAATACCATAATTGATTCAAAATTATTAACGGAAATAGAGATATTAACCAACACGTTTTCCTCCAGATGTCGTATACAAAATTCGAATTTAACTGAAAAACTTAGCGGAGGTAATATATCACAAAAGGAAAAACTCATGGCAGAGGCAACAAAATTACAACAAAGCTTAGCCGCAGCAGCAGCGGCAGCAGCATCAACATCTACTTCTGCAGCTAGCAGAAAAGAGGCAAGAGATAAAAGATCTTTAAAGAAAAGGAAAATATCAGAAAATCTAGATTTTGCTATGCTTTCAGCTAGAGCTGAAAGTAATTCTCTTACTACGGGCTCTAATTCGGGTCAAGGAACATCTTCCAAGAGAAGACATAAAAAAGCTAACAGTTCCAGTCCGGATGATCATAAATTACCATTAAAAAAGAGACATTACTTATTAACACCAGGAGAAAAATCTGGTGAAGTTGCAGTTGCCGTAGCAGCCAAGTTATTTGCCAATAATGCCGAAGCCTGGGCCGCAGCAGCAGCTGCTGCGAAAACTACAGCCAACACCAAATCACAACAACAATTTAATGCTAAAACTGCAGCTCAAGCTAATTTAACACCCAAGAAAAGACATTTGCTACAACAATCTCCGAATACTATCAATGAAGATTCTAATAGTAATAAAACGTCAACCACACTATCTCCGCTCCGTGTAACAGTGGGAGATCCCAACTCTATAAGTGGTGGAAAATTATTAGATATTAGTCCCCAATCTTTAAATAGTCTTAAACAAGTTACCGAAGCAGTCAATAAAAAAAGATCTCGCTTAGAAGGATTAGTATCAAAAATCGCTACGAATCATGGTGATGATGCGGTTGTAGCAACAGCAACAAAAACTAAATCTAATATTGCAACTGCTCTGCAAATCGAATCAGAAACATCATCATGCCCACCACCGGGTATATTTGAACCTTCAGTTGAATTGGAAATACAAATTCCACCCATAACAAAATTATCAGATGCCACTACAGCCATAATAACTAAATCTGAAGTTGATTCTCCACTGTTAATGGATTTAAATAAAAGTTTTACCGAAACAAATCAAAAAAGTTGTGGGAACTCACGTGTTATAGAAAGTCTACTAAATAAAACAGGAGGAAACTTGATACTGAAAAGAAAACGCAAAAGACCAAATCGTACTGGTTTTCCTACAGTAAGACGTAAAAAACGTAGACTTACTGATAATCTAACAATGGATGTCATACCCGATATAAGTGAACAAGTAGAACCAATTTCTACCAATAAATTTGTGGCTAGTGAAGATACAGTTAAAACTAAACAGCAAGATGAAAAACACTGTGATCGTGTACCACAACAAGGGGAAACATCTCAAACATTCTTGGAACGTAATAATAGAACACCCAGACTATCGGTGGTGGCACTCGAAAGATTACAAGAATCCCCTTTAAGTAATAAAGATAAAACAGAAAAGGTCACTGCGACAAATGAAAAATTTACAGAACCTCCCTCCACTCCCAAGACAAGAAATACTAGGTATATTAGCAAAAGAAGAACAATTAAGGAAGAACATATTCCGGATAATAAAGAAGTTAAAAATAAAACAGCAGCAGAACAGCCAACTAAAGCCAAACACTTAGAAGATGATGATAAACCTTTGGCAGCAAGAGCAAGACGTTCCAAATCCCAACCAGAAATAAAACAAGCAGAAATAAAATCAACACCAGCACGAAAAACTTTAGTTTCGAAAACAGCAAAATCCCTTTTGGAAGCCAATATTAAATTACCGGCTGGCATAGATCCAAAAGTATATTGAGTTGTAAAATTAAATTAAAACGTCGAAACTCCATACATCCATTAGCTCAAATAAAAGCTCCAACAGCTCCTCCTCCACCCAAAGCAATAGAAATTCCTCGTACGGCAGAAGAAATTGAATTTGAGGCAAAAGCCAAAGATTGTAATGTAGATTGTTTGGAGCATGATATTTTACCCTTAAATGAAAGTCAATTGAATGTTTTTAATGGAGACACAGAAACTAGTGACACTAGTGATGAAAAATCATCATTGAACTCTTCGTTAGTTAATAAAAAACTTAAAGTCATTAAAAAGTCTTATATTCCAGCAGGACTATTTTCTGATTATTTTAAAATTACTCAAACAAATAACAAGAAAAGTGCTGCAAGTAAAAAAGAAACAAATGATAAAAAGTCTGAAGTGGATAAGGCGGCAATGTTAGAAGCCAACAATACAAAGGATATTGAAGCTGTTAGATTGCCCTTGCTACCACCACCGCCATATTGTGAAAAATATATTCGTCGCACTGAATATGACTTTGAATTGCCTTACGATATATGGTGGGCCTATAAAAATGCCAAATTACCCAATCGCATAACAGTTCCCTCTTGGAATTTCCGTAAAATACGTACCAATATCTATGCAGAAAATGTTAAGCCACCTCCGATTGCCGCCAACGATCATCCTATGTGTAATTGCAAATCAGATGTTGGATGCGCTGATAACTGTTTAAATCGTATGGTTTACACGGAATGCTCTCCCTCCAATTGCCCCACACGTGAAAAATGTCGCAATCAAAAGATTCAAAAACATGATATTGCTCCAGGTGTAGAACGTTTTATGACCGAAAATAAGGGATGGGGTGTTCGTACAAAATTGCCCATAAGCAAGGGTACTTATATTCTGGAATATGTTGGTGAGGTGGTTACCGAACGTGAATTTAAAGATCGTATGGCTACCATTTATTTAAATGATACACATCATTATTGTTTACATTTGGATGGTGGTTTGGTAATCGATGGTCAACGCATGGGTAGTGATTGTCGTTTTGTAAATCATTCTTGTGAACCAAATTGTGAAATGCAAAAATGGTCTGTAAATGGTTTGTCGCGTATGGCTTTGTTTGCCAAACGCAAGATAGCTGAGGGTGAAGAACTTACGTATGATTATAATTTTTCATTGTTTAATCCATCTGAGGGTCAACCATGTCGTTGTAATACCTCAAATTGTCGTGGTGTTATTGGTGGTAAATCGCAGAGGGTTAAACCATTACCAATTGAAGCAAAGGTACGTTTTATGTTCATCACTATATATTGCTAAGTAATTAGTTCAAAAAGCAATGATTAAATATTTCTATTATCAAATTTCCTTGTCTCTTTTAGCCAATAAATGATACAGCTCAGCAGAATGATGATCAGAAAAGTCGTCAACGCAAACGTAAGGCACGAAAAAATACTCAAAAACTAACCACAAAAGATGTAGCAACACCAACACGCATGCAACCACTTTCAGAAAAGGAGAAAAAAATTATTAAACAGTTTTTCTGTATTTCTTATGAGGAACTTTGAGAAAATACGTGGCAAGAAATCCAAACGTAAAGCTATAGAAAAATTAGTCACTGAATCTAAACCACAAGCGCCCGTAGTCACAGCAGCTTTACCGATAAGCAGTCCCAGCCCAGCAACACCAGCTGCTATTACACAAAGACGTCCTTCGACACCAGCTACGCTGGCAGCACAAATATCTGCTCTCTGCACAGCTAGAAATATAAAAACAAGAGGTCTTACCTTAGCTGTACAAGATCCAGAAGTAGAAAAAATGGCAAAAATGGCAAAAATTTTAAGGGATATTTGTACAAATTTGGAAAATTTGAAAAATCCTGAACACGAACAACAAACTTTGGTATCAATGTTACAAAATCCAATTGCCCCCGCAACAGCGACAAGTAAAAAGAAGAAAGCTTCTTTAAAAACTCAACAAAAACATGATATTACACATTTTAAAACCATACAAAATAATATTGAACAAGGATATTATAAACTTCCTGTTGAATTTAATGCTGATATGCAAAAATTATTTAAGGAAGCTGTAACGGTTTTAGGTAAAAATGAAGAAAATAAATTGAAATTAGTAAAAATCTTGGAGAAAAGTTTTGTGGAAGAGAAACATAAACACTATACCGCATTATTGGAAGTTCTTGGAGATGAGACATTGTTAAAAGATTTTCAAGATAAAAACAAAAAGTCTTTGCAAGATATTAAATATAAAAGTGAAGTTCTAGAACTTAACTCAACTTCTAATTCTACGCTATCTTTAGTTAATGCGACCGCATCATTTACTGAAGATATTATACGTTGTATATGTGGTCTTTTTAGAGATGAAGGTTTAATGATTCAGTGTGCTCGTTGTATGGCCTGGCAACATACCGAATGTACTAAGGCTGATATTAATGCTGAGAAATATCTTTGCGAACAATGTGAACCTCGTTCGGTAGATCGTGAAATTCCTTTAGACGATTATACCGATGAAGGTCATCGTTATTATTTGACTTTAATGCGTGGCACTACTTTACAAGTACGTCAAGGTGATGCTGTTTACGTTTTACGTGACATACCAATGAAAGATTCTACTGGCAATGTGGTGCCTTCGAAAAAACACACTTATGAAACAATTGGTGATATGATTACAATGAATGTGACATCTTTCGTGTTGAACGTTTATGGAAAGATGATAATGGTAAACGTTTTATTTTTGGTCATCACTTTTTAAGGCCGCACGAAACATTTCATGAGCCATCACGTAAATTCTATCCTAACGAAGTTGTACGTGTACCACTGTATGAAGTTGTACCAATTGATTTGGTCATGGGTCGTTGTTGGGTTTTAGATCGTACGGCATTTTGTAAGGGTCGTCCAATTGAGTGTCTCAATGAGAATCATTGTTTTATTTGCGAATTGAGAGTTGATAAATCAGCTCGATTCTTTTCGAGGGCTAGGACTAATCATCCTATTTGTACGAAGAGTTATGCATTCCGTAAATTTAATGAGAAATTGAAGATATCAAAAACGTATGCGGTAAGTCGAAATATAATATTTTTTGTGTTACATCTTTTATCATATTTTTTCTGAACTTCATACGTAAATAAAAATAAAATATACTATACAAACCATTAGGAATGAATTTTACGACGTACATCAGAAGAATTAAGGCTTCATTAGTATTTTCGTCCCGTAACATGTTTGTAACATGCCCTTGAGGATGTTATAATCATTGTTTAACAAGTTGCAAATATGATAGTTTTACTGTCAGAATGTATCACAAAATCTTTTTTTTTTTTGTTTGAGGTATAGAAAATGTAAATACACAATGAAAATTTAATCCAAGTAGATATTTGTTGTGCGGTTACGTTTTCTACATTCTCATTGGCCAACAATTAATAAATTACAGTAATCCAAACTCGTAAATTAATTCCACTTAAAAAAATTATAGTATAGTACTATAATTATGATAAAAATATATAGTTATAAATATAAAAATTTATTAAATTAAGACGGTATAGTAGAAACAAATTTACAAAACAGCTTTTTTGACCCAACTAAAAAAAATTATACAAATATATCAACAATCATCAGTCCACCATTGTAAAGGGTGATTTTTTAGCAACACTGTTTTTGGCAGCTCAGCTGTTTTCGTGTAACATGTTACTGTTAAACATGTTCAGTTTGGTCTATAATTTAACCATGAATCGACTTACAAACGAACAACAGATTATTGAATTTTATTATCAAAATTCATGCTCGGTTCTGAGGCTGCTATTCGGAATCTTGTGTGGACATTAAACCCCCCAACACGCATACGTTGAGTGCGTACAGCAATTGTGCCTCTGTTACTCCACTACATGGACAATTTTGCAGAAGGATTTGGGTGTAAACCCTTTTAAAATACAGTTGGTGCACCACAACGGCTAACTTTTGGTGAATGGGCGTTGGCAAAGTTGGTTGAAGATCCACTTTTCTATCGGAAAATTGTGTGCAGCCACAAAGCTCATTTCTGGTTGAATGGATACGTGAACAAGCAAAATTGTCGTACATATTTGGTGTGAAGAGCAGCCATAAGCATTACAAGAACTGCCAATGCATCCCGAAATATGCACTGTTTGGTGTTGATTATGGGCTGGTGGCATCATTGGACCGTAATTTTTCAAAGACGACGAAGGCAGGTACGTTAATGTGAATGGCTAGTGCTTCCCTGCGATGATAACAATTTCTTTTTTTTGCCCAAAATGAAAGAGCTGGACTTGGGTTACATGTGGTTTCAACAAGACGGTGCCACATGCCACACAGCACGCACGAACAGTTTATTTTACGTTTGGAGCCGCATTTAGACTATTTTTGTGGTCTATGTTAAGGCTCAAGTCTATAGGGAGAAGAACGCAACTGTTGACGCACTGGAAGCCAATATTGAAAAATTTATTCGTAAGCTACCGGCCGATATGTTGAAGAGAGCATGCCAAAATTGGACCCAGCGTATGAACTATTTGAGGCGTAGCCGCGGTCAACATTTACATGAAATCATTTTTAAACATTGAATTATATAAAACGTTCTATCGACTAAAATAAAGATTTCATACATTTCTCTAAATTTTATGAGTTTTTTTTTTTAAATCAATCCGAAAGCTCTTAAAAAATCACCTTTTATATCCCACTTTACTAAAACAACACTCAAAAGACCGTTATAGCTGTGTGTTCGACATAACCCGCCAACTCACAAAAATCACAAAGCACACACGGTTGCGTTTTTGGCATTGCTTAATGCAAAACTCTTTGTAAACACGTTCATTTTCAAAATGGATAATTAACTACGCTGAAAACTCCAGGTAACTTTAATGCTGATTTGTTTAAATACTTAACGTTGACACGTTAGAACAGAAGTACTGCTTATGATAAACTATAAAACTCTATGTGAACAACTATACTTCAAAATATATTCTTATCTGATATGATCGCTCTGACCAAGAGGAATTTAGTTTGGACACAAACTGGAATAATCTTATAGATTTCGTAAATGTAAAGAAATTTAATAAAAATGTTGGAAAACCTTTACGTAAAATTTAATGATAGTGCAGTAGCAACCGAATATAAAAAAAGATAAAAAAATACGTTCCCAAAAAACGTTTCATGTACATGACTACGATGAATATAAGTATCATATAACCCTTTTAAATAACAAATAAAGTTTCGTA
Organism: Delia radicum; assembly: GCA_021234595.1. NCBI lineage: Eukaryota > Metazoa > Arthropoda > Insecta > Diptera > Anthomyiidae > Delia > Delia radicum. Next base: position 203,208,234 of record CM037853.1, read on the forward strand.
ATAGTATTACAATTATCAAAAATTTCAAGCAATACCCATCTCAAACCTTGCATTCGACTTAATTGTATACAGTTGATTCAACATTCAACAAATCCATCATCTCGAAAGCGAATGGTATCATAATCAACCACATTCTAATTGGCCACAAAAGTTTTATTTAAACTTAAAACATTAGTAGATACCGCTTAAATATCATCAATCGCCACACCATTGTTACTTGAGTTTAGGTGGGTTGGACAAGCACATCGCCAAGTCCATTGCGCTAAGACTACATTTTATCCATTGTACCATAGGGATCTAGGGTGACAATCTATGTCGACAGTCAGGCAGCGCTCAAAGCACTGATAAACTACACGGTGCGCTCGCGCCTGGTCGCACGATGTAGGTGTGCTCTAAGGGAGCTCATGGAGGCATTCACAGTGAGGCTGTGTTGGGTACCCGGACACTGCAAGGTGGATAGCAATGAGTTGGCGGACGAACTTGCGAGGGAGCGTTCGAATCTGGACTTGGCAGTAAAGGACGGGGGGGTAAAGCCCCCATTATGTTACTACTTTGAGGTTATACGGAAGGGATTCGGCGAAACCGTTAACCAATCATGGAGGGACAGAATGGACTGCAGGGTGTCTAGGGCGTTATGGCCCGCATTGGACGCAGGGGCAACCAAGGTTCTTTTGGGACTGGACAGGGAAGGTCTCAGGACCCTTACGGGGTTCCTGACCGGTCATTGTTCTGTCAGGGCTTTCACAAGCAGATGGACAGGGACATACCGGATTTTTGCAGGTTGTGCGAGGACGTTGAGGAACTGGAGACAGTTGAGCATATAATGTGCCACTGTCCTAGGTTGCAGGGTCTCAGACAGAAATGGCTAGGAGATAGATTTCACGACGAACTCGTGTGTGTCGCCGGATACAATCCAGTAGATTTGCTGAGATTTGTCAGGGAGATAGGACGGCTGTTTCTAGCAAGGGTACGATAGGAGCTGGTTTCTGGGGAGTATATATTCTTTCTATCTTTCTTTATATCTATCTTTCAATCTATGTTTCTGTCTACCTCTATTCTTTCTCACCTGTTTTTCTCTGAAGGGATTCACAATGGACCGTATTGGTCTCCGAGTGGAGTTGTGCCCCTGGACACATAACCCTTCCTAGCCTAACCTACCATACCCAGAAGAGAGAAATAAGAGAAACATATAGAGAGAGAAAAAAATATGAGATTAAAATCAGAATAGAAAAGTTTAGCATTCAAGGCAGTGCTGCCAACCTAATTTGTTAAAAAATCGTCAATTTTAGTGGAAAAGATCGCCAAAATCGTCATTTTGAGAATGAGAAATCGTCAAAAAATCGTCATTTCCATAAACACCTTATATTTCAATAAAAAAAGGAGAAAATTTACTCAAAACTTCGTTTTATTCACATTATTTGTAATTATTAACCCATTCGATGCCCTTTATTTATTTTATTTTTAGCTCCTTCACAAACGCCTACAAGTCTTAAGAACACATCTCCCTATACTTATTATGCGGACTAAAATTTTAAAATTACCGACCTATTTTAAAAACTCCAAAATTCCATGACGAAATATTAATATTTTTATATTTTTTTCGATATTTGGTTTCACAAAATGTGGGCATACAAAACAATTACATTCAATAAAAAGAAGGTGGAAAATCAATTTTTGTTATCAGTGATTTTGAAGCTAAAACTACTTAAATTATTAAAAAAAATAACATTTTTGGATTTTCCTTCCTAAAATATATAAAAAATCCTTTGGTATTCGTTATTTTTTGAATAATATTAAAATAAATGATGAAAAATATATATAGTTGATCTTTAAATTGGTAAATGAATATTTTTAGCTTGATTTGATATCATTTTATGAAATTTCTAAAGATGTTTTAAATAAAAAGAAGCTTGATAAAATTTTGTCGTTAAATTATTAGAAAAAAAATTTGGAAATTCGACAAACATTGCAAATTTTAAAAATCGTCATTTTCCAAGCAAATAATTTTGGTAAATCGTCAATCGTCATTTTGTCATATTTCACTTCAAAAATCGTCAAAGTTGGCAGCGCTGATTCAAGGTCTAGAATTTTCCAGGCTTATGACTGTAAGAAAATCAGTAAGGCGAAGTTTATAAACAGATTCCATAAACAAGACTTCATCAGCCAAAATGCGCTGTATTGGTCCTAGAGAAAGCTGGACCGTAACAGACATAGTGTTCATCCTCCAGACATGACGCCACAGTGGGTCGTTCACAATGCCCATCCTCGCATTGTGTTCCTTTATCAGGCTAGTATGTCTACGACACTCAACTCTAATTAAACTTAGAAGATATCGTGACACACTCCTATCTGATCTGCTAGCAAAATACCTCGTAGCCCTGCATGTAGTCCCATTTGACCATCTCTCTATGAAAACAGTTTTCATAAAGGAGTTGATCCAACGGGCTATCCATGACAGTCTGATACCCAGTTGTGGCTCAGGACCCGTGCGAGTCGAAGCCTACTGAATAATGATTTTAAGTGACCATTTTTGTGAGGAAAGTGCCCCAATTTGTATTTCCTTAATATCACATCGTTCCGTTAGACGTTGACCGTTGTTTATATATTTGCTATCAATTACCGAATTGATAGCTTCGTTAAGCATCCGTACAAATCATGACCCTCTGCAATTGTTAATTGGCCACGTACCTTTCTTCAGACTTCACTCAAACCTATAAAGGCAATATAATATATTTTCAGTATTTTGCAAGCCTAGTCCAATTTACCATCCTGGTTTAGCGTCAGTACATTCCATGGTTCGAATCGTAGTCCGTTTACATTACCAAAGTTTGTCATCATATTTCCATTTTGTTTAGTATTGTTTATAGATTTTCTTAAAGTAGAGTTATATTTCGGGAAGTAGCTGGTTATTGGCCCATTACACTTAATTTTATTAGTGGTGCCTATGACATCAGGATGGCGCTAACTGATTTAATCAATGACTTTCAGTGACTGTTAAAATTTGTGCGCCACCTACTTCCTGTGCCGTTCAGGTAATCCTCAGTGATACCTACAATTACAGGTCGCCCATCATCGTACCCGACAGCAAGTGTTATATCAAGAAATGACAAAGTGAGTCGATTTGAACTGATCTTTACAGGGATAGTACATGGCTTCACCAAGTTAAAGCGATCGGTACGCTACCCTGCAATGATCCCTAATACCCGAGACACCTATAACTTGTCAAATAGCTAGACGTAAGTGGAAATGGGTAGGCCCCACATTAAGAAATCCAACCGGAAGCATTACAAGAACTGCTTTATATTGGAAATATTTACCAAAAAAAGTTGCCATTGCTGATTTTATGTTGTCCTTCTAATAAGCACTAGGAATTTAAAACCTAGTGAAATGTGGAGTGCAGCGTGTTGTAAAGTGGAACATTGCAAATATATATTTTCAGAAATTCTATCTACGTTGTGGTGTAATAGTTGGCGCTTTGAACTGTTATACAGATGGTCTCGGGTTCGATCCCAGGTGACGACAACATCAGTTTAGAATAATAATATGTATGAGTTTTCTATACCTCATACGTATTGCAGCGCCCACCTACGATGTTTCCAAAGCACTTAACCCACCGAAGTAAAATAATGAATCAGCAACTGTTCTAAGACTTATCATCTCGCGCAATAACAGTGTTGTCAAGTTTGAATCCCTTCATCTTTCCCCTCATCTTTCCCCACCTTTCATCTTTACTCTCCCCTTTTCAAAGAAAGCAACACATTAATAATTGGGAAAAATATTCTAAGTGCTGCTTCTCTTCAAAAAAATTGTGTTTGCGTTTTTTTTTTTTTCCTAATATTTCCTTTATTATGTTAAAGATTTTTAATATATTTTCTTTGTGTATCTTTCGAATGACGAACTTATATCTACAAATAGTTGAGCATTTTTGTGTGCGTTTTAGGAGCTAATAAATAAAGCTACCCACTTCACATCATCTTCCGATACTGAGTCAATTTATTCTGAATAATAAACTAATAAACCATGAATATTTTTTAACTTTAATATACTAATACTAAATATATATTATCTTTGATAAAGCCACATGATGTTGATCCATCTTTGCTGAAACCGAAAAAACAAAAGACTGAAAATGAAAGCCAAAATGTAAATACACCAACAGCAACAACTGCAACAAACTCTACAATAAGTGGGTCATTGAACTCTAAACATGAACTTAATAAAACACCACAAAACTCAACAAAGAAAAGGCAAACCAGCAATAGTCCGGCTACCGTTACAACACCAACCACTGAAATCGTACCAGTTCTAGTGCCAATCAAGGTAAGGAACTAAAACAAATATTTAAATATTGTTTTTCTTCTAAATCTATCTATTATCTTGTTTCTTCTAGACTATTAAAGAAAAACGTTCACACTTGGAAAATGTTTTAAAACATCTTAAAACAAAACGTAAAGTAAATACTGTATTAAATAATGAGCCACCTTTAGATTTAACATATCTATTAACCGGTCGTGGTGCTAGACAACGTAAAACTTTAACGTCGTCAATAAACTTAAACTAAAGCAATAAAATGAAAGAAATTGCATGTACTAACTAGAAATTATAACTTTCGAAATCTACATATATATAATGAAAGTTTATTCTGATACTATACTAAAAAAAAATATTAAATAATTGTAAATTAAAAAAAATTTTGTAATATAACATATTATATTTTTGTAAAATAGTTAACCAATCATTAAGATTTTCTAAAAATACTAATTAAATTAATATACGAAATTCACGCTTCAGAAATTTACTCCTAAATTTAAATACAATTTATATTAAACCTAAATGTTTACATAATTATTATGTATTAATTATATTAAACTAAAATATAACAAGATATTAATTTATATTAAAAAGAGTTGTACATTTTACGAAATTCTACATTTAATCTATAATTATTAAGTATAAACAGAACTAATACTGCACTTGAATGATGAAAGAATGAAAGGATAATAGTATATATATATTTATATATATATATATTATAGTAGCATGTATTTTTAATTGTTTATAATTTAAAGATCCATTAACAATACACAAAATAACAAATAGTTAGAACTTGTAATCAAACTTATATAAACATGAATTTAATATTATTACCTGCAGATTAACTCTAACTTTTTATATATTTGTGTATTTGTTAAAGGTCATACGAAAATTAAATTTAATTTTGAAGCCTTGTTAAACTTTTTTGTTTTGTACACATACAACATAATTTTTACACAAATTTTAGCTATTTTGTTTTAAACAAATTAATTAGTTATATTTTTATTTGAGCTAATTTATTCATTTGTATAATTATATTAAATACATATTTCTATATACATATTTGTAATATTTTTTTTTTTTGTTTATATTATAGACAATTTTTTTCATAACAATTTCAATTTATTCTAAAATCTTTGGAAATAATTATTTATTTTTTGATTTGTTTTTTTTTTTTAACATAATTAAACCCTTTATTTAAGTTTAATTTAATCTCCTGTTGTGTTATTGCTGTTTTTTTTTCGATTTGCTGTTTTTTATTCTGAATATTTTTTTTAGTTTATATTTTTTGTCACTACTTAACTAATTTTAAGTAGCACATTATTTTCAATAAAATTGCAAAACTTGGTTTAATGCATTGTTATTTTTTTTTACTAAAATTTCGTTTTAATTTTTTTAAATCTGTTTTTTTTTAAATAAAAGTTCATACGTATATATTTTTTCTATAAAAATGTTATTTTATTTGCGGAACTTCTTACCATAGATTACATAGATCTCTAACTAACACTTCTCCCTTTAACTACAAATACATTTTTTCACTTTCAAATATTTTGGTATTGGTATACAACGTATGTCCAACACATTCTCAAAGACTTTGAAACAGAGTTCGCATTTAAACACAATCAAACGTTTTTCTATCGTTCTGTTTTGCTGAAACTCAACACAACCATTTTGTTGTGCACAGTAAACATAAACAGAACATTTCTTTATTTTCATTTTGATTTGTAAACAGAACACAAACTAGTTTTCGATGAGAGACCGAACTAAACGATTTTGTTCTGTTTGGCCAATATTTCAAACAGTTTGATTTTGTTGTGTTTATGGAATGGAACAAAACTATTCGTAAACCGTTCTTAGTGTTTAAGTCATGTTACAAGTGAAAAAAATTTTCATTGAATTTTATGAATAATTGCATTAGTTTAATAAAAAGATTCAACGGAGGAGTTCCAGTGAAATTTCATAAAACTAATGCAAAAAACCATTGATAACATGCAGAAAAATCATTTCTTTATTTTGGCAACCACAACGTTAAAAACGCTTTTTAATGTTTAAGTTGAATGAACACTAGAAAATAACCACTACGAAATAATAATGTTTGACGAAAGAAACATTTTCGTTTAGTTCCGTTTGTTATATTACAAACAACGATTTGAGCACTTGTGTTGTGTTTATAAATACGAACGAAACAATATGTTAGTGGTACATAAATTTTCGAACTCTGCTTTGAAATCTATATAATATACACAGCAAGAACAGTGACATCATATGACCGGTCAAATGACCGGAACTGCTGATGAAAATATCCATCAGCGCGTAGAACAAAGTTTCTATCATTTTCTTAAGGGCAATATGAAAAAAGTGATGGAAACTATGTGTACGTGTGATTTTGCATCTCCCTCTAATTTATAAATTCGTAAGTTAGAGGAAGATGCATGGCTTGCATGTGTTAGTTTCGGTCATCCATTTCTTGTAGGGTATTCTTCTTCCTACACTCCAAAAGTTCGACAGTGGAATCTACCGAAAATGACAGTTTAAAGAACTTTAAATTCAGTTTAAAAGGCGAAAAATGTAATACCCGTTAAAATAACTAAAAATTTTGATTTTTTTTAGAGATTAAATGTGCTAAAATGCAAAAACTCATTTAACCAATTGTGAAAAATTATTTGTTGTAGACTGGCCGTATCCGTATTTCATTCTTGTCTGAGGAAATCGTCACGGAACAATGATCTTAGAATTTCTAGAAATATTTGTTAGGTTAAATCACAAACTCAATGAGAATTTCTTGTGCCGTGATACAACATTTAAAATATCAATGAAAAAACAACAACAATTTATTACAATTTCCGTTGTCAGCTTTCAAATACTACTTACTCTGTTGTTTTGTTAGATCTGGCAATGTAGTGTCGTCTATTTGAGTAAAACAAAAATAGAAAAATCATGTTTTCTGTTAGTGTCAGTGACATTTAATTTAATTTTAATTTAATTAAAATTTGAAATCAAAAACTGCATGTTTATGGGTCTAATATAAATGTAGTATACTAAATTTATACGTTGTATATAAATTAAAACCCTGAAAATCGAATTACTCGTTTACTCGAAAAAAACAAACGTTAGTAATTTGAATGCCCTAACTTAGCACGGAAAAATATAACACTGCAGAGAAAATTTGTTCATCATGGCAACTCTAAACTAGAAAAGAAGAGTGAGAGAAGAAACACAGCCAAAGTTAAGAGAATGTTCACAGTGAAACTAAAGGCGAACATATTTTCCCAAACCTCGAACTGCATTAACAGTAAACCACTAATGTAGAATCCATTGTATGTAATGGAAAATTACATGGCCTTTTAAAACATCAAATCAAATTCTAAAGCTTTGCTTCTAATGTCTCAAATAAAAAATGGCATCCAGATTAATGCCATATGCGATAATTCCATTTACAAATTATAAATAAATACGGTGAGGCCCCAATACATCTGAGAATAAACGAATTCCGGCAGACTAACACATGTACAAAACAACCATTGCTTTTGGAATATAGGGGTAAACGACATTTTCAAAGGAATCCGAACGGTTTGCATATGGTTAAACTCAAAAGTCTAACGGCATGCTGTAACACGCTTTAGAATACAGTACGAGAGAAAACTACAGTTATTCTCTACAAAAGTTAGTGTGGGTCACAAGATAACCTTCCTCTTCAGCAATTCACTGCGTATGTTTTTTGCTTTTATTAGCTTTTAGATAAATGTTTCCATCCAGAGTAAAACATAAAACTAATAACGAAAAAATTCCCCATACATTTTGTATGAAATTCAAACATTTTATTACTCTCTTCATATGATAATTTTATATGCAACGCTTAATTGCGTCAGTAGCTTGGCGAATTTTTGCATTTCAAATAGGAAAAAAATATGTTCGCCTCTAGTTTAAACTTTCATTGTGTTTTCTACTATGACTGTGAACACACTGTAAAGTACTGAATTTATCATCGCTGAACAACATAGATAATTTCTAATTTGACAGTTCACGTATTGTTGCTGGTTGTATGAATGTGTGGTTCTTGTTGGATTAATTTTTTTTTTTTGTGCGATAAAAATTTTGTGAAAAAATTAACACATTTTTAAAAGCAAACATTACTTCAACACTTAATGCAAAAGAAAAATATCAAAAATTTATTGAGATATTAATAAAAAATCTATACAAGATTTAAAAGCACACACGTCATCTAGCGAAAGCAACTGGTGAGAGAGTGGAAGCAGTAATATACACATTGTGAAAATTAAAAAAAAAAAGTACTGAAGGCCAGGCCACCATCGACACATCTGCAAAGAAGCACATTGTTGCAAAAACTGAATTTAAAACAATATAACTTTGCAAAATGAGCGAATTAACCGAATTGTTAAGGAAAGAATTTCCTGCTATGGACAATGAGCTAAAGGAGTATGTGGAAGGTGTACTCGCCGGCAGTTTAGATGATTTTGAAACTTGCGATGACATCTATGAAGCTGTCGGAGATATTTTACAAAGTATCAGTGTCGAAAAGTCGGAGGACAATATACGAGAGTTATGCACGCAATTTTTCAATATCATCAAAGTTGACTGTAAAGAGGTGGAACGTAAAGTTTTAAATGCTCCCGTTAATATAGCCGATATGGCAAAGGATATGGATGCAATGGACAAAGATATGCATAGTATATGGTTGGTTAATAAGGACAATTCTAATGTAAGTTTGTCGGTTTGCATTGTGTTTTTTTTTTTTTTTTTTTGGTAACCAAATTTTATTGATTATTTTATATTTTACAGAAAGTTGATACTAGAAAATTGGAAAAGGCAGAGGCTAAACTTCAACAAAAACAGGAAAAACGCACTGATGCTGCTAAGGCTCCGGTGGTTCCTGTTAAATTACAACAAGCTACTGCTTCTCAGGTGACAAATAAGAAGGCCACCAAAATGGAGGCCAAAGGCACTAATCGTTCAATGGATATCAAAATTGAAAATTTCGATTTGGCATTTGGTGACAAGTAAGTTTATACAAAATTGCTAGATAATCTCTTTTTGTAGGGTAGGGTAGGGTGGGTAGGATATAATAGGACAGTAATTACCAGCACTGGCAAATCACTGAAATGGGTAGTATAACGCCAACGCCATAACGGTAACAACGTTTGACGCTGCTGCCAATGCTTTACAAAGCATTGGGAAAGCACTAGGAAAAATAAATAATCAAGTGCCTTACCAAAGCCCAAATAAACAAAATGTAAGTGCTTTCCCAACAACGTAGGGAAAGCACCTAGAAAATTCAAGTGCTTTTTTTGGTACCGAGCCATTTCTTTTGGTTTGGAAATAGGAAATAGTCACTGGGGGCTAACTCTGGAAAATATGGCGGATGAGGTACCAATTCGTAGTCCAATTCATGGAATTTTTTCCATTGAGACTACACACGTGTGCACCCGTGCATTATCTTGATGAAAAAGAACTTTTTTCTTGGCCATATGGGGTCGTTTTTTTTTTAAATCCTCGTTTAATCGGTCCAATAAGTTGGCATAATATTCGCCGTTTATTGTTTTTTCCTTTTGAATATAATCGATGTGGATTGTCCCGCGTGCATCCCAAAAAGCTGTTGCCATCACCTTATTGGCCGACAAACTTACCTTGGCCTTCTTCGGAGCCGGTTCACCCGGAGAAACCCATTGTTTAGACTGCTGCTTGGTCTCCGGAGTGTTGTAATGGATCCATGTTTCATCCACAGTTACAAAACGCCGCAAAAACTCATTCGAATTGCGGTTAAACAACTCTAATCAATCCTTTGAAGTTGTCACACTATTACGTTTATGGGCAATTGCGAGCAAACGCGGCACCCATCTTGCAGACAGCTTTCTTAAACCCAACTGATCATTTAAAATCGAAACCACACTGCCATATGAAATGCCTATGGCATCAACAATCTCACGCACTTTTACTCTTCGATCGGCCAACACCATTCGACATTTTCGGGTGTATTGACCTTAATTGGCCGTCCGGAACGTTCAGCGTCATTTGTACTTGTGTGTCCACAACGAAAGTCAGTAAACCACTTTTTTACCATTGAAATCGATGGTGCAGAGTCCCCATAGTATTTATCAAAAAATAATGTTTAATGAGCACACGATATTTATTTTTTTCCATTTTTAAAAAATCCACGAGGTTGTATGTTTTGAACAGCTGTTAAACGCAAAGTAAATGACGGAACTTGCTCAAAATTTGACAGTAGTCTCTTAACAGGTGGTACTTGATGGGAGCAGTGTTACATTTCATATAACTACGAGGGAAGTTCGAAAAAGTCACGGACTTATTGATCCGCCCTCGTATTTTTTAATAATGACCAGTGTTAATATTTCATTCATTAATAAAGGATTTTTAACATAGTTTTTAAAGGGCGTTTATAAAATAACAGTTATTTTATAGTAACACTTAAAAAAATACTTTTAATTTCATTTTAAATTAAAAAAAAAAAAAACAATTTGAAGTGTTAACGTTGATTTTTTAGATAAAAATCAAACGATAAATTTTAACAAGGAATCTTTAAGAATATCGTAATAAGACAGCATTGGTTAAATGATTTTCTTAAACAAAAATTAAACTCTTAACAGTTATTAAGTGTCTCTGTATACAACATATCCAAGTTTTATTAATATCTACAGATTCGCCACTGTGTATTTCCCTTGTTAGACGATCGAAAATACGATAACAAAATACATGCAATCTCTCATTCATCTCACGAAGAAAGTCTTGTAGAAACCGCATATAAATGTGCTAAAGCAACAAAACTTATTAAAAAAAAAATCGTTAACATGAGATTTGGACGCTTAAAAGACACACATGATTATTTTTTCTGTCGCCTTTTTTCCATATCCAAATATCATCTAAAACAGAGAAAACCAAATAGCAGTCTTTCCTTGAATGTAAATTTTACTGGACTTTACTGGCACACAAGAGCACACATGCTTCATTTTATAAAATTTTCAACTGATATAAGATCTTGAAATGCAAAAAGCAGGGGTGAAAGGTTAACCCATTAATACCTACGGTAATCTTAAATATATAGAAGTCTGAAATTTTGTTAAGTCTGTTAAACATACCAACCAAATAAAATTCTAGAATATTTGTCCTCTTATAAAGGGTGTTTTTTATACAGATATAAAACTTAAAGTTGGCATCACTTTTTTTAACTAGCTGCCATTTTGTCAGCTGCCAAGTGATTATGTTTAGTTTGGTTTGGCATTTCAACATGAGTAGACTGACGCCTGAACAACGCTTCCAAATTATGCAAATTTTATTTGAAAGTCATGGTCAATAAACAAAACTGCCGTATTTGGAGTGATGATAATCATCAAGTGTATGTTGAGACACCGTTACATCCAGAAAAATTAACTGTTTGGCGTGCTTTATGGGCTGGTGGAATCATTGGTCCGCACTTCTTTAAAAACGATGCTGGTCAAAACGTTACAGTCAATGGTGACCGCTATAGAGTCATGATTACTGACTTTTTCGTTCATCAATTGAACAACCATGATGTGCAGGAGCTGTGGTTTCAACAAGACGGCGCAACATGTCACACAGTACGTGCCACAATTGATTTATGGAAGGAAACGTTTGGTAACCACATAGTTTCACATTTCGGTCCCGTGAATTGGCCTCCAAGATCGTGCGATTTAACGCCGCTGGACTATTTTCTGTGGGGATATGTGAAGTCGCTAGTCTACACCGATAAGCCCGAACCGATTGACCTCTTGGAGGACAACATTCGCCGCGTTAATACCTATATACGGTCGCAAATGTTGGAAAAAGTCATCGAAAATTGGACCTCCAGATTAGACTACGTCCGAGCCAGCCATGGCGGTCATATGCCAGAAGTCATATTTAAATTATAATGCCAGAAGATTATTTTTCCAATAAAGTAAATTTCATGTCAATTTAAAAAATTTATCTTTGTTTTTTTCCATTTCAAAGTTCTATACCCCTATAAAAAAACACCCTTTAGTAAAAATAATTCAATTATTGTTTGTAGGCAATAAATATATTTCAACTTACGTGACGTTATAAAAAACCATTAAACTAGCTTGCCTATATAGTTTTAAACTGAGTTAACAAAGAATTTATTCGTTACGTATACATAACAGTGGGTATAAATGGTTTAATACTTCACTTCACGTAGTTTGACAACCAATTGTTCTTATTTATATTAGAACTAGCTGACCCGGCAAACGTTGCTTTGCCTTCAAATTTTAATTGCAATTAATTCTTAAAATCAAGAAAATTTTTGTACGCAAATATATAATTAAAAAAATAAATTCACATTAGCAAATCATTTTAAAATTTGTAATTTCATGGGAAGCCCAACGCCTCTTTGTCCTTCTATCGCCTTTATTCTAGGACTATGAGGAACGCTAAAACCATTTTTGAACAACATTATTAAATAACCTTGCAAAAAGTCTTGAATGTGATGATTTATTTTAATGCTTATTTGTTTTTTGCTTTTGGTACCACGCCCATTTATCCCATTCCGCCCATTTTCAGTTCGACTACTAATATTTGTAATTGATGGACTCGTACAAAATTTGAAGGCTATATAGCTAATATAGAACCCTAGATATTTAATATTAATATTAATTTTGTATATGAGCTAAATAATCACTTTGTATGGGAGCTGCCACGCCCACTGGTATGATCCCGCCCCAATTTTCCCATGACTATTCATAATATAATCAATGTGCACAAATTTCTAATTTCTTATAGAACTGTATGACTATTCACAAAAACAAATAATCAACGTGCACAAATTTCTAAGACTATGGCTATTATATTACTGTAGATATATGATATTAAATATTTACTTTGTATGGGAGCTGACACGCCCACAGGTCCGATCACGCCCATTTTTCCCATGACTATTCACATTAACAAATAATCAACGTGCACAAATTTCTAAGACTCTGGCTATTATAGAACTGTAAATATATGATATTTAATATTTACTTTGTATGGGAGCTGACACGCCCACTGGTCCGATCACGCCAATTTTTAGATGTTGGCCGATTCTCAGACCTACTCAATATGCTCACAAAATTTCATGAGAATCGGTCAAACCGTTTCGGAGGAGCACGGGAATGAACATTGTGACACGAGAATTTTATATATAAGATATCTTTAATTATTATTTCAATAACAATTTCTTTTCTAGGGTGCTTTTGCAAAATGCCAATATTATGATGTCTTTTGGACGCCGTTATGGTCTAGTGGGTCGCAATGGTCTTGGTAAAACTACTCTCTTGCGTATGATATCTGAACGTCAACTTCAAATACCTGCTCATATCTCCGTTTTGCATGTGGAACAAGAAGTTGTAGGTGATGATACATCAGCCGTAGAGAGTGTATTGGAATGTGATACTGTACGAACAAATCTCTTGTCACGAAGAAAAAGAAATAATGGCCCTATTAAATAGTGGAACACAAGATGCCACTCTCAATACTGAACTCAGCGAAATCTATACAATGTTACAGAATATCGAAGCTGATAAAGCCGTTGCCAGAGCATCTGTTATATTGAAAGGTTTAGGTTTTGATACTGATATGCAGTCGCGACCTACAAAATCTTTTTCGGGTGGTTGGCGCATGCGTTGGCTTTAGCGCGAGCTTTATTCTCGAAACCGGATCTATTGTTACTTGATGAACCTACTAACATGTTGGATATTAAAGCCATCATATGGTTGGAAAATTATTTACAATCATGGCCCACAACTATACTGGTAGTATCTCACGATCGTAATTTCTTGGATGTTGTACCCACAGATATAATACATTTACATTCTCAACAATTGGAGGCTTATAAGTGAGTACATTTTAACTACGGTTTGTAATTTGAAATTGTAATTTCCAAATTCCTTTAGGGGCAATTATGAACAATTTGAAAAGACCAAAAATGAAAAACTTAAGGCTCAACGTCGTGAATATGAGGCACAAATGGCCCATCGTAATCATGTTCAGGAATTTATTGATCGTTTTCGTTATAATGCTAATCGTGCTGCTTCGGTACAATCGAAAATTAAAATGTTGGAGAAATTGTAAGTCTTTTTATTGATTAATTTAGGCCGAGTTTTTGGGAGGCCAGTTAAACTTGATTTAGGTCAACCGATAAAGAATTTTGTCTGATAACATTTCCAATATATTTAACAAAAATTTGTCGGAAACACTTCATCTTGTTTAGAATTTTGGCCTTTATTATAATGAAAAATATTCCAGAAGCAGTATTCCATTTACAATCTTCGTTAATCTAAGTTTAAAGATAATCTACATCCCTAAAAACTCGGCCTTAGTCAAAATATATAGATTGCAATTTAATTTAGAATTTTATAGGCCTGAATTAAAACCAGTTGAAAAGGAAGTTGAAGCAAAACTTAAATTTCCTGATGTAGAACCATTGAATCCACCAGTTTTGGCTATATCCGATATTGAGTTCAGATATAGTTCCAATGACACATTACCAATCTTTAAAAATGTTAATCTTTCGGCAACCTCAGATTCCAGAATTTGTATTGTAAGTTTGTTTTTAAAGTACAGGCAAATCACGATTTGCGTCCTACTTGGTACAGTGGCAAATCAGGACCAGAGATGCAAGCAGATCCAATTTCGCGTCAGCGATGGCCTTTGAAATAACTAATTTATATAATATTTAAAAAATGTTTTTAAAAAAATTGTTTTCGCTGGTATTTGCTATTTTTTGCATAAAAGCTATAATGTATTGCACTTTTTCTTTAAATTTATAATTTAGCGTGCGTTTTTGGTTGAAATTTCGATTAAAGATGAAAAATAAAGCCGATCGGTTGGCTGCGGTTGATGTTTGTCGGCTTGCATCTCTGATCAAATCGTATGTCCCGTCAATTTGGGACGATGGTTTTTAAGGTTTTTTTTTTTTAATTAACAAAATTATCGTCCTCAATATATGGAACAGGCTGTATAAGTTAGTGATGGTAGCTTTGAAAAACTATAAACTACTTTTTTTTTCTAATCATATAGGTGGGTGAAAATGGTGCTGGCAAATCTACTTTATTGAAAATTCTTGTAGGTCAATTGACTACACCTTTGGGCAATATCGTATTACATCGTAGTTTACGTATTGGTTATTTTGCCCAGCATCATGTAGATCATTTAAATATGAATTTAACCTGTGTGGGTGTATTGGCAGAAAGCTTTCCAGGAAGACCAGATGAAGAATATCGACGACAATTGGGTAGTTTTGGTGTATCAGGTACATTGGCTTTGCAAAGTTTAGCCAGTTTGTCAGGAGGACAAAAATCCAGAGTAGCTTTAGCTAAAATGTGCATGGGTAAATGTAAACATTCAAAATTCCCAAAACTTTACATCAACGTGTTGTTTTTCTCTAATTTTAGCTGAACCCAATTTCTTGGTACTTGATGAACCTACAAATCATTTAGATATTGAAACTATAGATGCTTTGGGTAAAGCCATCAATGCATTTAAGGTAATTTTTTGTAAAGGAATTATCTTATACGCTTTTAAACTTTTTTGTCTATCTCGTTTTTAAAGGGTGGCTGCATTTTGGTTTCTCACGACGAACGTTTAATTAAAGTCATTTGTAAAGAATTATGGGTTTGTGGCAATCGTACAGTACGAGCTATTGAAGGTGGTTTAGATGAATATAAACGTGAAGTCTATAAAGAAATTGCCGAAGCCAATAGTTAATTTATTCATTGTGATCATTTTTATTTTCTGAATACAAAACTAAACTATAGACATGAACATACTTCATTAATATATAAAATATAAAAAAGGCATCCCCCTATTTAAATATATGCATATTCCGTTTTTCACATTACTCCCGAGGAAATTTAGAATTGACTCAAACATAGAATGAATTTATAAAATAAAAGTTTGTCTGTCACACTATTGTAACTAAAAAATAAATAAATATTTATTATGACTATTATTATTTGTATTTAAAAAATGGAAAGAAGTTTTAAAAATACATACAATTTAGAAAACAAAAGTTGCTGTGTTAATTTACATTAGGGGACTAAAAATAATATAAATGTTTCTTGAGTACTCTCGAGAGAAATTTCATCAAAAGTGAATAGCTTAAAAAAGTTTGACAGTTTTCGCCGAAATCGAATTTTTTTTATTTACTTTACTTTATTTTAAGAACGAAAATTCTTTATACACCGAAAAGAATTCTCAGTTTTTTTAAGTTTTGTTATTCTTCAGTATATTAAATTTTTTTTTTGTTTTATTTGAAATTGTAATTTTTAAAGAAGTTCTACGAGTACATGGTAGTTATTTGTGTAGTAATACGTTTGTAGTTTTTTTTTTTTTATAATTTAACCAATACTCAGGGGATGCCCCCTACTCATGCAGTGCATTGTATTGATCAGGAAAATAGGGTATGGGAAGGAGGAAAGAGGGAGTAGTGTTTGTGGATATTTGATTTAAATTTTTCTAAATTGTAAGTAACAGGGAAGACTTCTGCGGGAAGTTTGTTCCACATACGAATCGTTCGACTAAAAAACGAATTTTCTCTGTAATGCGTTGTGCGAAACACAGGACAATTAATTACAAACGGATGTGCTCTACTAGATAAGCGAGTATTACGAATAAAAACTTCGGGCTCGTGGAATAAGTTCACTTATCTCAGATGAGCATCTCCCATGGTAATATCGATAGAAAAGTGTCACACAACCCACATTCCGACGATGCTCCAATGCATCAATAGAGTTGGATACACTACTGTCATTGATAAGCTTCACCGCCCTCCCCTGAACACGGTCCAGAAGCTTCAGAATAGACAGTGGCGCCCCTGCCCATAGTTGTATTCCATTTTTGGCCGGATATAGCTGGTATAAATAGTAAGGAGATCGGATGGGGTGAAGTAAGTCTTGCACCGTTTTAGAAAACCGAAACACTTGAATGCCTCTTTCGACACTTGAAATACGTGCTTATTCCAACGGACATCACACTGTATTCTCATGCCCAGAACATCAAGAGTATCCGATTCCTCAATACCTATACCATCCATAGCTACAGATGACAATGTTAATTCTACAGCCCGTCTGTGGGTTAACATACAACATTGTGTCTTGCGTGCATTAAAATCGACCTTATTCGCGCGACCCCACTCGGAGATTGTAGAAAGGTCTTGATTGAGTGTGTCATCGAATGAAAATGAATGACAAATGTTGCTGTCATCTGCAAAAGAGTAGATAGGATTGAAGGTCTGACCAAGAAGGTCATTCGACTTTTTAAGAAAGTGTGTGTGCATCAAAGATACAAAAACCAATATGGCGTCTGAGACATTTTCTTTTTCATACATTTTTGCTCTTTATCTTTAGTGTAAAAGAGAATGTTAAAGAAGATGGACAAATAAAATGAAAAAGCTGTAAATTTTATTAAAAAACAAGTACATGCAATAAATTTGGTTTTATCAAATTTTTTGTTTAAACCCTCCACAATGAACGCTTACAAATTAAATTATGTTAGACGTGTAAACAAAATTTTTAAGTTTGTGGTAAAAAAAACATTTTTGAGGTGAGAAACTGTTTTTTGTGGTGAAAAAAAAAAAATTGAGGTGAATTTTAAATATTATTCATCTCTTAGTGTCTGGTGAAAAAATCTGACGTTATATTTTATATACCAGAACCAACTATGAATTTGTATATGTATAGTGTATTATACACCAATTTGTATGCAAAATTTAAAGGTACCTTCATATTTTCACTCCTGTCTTTTGAACTGCTTTAACGATTTTGCTCATGCTCATTACCAAACTTTTCGGGAAAATGTACGTCAATCTGTGTAAAAATGAGCAGTCCGTATTGCGTTTTCGCACCGTGATCGCCATTTCAACAGACGGACATTACTAAATCGTCTTAAAATTGAATAAGGATCAGAATATATATACTTTATGGGATCTCAGAAATATATTTGGATGCGTTACAAACGGAATGACAGTAAATATGTGGAGGGTATAATAAAATATTAAGTTAAGATTTGGAATAGAACATAAATGTATTTTCTTGAATATTATTAAATGTTGTATGTATTTCGTTTCTTGTAGTCATTTAATATTTGTATATTAAGTCAATGTGATGAAAATAAATCAAAGAAACAATATCACATCTCTTAAAGACAGACATGGGGCAGAAATGATTTGGAAACGTGAATGTTTAAAGTGATATTTGATATATATATACCGTTTTTCAAAATAGTGTTTATTAACTAATAAAGTCAGATTAAGAATATGTACAAATAAGTTGTTTTTTTTATTATTTCTTTTAATGCTGGTAATGTTATTTTAACTGCATTTTTAGTTGTTTTTACTACATTCGACAGTTAACCGTTTGCGATTTGACTTTGCATTTTAAGATGGTAGGAATGTAGGTAATAAAAAAATAACTGTTAAAAAACTGTAGTTTTAACCAATTTTTTCAGCTTTTATAGTAAAAAATTATTTGTTATTTTTACTGCATTTGTTTGTAGTTTTGCAACAGTTAAAAATAACTAAATTTTTAGTTATTTTAACGGTAATTGCCCTTGTCGCTTTTTCAACTGAATTTGCAGTTGTTTTAATTGTCATTTTCAGTATTCGCAAGTTAGTCGATAAAAGTCCCTAGTGCATTACGCTACAAATGGCTGATTTCCTTAGCAGCTAATATATGTTTTAATTGTAATCAAAGAAAATCTCGTTAATTTTTACAATACACCAATATTTTTATTAGTATTAATTCTTAAGACAGAGATAAGTTCAAGTTTTTTTTTATAATGTAAACATTTAATGTAATACATTATGGTTTGGAAATGAAAGAAGACAGAAACAATATGTAGTCTTTTAAATGGGAAGTTACGGTTTAGAAACAATTTAAATTTTAGCAATGCCAATAACACCGCAACCAATACGAGCACCAGCATTACCAGTGGACTTGCTCAATTCATGGCCACCTTTGCCCAAATCATCGGGATCAGCATGCACAACAATGGTACGTCCCAAAATGCTGTTGGCACCAAATAAGCTGATTTGTTTATCGGAAATATTAACCTTTTGAGAGAAAAAAGGTTTTAGATGTCTTTTTTTTATAATACCATAATTTAAAAAAAAAAATACCTTAGTAGGGCCATCACCATTGGCTTCAATGTTGCCTAAATCACCGGCATGTCTGTTTTCATCACCAGGAGCTCCATGTTCCTTGCCAGAGGGATTGAAGTGGGGACCGGCAGAGGTACAGCCATTGGTATTATCACCAAATTCATGAACATGGAAACCATGTAAACCCTTAGCCAAGCCAGTGATTTCACCAGTTACTTGAACTGGAGAAGTTTCATTCTGCAAATAAAAAATATAAATTAACACAATTTAAGGAACAAGAGGAGTTAAGTGGCATAGCCCAGATTTGTTTCCCCTAAGTAGTAATTTTTAAGCTTATTTCAAAAAAATATGTTTTGCCGATGACGCTTAAAGTTTTTTTTTTATGCTTCCGACTACGAAAAATTAAAAGCTCTTTGAAATATCTATCCAATGAGGTATCATATGTCCCCATAAATTAACCCATTACAGCGCAATTTTATTTTATTTATTTAATATCAATACAAAGAAAGCCTTCATGGCCAATTATACATTATTTATTATTTTTATTCTAGTTTTTTGGAGAAAATGGTTATCCACTCAAAAAACGTTTATAATATATCGCACTTGATCAACAGAGGGTATTAACTCAAAATTTTAAAATTTTCAGTAGAGTCAAAAAACTGTTTATGGCCACATTTTAACAGAATTTAAAAATTCAAACATATCATAATAAGCAAATTCCATTTGAAAATATATATACATTGTTTTTGTTTTTAAATTTCAACCACTCATTGCAAAAAAAAATCAATTTTTTGAGTTAATAACATTTTTTTTGAAATTTTATCGATTAAAATTTATAGAATAAAACAAATTTTATCAACAAAACAGTATCAACTCAAAATACAACCAAATATAAATAAAACAGTTTGATTATTTTTAACATAAATAAAGGCTCTAATTTTTGTTGAAATAAAGGTAATCACTACATTATCATGAAAATGGTCTCAAAAGTGGTTTTCGAGATGAAAGAGTAATCGGAATACGTTGAAATTTTTACAATAGATAGATATTGATGTTGTTAGTTGATTTCTTGGAAAAAGTGATATTTTAAAAATTTTGAGTTAATACCCTCTTGTTGATCAAGTGCGATATGTATATAATATGCCTCCATATCTCTTGAAATGAAAAAGATATTAAAGGTTAAGTTGGGCAATGTTGATTTTTTTCCCATGTGATAGGCAGTTTAGCGGCTTCGTTGAGGAAAGTTTGTCTGTGTAGCCGGTATTCGGTAATTTTTAGGGGTTTTCTCCTATGTGATAGACAGTTAAGGGCTTCGCTGAGTAAAGTAAAAATAAATAAATATGGTGGCTTATTATATCTTAAATGAAAGCTTGAAAAATTGGCTATCAATTACCTTTTTATATATGATATAGACGTTTTCTTGAATGGGAGTAGGGAATGCAAAATCACGCACTTTTTAATTTCCCGGTAAAGCGGGACATTTTTTCAAATTTCCCGGGATCCCGCTCGAAAAATGATTTAATACATTTTTCATTTAAATCATATTTTTGTATAAAAATGTGTTATACGACCTAAGATTTATTTATAAAAATAAATCTCCATTATATTTATTTGCCACCCGATTTTGCCTTTTAAATAAAAGCTCTATAATATAATGGTAACCAGGAAATCCTGGTTGTCGGAATTTTAAATTATAATTTTTAAAAAGTTAATTCTATCACAAATTTATTTTGTTTTCAATAAACTAATTCTCAATTTCTTTAGAATTGGTACTACAATGAAAAATATTGCACCTTTTTAACTACATAACACAGACTAAAAATTTCAATAAAGAACTGTTTTCCTAAATTAATGAAATATAATTTTTATTTTAATATCCCTGCAGGAAGCTTGGGGTCAAGTGTCTCCAAGTCTCCACTTTTGTCTACTATTTTGTTGACATTGTCAACTAAGCGTCTACACTGTTTACTTTATTAACTCACTAGTAAATTTTTGGTTCCAATGTCTACATATGTCCCATTAGAACTAATTAGTCACTAGTGAATCTTTGGTTCTTATGTCTACATGTGGTCCCATAAGAACTAACGAGTCACTAGTGAATCTTTGGCCCAATGTCTGCATATGGTCCCATAAGAACTACCTAGTCACTAGTGAATCTATGTTTCTAATGTCTACATATGGTGCCATAAGAGCTACCTAGTCACTAGTGAATCTTTGGTTCCAATGTCTACATATGGTCCCATAAGAACTACCTATTCACTACCTAGTCAATAGTTCTAATGTCACTAGTGATTTTCAATGACACGTACATGTTAAATGTCTATAGCAAATTACATTGCCTGGGGAATATTTGGTTAGTAGCACTGGTGACACAGTCAATAGTGAATCAATACTTTTTCACTATTGATATTTCCTGCAGGGATTGTATATTAATAAAATATCTATCTAATTAATTTGAAATTTATAATTAAAATAAAAAAAAATATTAATAAATTTGTTAAATAGTACTTTGTTAAATAAATCGAAAGAGTATTAAAACACTACATTTATAACACAACTGCTATGCGTATTTAAACATCTTCAATGTTAGGGCTTTTTGTTTCAGAAAATGCACGACAAAGGGACGTGTAACTAACACAACTGTTTGAATATTAAAAATATGACAAAAAATAAATTTTGTCGGTGTTCTTTTTAATAATATTGGAAAAATTGAGATTTTACATAAAATTTTAACATTTTTAATTAATTTTTTTAAATTAATTTTTGCCTAACTTAGTATGTGAGTTTTGTAGCGTTGCCAACTGAGATTATATAAAAACACAGAATACAGAAATATTCAGATAAAATGTTGGATCACAGATTACGCACAGATTTCAATCGGAAGTACAGAAGTCGAATAGGGAGTTCAGACTGCAAAATGAATCTACCTGATTGTATATCACCTTTTTAAATCTACATCGTTTAAATATGCATTTTTTGATTAACTTGACAGCTTAAAATACCAAGATGATGCCGATAGTGATCCGGTATAAGAGGAACAAAGAAAACGCAGACGTTAACAACAAATTTTTACGAAAGTGCCAACTTTTTTGCGGCTGTCTCTTAAATTATATTTTTACCTGAGTTTGTATTGTCTTTTATTAGCATTGCCAACCGAACTTATATAAAAAACCCCGAGTTCCACACAATTAGTATAATAATAGAGTCGTTCTGAAATAGTAGTCAGATTAAAAGGAAAAATGGTTAATTGCAAAATATTGAAAAGTATTTTGCAAAACAACGATAAGCACTTCCAGAGGAATTCTTTATCAGCAGTACCACAGTTCGGCTACCATTCCCTTGTCTTCTTCAGCTCCTATAAAAAAGGAACAATTATAATACATTTTTCCCCTTCAGGATAAAAAGCCATGACTTTAGCGCGAGACTATTGTAGTATTAATTTAAAAATCCAAATTTCCATCTCCGGCTTCTAAAATGTTCAATAATTTTATAGTTGGCACCCTAATATATTTTTAGTATATAAGTCACATACAAAGGCACACTCTAATCATATACAATTGCATCAAGTATAGGCTCATTAACAATTCTAATCAAATAAATTGATAATAAAATCACTTTAAGACTAGATAATAAATCTACATAAAAGGCAGTCAGCAGTCATAGGCCATTTTAAAGTCTATACTTTATCAAATTTTATTATACTCAAAATTCCCCCTTCGTTCACTCATTCAATTAACATGACTATACTTTCTCTACACCACCGGCATTATGTGTAAGAAATTCTTGACCTTCAATTCTTTTGAAGAAAACCTATACATACTATTAAATTATGAGGAATTTTGACCAAAATATTTTCTACTTTTGTTATACTTACAGCTTGTTCAAAGAACACGGTACCCTTGGCATCACCATTGATTACACAAACAGCTTTACAGTCATTTTATTATTTTTTAAAATACGACTTTCCTGGTTGAACTTTACAAGTGAAATAAAAAAAAAATTGTGGTCCTAGTACGAAGACGATTGCTAGTAGTCGCATAAAAGCCAGCCGCCAATATTTCTGATACTCTAGCCGTCGCTACTATAGAGAACTCTAGCCGTCGATACTATAAGAGAGATATTTGGGCTGCAAAATATAATTGTGAAAATGTTGATATATTTTGTGAAGATAGTATTGCATATTTATATTATTCAGTAATCTGCTTGAGTTATTTCTACTAATTTCATATCTTTTTAAATAACATATATATTGTAAAACCAAATATAACTTCAAAAATTAATTTGTAAATTAGAGCGAATGAAAAACAAATATTTAAATCAAACTATATTTATGTAAATTACCTTAAAAACCTCCGCCGCCGATAATTTAATATCAGCTTACGTTCTCTAATTTCAATTACACCTGGCCGTTTTTAACAAGCGACCTGGCCGTTTTTACACTACTCCATATTTGACTCTTTTAAAAACAAACTAACCAGACCCGACACGAAATTTTTAAGTCTGGCATGAATGTAAAATTTTACACCAAAAACTACTCGGGTGGATAGCATGTCAATCAAGTTTAAGGGCCTAAGCAGTAAACGGTACGTGAAGTTGCCAAAGGTGTGATGTGATTTGCTTAATTATTAAACTTGCGTCTATAATTAGTTTTTTCCAAGTGCAGGATATAAAAATTGCACAATGTAGCCAACACATTAGTTCGTCGAACTGACCAATACAACGGAACAGGAACAAAAATAAAAGAAATAAAATAAAATATGAGCTAGAAGCGCGAATAATGGTGATACAGTTCAATTGAGTGTGTAGTTCACACAGATTAGTATGTGGTAGTTAAATTGAACTAGTTCGTACACGAACTACAGAAGTCTTGTTTGTTTCTTTGCGGTGTTATATGTGTTGAAGAAGAAAATATTAATTCATTAATACGTGTTAAATTGTTAAAAATAAAAATAAACATCTATTTAGCAAATAGTCCATATAAAACAAATGTATGCTATAATACAAAGCCAATAATTTACATGACAAAATGAAAATCAAAATTTTAATCATACTTGCGTTAACCGGCTTGATGGTTAACGAAACTATACAACAGGCTGTTTTTAAGGAGTATGAACAAAAGACACAATACAATAAACAACAAATACTGCTCCGTACAGGTAGGGCGGCAGTAGATGCCAATGTGGCGGCTGTACGGGATCATTCGTTAATAGATAATCATGATTGTGAGGATTTACGGACATTGTGTAAGCACAAACAATCAACTGATAACCTTGTGATCTTGGAATGTGTGTCAACATTTACATCTAGTCAATTGGAGTCAATGCCTGATAAATGCCAACACGCGATATGGCAAGAAACCAAAGAGATGATAGGCGCAAGCTGGGTAGAAGATAATCTTTAAAGCGTCAGTGTATGAAAGAAAGAGAATCGTTAGAGTCTTGCATTAATGCCGTAGACATATGGTCTTGTATTAAAGAGCGGGCATTACAATTGGAACATGGCAATAAATGCCGGGGTTATATCAAAAGAGTCTATTCACTATTCTTTCCGGATTATGAGAATTTAGGTGATTTTTTTAATTCCTGTTCGACCGAACTCGAACAGCTCGAATGCGGTCGTCTTAATGTGGAACACAAACCCATTTCACAATTGGAGACAGTCGAATGTTTACAACAGACGGGTTTGGATGTATTAAGCCAACCCTGTAAAGCAAGTATAGCAAGAATTGAATTACAAGAAGCTGATTTGAAGTTTTTTGAAATTTGCTTAGAAGACTTGAAGCGTTTATGTCCACAAGAAGTAACTGGAACGCCAGGTGCCTTAAGTGTTTGGTTAAAATAAAAGCAATCCTGATTTGACAACTCATTGTAGCGATCAAATAACCCAAAGAGATCGTGAAATAGCTAAAGATTATCGTATATCTCACGGTTTAGCCAAGGCCTGTAAAGAAGATATTAAACAAAATCATTGTCGTCGCGGTGTCTCTGAAGATAAGCAAGTGCGTTTGGCTCAAATTCTGCTCTGTCTGGAAACGGTAGAGAAAAATGGTACTAAGATATTACCAGAGTGTCGTAGTGAAATAGATGATCATCGTCGTATGTTAATGTCGGATGGACAATTGTCTCCGGAAATTCTAAATGATTGTGCCGATGATATACCAAAATTTTGTGGTAATGTTGATAAACTTTCCAACATCGGAATGGGCCAGGGAACCGGTGGAGAGATAATACACTGTTTGATGGAGCACGCTCGCAAAAGACGTAAAGATAGGCGGATAACCTCACAATGCCAACGATCGTTGGAAAAATCTAATAAAAGTCTCAGATGTTGGTGAGGATTGGCGTGTTGATCCCGTCTTACGTCGCAACTGTAAACCTGTGGTGGATGTAGCATGTCGCGATACCGATGGCGGTGATGCCCGTGTTATGTCATGCCTTATGGAACAATTGGGAACAACCGCCATGACTCCTGACTGTGAACATTCCCTATTGCTTATACAATACTTTGTAGCGAGAGATTTTAAACTGGATCCTCAGCTGTACAAACATTGTCACGATGATGCCATAAATTATTGTCATGCTAAAAAACAGTGGGATGATGTCACCGATATACAAATGGATCCGGAACGTGGTCCCCTTATACTACCATGTCTGCATCGTATGGCCTACAGTGATGATGATCAAAATACTTTACGTCCTGCCTGTTTTAAGGAAGTTAAACGAGTTATGCGACAACGGGCTGTATCGGTAGATTTAATACCCGAAGTAGAGGATGCCTGTATTGAAGACTTGTCGTTTTATTGTTTCGAACATACCGAAAAGGGTGCCGAAATGGATTGTTTGCAAACACATTTGGAGAAATTACAAAAGTCTTGTAGGGTAAGTATTAGGGTATTCAATTATTTGTAGATTTACCCACTAAAATAGTAAAATTCAAATAACAGGTTGCAGAACAACTTATAGTGTATTATAACTGGTTCTAATTTCTGTTCTGTAACCGATTCTTTTTATATGGAGTTTGTCCTATTTGCAATAGGTTCTTTACCTTCTAGAACTAAAACAGATTGCTTTGGAACGGTTCTAGAACCAGTTATAGAACTGGTTCTGGGACAGTGAAACCTTACATTTTGAATCCCAGTAACCTGTTCTAGAACCGGTTCCATGTAACTGGTGTTAAAAGAACTGTTCTAGAACAGGTCCAATTATAAAATGAACACCTCATAAATCTTTTCACAGACGCAGAAACATGATCACGACGACCAACACCGTACACAAATCTCACAATTCTTTTAACAATAAGTTCAATCCTAGTCAAATTATAACCCCATGTGCCAGAATCAATCTCGATACAATAATTGACATGAGACATTAGCGTATGCGTTGTTAACCCATTAATGCCCAAACGTTTTTTTTTTAATTTTGAGGCAACATTTTTGAACACTCACTTTTTTTCAGAGCGTGCTAAATTGTAACAACTCTGCTGGCCACTTAAGTTGCCAATAGGCATTAATGGGTTAATGTCTCATGTCAATAATGGTATCGAGATTGATTCTGGCACATGGGGTTATAATTTGACTAGAATTGAACTTATTGTTAAAAGAATTGTGAGATTTGTGTACGGTGTTGGTCGTCGTGATCATGTTTCTGCGTCTGTGAAAAGATTTCTGGGTTGTTCATTTAATGACTGCTTGCGGTTAAGAAATTTGTTATTCTTTTACAAGATAATGTACTATGGAGTTCCGTATTATTTATTTTCAAGATTCACATTAACGAGATATACTACAACGCCACGTATTGTTAAACCCCTTATTTCATGTAGGATCTTTGCTCAATCTTTCATTGTTAGAATTTGTAGGGATTGGAACTACTTACCATACCATTTGCAAAATTTCACGTCAACACCTGGTACTTTTAGGCACATGCTTTTAGCTTACTTCCGAAGTAATCATAGTTGTATCGTTGTGTTTGGCTATTTTAATTAAAAGATGTGATCGATAGGGACTTAATGTATAATAACGTTTTTTGTGCCTCAGCCATGTCCAAACAATTTAAATTTAAAGCATACGAATTGAAACATTAGATACTTTAAATTTTGTAAATATTTATATGAATTTGTACAATGTATTAACAATGCACACTGGCCTAAGTGGCTTATTGCGTTGCAAATAAATAAATTAAAAATATGTTTAAAATTTAGCAGGGTAGTTGTCAAATATTCGACCTA